>JACCHV010002769.1:0-360000 GCA_018907245.1 Eupristina koningsbergeri | reverse complement strand
GGCGCCACAAAACATTTGTAAGAAGAAAAGTAAAAGCAAATAAAATACCCGGAGTACCGTTGCTTGTCGCGTTGTTGGATATGTCAGGGTAATTCCATCATTATCGTCGCGCTAAATAATATGCATATGGAACGTCGCGGAACGTCGCGGAACGTCGCGCGGAGCTTCGCCGTATTTCGTGTGTCAGCGCACCAAAGTAATTCACACGGAAGCCGTACCCTAGCACTCATCTCATTGATATATAGTGTAAAAGTTGTATTTTTCATATAATCCACGAGAACTGATGTAAATTCCAAAAGAATATTTTTCAATAGTAAACCGTAAGCTTAAGCTTTAAAAATGAACGAATTTGCTAGTTGTTTGTTACTTTCTTGTAAGCAATTATCTGTGTATATATGTATTTGTAACTCCTGGTGAGGCGCGCTGCACGAAATGCGACGAAGTATCCCGAAACAGGATGAAAGTTCGTAATTGAAGAGAGATGAAAAGTGGAAGGATGACGATGGCGTGGTCATTTTTTGTGACAATCTTTTTGAATCCTATGGGGATACCGGCACTGCGCAAAAATCTCAAAGTACCGGCTCCTACGCAAAGCTCGCGAACGAGTTTTTTGCCCTATCAAACGATGAAAAAGCGAGTCACTTGTGGAGCCATAAGATTTCAAGCATCTGCAATAAATGTAAAATAAATGTATAATCTTAAATGAATGAAAAATGTAAAATCTTTAAAGTGTATTTAAAAAAAAAGAAAAAAAAAGTGCGTTCGTGGCCAATACCGTGCTCCATGTCTATCGGTAGGTGTTTTTTCAATAGTAATATATAAAAGGAACGAGATTTACGATTTAACCGATTGATCAATAATTTATTGGAAAGCCATTTACGCATCAAATCGACGCCGTACGACGTTACCTACCGCTAAGCGAGGGCCTGGAAAAAAGTTGCTTAATCAGGTATTCAATTCACACTTGATCGCGATCCAACATCCCGATAAAATAATGTTTTATGTGCATGTTTTACAATAATCTAAGGGATAGCAATTTTTTTCCAGCGCCTCGTGGCTGCGATTAATCAAATTTGAATTAACCATGAGTAATAATTAAATAAAGCCGTTAAGTGTAAATCGTATTGTAAAAGATGGTCGTTGTTACTCGTTTCCTCGTTCCGTTAATATCGAGCATCTGTCCCAAACGTTCTGCACGCTTAAACTGAGTAAAGGATCCGAGTAAAGCGCTAGGTGCGGAGACGATGAAGTCGAGGAGTCAAGTGTCTTACCGAAGTCTACGAGTGCAAAATTGATCAACGAGCTCATCTCGATCCAACGGCCGAGTCCACATTTCTCCTCGGGAGTTACGAGCGAGGACTCGAGCATTCCTTCGTTTAGTAACGTAAGCTCGCCGTTTCATCTCAGTGGCTCGTACGACATTCGCAAAGAGGTCAATAGAGAGAGAGAGAGAGAGAGAGAGAGAGAGAGAGAGAGAGAGAGAGAGAGAGAATCGATAGCCGAGAAAAAAATAGTTAGACCGAATAAAAGCCAGAGGTGAATGGAGTTGGAAGGAATTGAGCCCGGAAGATGAGCTTGTAAATCTTGTGGGAAACGAATGTACATGGAGCTCTGAGAGATATTTCCCGGTAGCTAATAATGTAGACTACGGCCAATAATTTAATCTAATGAGCCACATTTCCGAGATAATTATTATTTAAGTTGGTGTGCATAATATCGTAAATTCCGATGAGGCTTCATAATTCGAGTAGGAATCATCACGAGGGCGATTTTAGATTTTTTGAAAAAAGAGAGAAAAAAAATTAAAATCCGCTAGCTCTGCTAGTAGGTTGCCGACCGATAAAACAACTCACTTTTTTCACTTTTGCTGAAAAATCATTGTCGCTCCCAAGTGTTGGAAGTTAAAATATAGATGTGAAACAATGTTGCACTCGTACAAAAATGTCATTGCGCTTGATGATACACCGAATTTGATGTAACACTCTAGGGTACGCAATTTCGGAGGGAGCACGCACTCCAAAATGCCGCACACGAAGCGTCACTCTCGAGGATGATGTTCGATCACCGAGTTATGAATCATTATCCCCTGCACGATATTTCCGAGTTTCCAGCGAGGTAGCAATTATATGGCCGTGGGCTCGATTATTCGTTCCCAAGAAAGGCGTCACGTCGATAGCCGCGTTCCGGAGCGTAGCCTCCTTGTAAGCGAGCGACGGGAGGTCGGAAGGATGTGTAATTTAAACCTGTATATAATAAAATACATTTTGTATATTGTTAAAGATTTGTGTGATATAAATGGTTATTTACAGTCGGCGGGAAAACGCATCAGACTGGCCTTGGCGAGCTCGCGCGTGCGCAAGCGTCGACCTAGAACCGAACCCGAGGGCTTTTCCGATCGGAAAACGAGCCTGGCTTCCGGTCGTCGTCGTCGTCGTCGTCGTCGTCGTCGTCGTCGTAGTTCCTCTCCCCGTCCCTCCTCGACTGAATAATAATCGAGAGGAGGGGCACAATGGGTGAGAGGAACCCAGCGAGAATGTAGTGCAATGGTTTTCGAAACTGGTTTTTTCGTGTCCGGCATAGACGATGAGCCCTCGTGAGTTGTGGAGATCGAGTTGTGGACGGACGACCGGGGCCACTTCTCGAGGTCGACGACTCGTCGCGCGCACGTCCGCAAGCGAAGGTGATCCTTTGCGTTTAGTTAATTTTGTTATTTGATTTATCTCGACTTCTAGCGAGCTCTTGTAAAATAATACAACACGACGCAAACACAAACACGTTTATTAATTAATAAAGATACAAGTTTTTAGAAAGTTCCCAGGTCTTTTTATTCCCTCCTACGCTCTCTTTCTCTCTCTTTCATCCCAACATTTACTAATATTTGCATTTACTTTCAGGTTATTTTAGGACTGGGCTCGGTCACGAGAACGAGTAATATCTGGCATATTTACATGTATAATTTATGTTCTGCCTTATTCCGAGCGCTTTCTCGGCCTTTTTTTTTCTCCTCAAAATTCAATTTTGCACGGCTTTTCGTTTTTGTCAATAATCTCATTGTAAATGTCGCGGAGTCAACGAATCAAGTTTAGAAATTTATTTCACAATCATGCAATGCCTTTTAAACAGTCAAATTACTCGTTAGAGCTTGTTCATGGATCGGTGTAGGAGTCAATTATCGAATCCATCAGGACTCGCGGAAATGAGGATTTGGACTGGGAAGAAACAGCCGCACTGATAAAACGATCGCCTTAATACAATCTCGAAGGGTAAGAAGATTGGGTTTTTCGATGAGTCAGTCCTTCACAAAAATAAGTCGCTAATGAAATTAAAGATATAAAAAATTATAAGTGACGGAGCATGTGTACGAGTTTGTCTGCTGGGAGCGAGGTGAGTCGAGCTCCGTTCGGTGATTGACGTGCATAACCCGTTCCGCTCGTTTGTAGCCGGGCGATAAAAGTAGTACTTTGTTCTTTATTGGATTCCTTGGCTGGTACGCGTACCTCATCCCATCGGACCCTCTCCCTTGCTCCTCCTCCTCCTCCTCCTCCTCTTGCTCACCCCTCTTGCCCAGCGACAAATTGACGGACCGAGCAGAGACGCACAATCGTCGACGGCGCAGCTTCGGCGTCCCGACACCCAATCTCCAAGGTAAGTCGCCGTGCCGTCCGTCCGACCCTTCCATCGCTTTATTTTTTCCCCCCAGGGCGACCTTTTGTGCGAGGTCGACTCGTGGCCTCGCAGTCTTTATCCGAAACAGCCGCCGCGGTATCAGGACAAATGCACGAAAAGAGACACCGGAAACCGTGTAATCGCGTAAATCCCGGTCCTGTCGAAAAAGTGGACCGCTCGGGTCTCGGTTGCTTCGGAGACTATTAACGGGCGTGGCCCAGGTCGATATTTTTAGATTCGAGGTCGAGCGGCCAAACGAAGACACTAGTTAATTGATGGAACGTTGCGCCCCGATTAATTGCTAGGCGTATAAATCGACGGCCGTTAATGCAGGGCCGCATCCCGGTTATTTGGCGGGGAATTTCGCATTGCGCATGATCCATAAATCCGCTGTGTCGACGCTGGTCATTCCCGTAGGCCCAAAAGACGTCCCTAAAAATCAAAGGTTCTCATTATTACCGATCTCTCGAGGTACTTTGGTTATTTAAGGCAGAAGCATTATGGTTATGTAGTCGTTGCTTCTTATACATAAAATGGGAAATTATGTTTTAGTTATTCAAATTCGAAACGTGAAGCAACACAAGATCTTCGTTGGCAGAATACAAACGTTGTGTATAAAAATGCTTGTTACCAACCCTCATAATAAAAAATCTCACGTGCACTTTTATGCTTATGCTGTTTTGAGAGGCTCGCGTGTACTTGATGACGAGAGTACAAGAGAGTAAAAAATAAATAAATTTAATATGCCGTTTATTATAAAATAAAATCACGTGTCTTGATTTATTTTTTTAAATACGTATAATTCTCAGAAAAATAGAGTTGCATGAGCGAGCTGCGAATAAATAAAACAAAATTTTTGGTTCATATTTTCTCTCTTAAAATAAATGGCCAACTCGTTACGAGTATTGCATCGGTATATGGTTATGGAGATTTTAAATAGCTGCTTATGTCATTTTAAAATTACAAATTGATTTCGGAATAGCTAACTGCAAAAAGTGTTTTTCAACTGTACAAATTTCACAATTTATATCTTTCCATTTAAAAGTTGGTTGCAAAAACTCGGAAATGTTTTTTCAACGATTATTACGATTTTCATTCTTTTTTTTTTTTTTATATATATTTAAAAGTGAATTTCTGTAATGAAATTCTTCATTGAGGGGCAGGCGAATACAAGTAATTGGAACAAAAAGTTCTATTATTTGGAATTCGTTTTTAAATTTCCATCCAAAACTACCTAGCTAGAAGCTCGGAGTATTGTAAAAGCTAATTATTTTGTTTGAGGAGCGACCAGTATTTATTTATTTATTTATTTATTTATTTAATTAATACTCTAGAAGTAATTGACCATGATTTATAGACATTCAAAAAGTTAATTGCATACCAAGCATTTCATTTGATGGAAACAAAGTGTGCCAACTGTGTGACGAACTGGTGTGTAATTAAACATCTCGGATGCGGACGATAATTTAGTTGTTAAATCAACGAGAAACTCTAAAAATAATTGCCACCCCGTGTACGGGCGCGAAAGAGACGGAGAGAGGCGTTTTTTCGAATATTCAAAACGATCGAGAGCGCCCGACCCTATTAGCGAACCTGCCCACTACCATAACGGTAATAATTTGCAAAAGCGTGCGTGCGCGCGCGCGTGTGTGTGTGCCCCCTCGGAACCGAAAAATGGCGTGGGGGATCGATCATTAAATTCGCAATCATCGCGACTCTTTCTCTTAGAGCCAATTGTCGGTAGGTGGTGGAGGTGTGCGTGTGCGTGTCGCGCGTGGGGCTTGGGTGTGCGAGGGAGAATGACAGCAACAGCAGGCGCTCACGCGCGGCCAATCAAAATGCTTGCTACATGCATCGCCGTCAGGTCCGCTAATTAGACGCCACGTAAATCAGTCTTGAAACTCGGCGTTAATTAACACTGGGGTTTCCGGCGAGCGCGAGGAGAACTTACCCACCTATTTATCCAAGGACCACGCCAACCCCCCTCTCACCTGTTTGTATTAATTAACGCTCCTAGATCGCCAGATTATTTACGGGCTAGCGTCCCATTATAATGATGGATCGAAAGTTGCGACGCCTCCGCACTTTTCCGTAATTAAGCCAAGGGGGACAAACATTCATTCGTCCCGCTTGGTTTGCTCATTGGCGACAAATACTTTATGGAAAGCTGATCATAAAAAGCGATTGTATGTAAAAATAACTGGAGATCGAGGGAATTTACTCGAGGAGCTGAATAGCTCAAGTAAATGAAATTTAAGAGGAATTTCTTCTTTCTTTATTCTTTGCTTCCTCATTTTTACGCGAGAGCCTCTTTTTTTTCTCTTTTTTTTTTTTTTTCTCTTTTTCTTTCAAAAATAACGTCGTCCAAAAATAAGGTAGCTGTTTAAAATAAAAATCATTAAAATACAAGTTTACGACTGCAATATTTTTATCGGCGAAATTATCAGATAAATAAGCCCGTTAATTATCTATGAGCCCATATTTATTTAAGCGCTATTTGTTTAAGAATAAAAATTTGTCAAAATAATTTACGATATTTGTGTTTTGGCTCTTGCTTCTTTGTCGATGAGCGAGTTACAGCTGCTGCGGCTTAGAAATCCATGGAATATCGCTAAAAATAATGCAGAGCCGAGCGATACGAGCGAGTTACACCGCAAAACGTTCACTCCGCAAACAAAGTGATAAAAATTTCGTGCAATAATTTTACTACGATATTTTTCCAACTGCATCCGATGCAATGAAAAACGCGCCAGATAAAGAAACATTAGGTGAAATGATTCCTATGTTACATTTTTATATGCACATGCAAATGAGGCTAGGGTTCAAGGATATCACATAATGCTCCAGCTCTTTAATTTCACGCACTATAAACGTCAAAATGGAAAACTGATTGTTTTTCCGAGGTCGATTCACCTGACCTTCGTCGAGATGCATCCGGACTAATACTCAACTATATTAAACGCATGGTTTAGTTTCAACAAACAAAGTAGGGGATTGTGCTTCCTTTTGTTTGGTAATTTAGTAATGCTCCACCTCAGCTATCGCGGAAAATCCAAAACCGAGCGGAATAGCCTCGAGAAACAATGTGAAGCCCCATTGCATCGTAAATATGATGTAACGTTGAAAGACTTTTAATTAACGGACTTAAAATGCAAGAATCAGGAGAGACTTACGAATGTTATAAATTCTTTCGAGAAAATCATGAATCACTTGAGGATGATAGAGGTGGGAGATCAGACTAGAGATTGCCATTTAAATATAGAATAATGAAAGCATTCTCTATCGTTTTCATGAGAATCGGACAAATCTTTCTATCAGATCTCCTCTGTGTAAATATTATTTTTAAAAATTATCTCAACCTTCATTACTAGTCTGTCAATGTACTTTAAGAATTAATTGGTATGAGTTGAATTTTGAATAAGCTAATCATTTTTATTACATTCAGTCTTGAGCCTTAACTGAATTAAACAAGTTAGCATAATACTGAAATACTTCCATTTATTTCGAGTTGTAGTGGAAATTCATGCTGATTTGATTAAGCAAATTCAGTCGAGTGTAATACGTACACACATGCAAATAGGTATAAATCAATTCAATACCAATGGTTCCCATACTATTTTTACGAGAACATAACGAGTAAATAAAAAGCCTAGTTATTCTATCCTCTGTAATTTAATGTGCAGCACAGTGACTCCCGATATATTTTTTTAAAAATTCAAATAAAATTAAAGGACTATTGAGTTATTGAACGTTTTATATCTGGTAAATGAATTT
This sequence comes from Eupristina koningsbergeri, assembly GCA_018907245.1. Lineage (NCBI taxonomy): Eukaryota > Metazoa > Arthropoda > Insecta > Hymenoptera > Agaonidae > Eupristina > Eupristina koningsbergeri. The sequence continues at coordinate 352,560 of JACCHV010002769.1, read as the reverse complement.
TCCAATTGTTCATTAAAGTTTTACGTGGACAAAGTTGATGGTACCGAAGGTTATCACTGTCATTTTAGGTGAATTGCCGTAATACTCCTCCCTAATCCCTAATCGACGCTTATATTAAAATCAAATTATGCGATTGGCATATTTAGTATGGGGCCCTACGACGAATTATCAAACACAATCATATACTTACATACATACATTTTTTCAAAACCTCCGAGCTCATTTGTTGGCCCTTATTACTTTATCCCCATAATATATAAATAAAATTGAGTATAAAGTAACGTCACATTTAAATGTTAAATTTTTGCAAAGTCATTTATGAATCTTGTTTTCTATTCAAGTGCACTTAAATGACAAGTTTGTTGAAATTAATCGATATTTAATGGCTTATAGCTAATTATGTAAGATTTTTCTTTAAAAGGGTGAAGAATCGAGAGCAATATAAATTTATAATTTTTTTATATTCCTGTTATACAATTTATAATTTAATTTTGAATTAAAAATGTAATATTGAAGACTGTAAGTTTTTAATGATTTTTAAACTTTATGATATTTATCGCAAAGTTCTAATAACTTGTGCTAATTATTATAAGGTTGACAAAGGGCTGAGAAACTGCTTTGTTCAATATCTAATCGCTAAAATTTGTTAATTAAAAACATTCAAATTTTTTTTTTTTTTATATATATTTTAGAAATAATTAAAAAGCTATCGAAGCCCGACACATTTTCTATTGGTAAGATTGAAATGTCCAAAAGTGACATGATTTATTGCGTTCATATTACCTCGGCTTAATTTATACATATAAACAAAGTTTTGAAAATGTCTAGTTCCGATGTTTAAGGACTTGGTATTCACAATGTTCAGACAATAAAAAAAGCAATTTATAAGTTGATCAACAAAGCCCTTATTAAAGCCAGATCCAGTAATCTAAAAAGTTATCAGCTCAAAGTATGTACCGGTAATTTCCAATAAAGAACTTTTACCACGCGTCACTTTGTAGAGCTTAATTCTCGTGAAAAAAAAGTTCACCGCTCACCAACGCGCGTCCTGGCAATACACGTGTATGTGATTTCTCCGAGATTTTGTTTTTGTATAACCGAGGGCTCTTAACGAATCCAACGCGACTAATGAGCTACCTGTCCAATGAAATACTTGGATTAGTCCACGTAGTAGGTGTCTAAGCACTGGACACGAAAACACGAGGTCTCACGAAATGATGTAACGGGGGTTGCTGCAAAAAGTGGATAAACAAAAGAGAGAGAGAGAGAGAGAGAGATAGAAGGCGGCGGGTAATTCGCTTATTGGAGAGTCTTGTTACATTGGGGACTGACCCCAGAGGAGCGGTAGCTGCGGATGCTGGAGCAGAACGTCGGGAAATGAGATAAATGGAAGCGAAGTGTAACGGCGGGGTTCATTGGAAAAATGACAGACGGAATGAAATCCGAATAACTGGCCATTAAGCGACTGTTGCGAGGAGGTGTGGCGAGTAAGAAAAGGTCGGCAGCAAGGGCGAGGGAGGGAATGCGCGTTTGATGACGAGTCGAAGGATGAGGGGTGCATGATAATAGGAAATAAGGATAAAAATGACAGAAATAAGAAATAAGGTACATGGAAGTTGTGTGCGGGGGTATGAGATAACGAGAGACACGCCAGTTACCGTGTCCAAGTAGTAACTATGCGGCAGCTCGTAGTTTTTGCTTCTGCAAGAAAATGCTCATTATATCGTATTCCTCTATATCTATCTCCGAGGTATACATAGTAGTAGCGGGAATAAAACCAAAATAACCCCGGTTTCGAGAGAGAAAAACGAGTTCTCGTACCCTAAAACATACCGATTTACATCCTCTGTGGAAAAGTTTTCGGAGAAGTGAAATGAAATGAGTGCCTCCGAGTAAGCTGCTCGCTCTATCAGAAATTTGCTTTGTAACAAAGAGTGTCGGGGCTCCGTCGATGAAATTTTCGCGGATAATTACCGAGTCCTCGGGTATAAAGAGAATGTAATTAATCGCATATAACATTCGATCGCTGGATTTCTAATCGCGCGAGTACATATTGTTACAATCTCCCAGATTTCATCTCTCGTTCCTCCTCTTTGGGAGTATCCCGTAGTTTGGCTCTCGCCCCAGTTACTCGCCCATTCGTTCGTTCGTTCGCTCGTTCGTTCGCTCGTTCGTTCGCTCGTTCGCTCGTTCCTTATTCGCAGTGGCGAGCCACTGGGAATTAATTATGGCATTCCGCGTTAACTCGGAGAATTAATTACGTCGAAAAGTTAGACACCTGTGCGCCATTGGATAGTCCCTCGGATTCTGCGCTATCCAGATCACAAGTCGAGTTTGCTTTTGTATTGTTTTATTCTTTAATTTTTTGCAGCATAACTTTGTAATTAAAAACACTAAATAAGCGCACCTAAGATTATCATCGATACGATAATTGTTGTATTAACAGGAGCTGCTTATTTTAAGCTTAATTTTAATTACAAAGATTGTACATGACGCATTCCCCCTGTATTTTCAATTTTTCATTCACTGTACCACAATTACAATTTAATATTTAGATTATTATTCTAATTTGCATTATATTATTTACTTTCTCTCGGCATACAATTATTAAGTCTAAAATTTCGCAATCATGTATATTTTTAACTCGAGACTTTATTTCATTTTTTCTGCAAATTGTTTTTCCACGACTTATTCAAATACTCAAAGGTAGAGTTTGTGATCAATTTACGCGATAACTACATCATTCACTACATCTAATTTAATCCTCCTGTAATTTCAGAGATAATCTTAAACAATAGAATAAATATTAATTAGGCACAGTATAAAAGTGCTAAAAGAAGTGGTTTAATTTTATCAACAAACCCAACAAAAAATAAAATCTTACTTACCATTATTCATTCTGATAAAAAACGATATTTCTTAGAGCAGGTTCGACTGATTGGTATCATTTATCGTTAATTTATTTATTTGATCAGTCTTTGATGTACTGTAATAAGATATAAATACCGTTAAGAAAAATTATGTTAATGTGAAAATAGTCAAAGATAAAAGAGGAAAACTAAGAAATTTGTATATCTCAAAATCTCAATTTGTAAAAATCTTAAATTATAAAACCCAAAAAGTTAAACTATTGAACTCAGATCAAGTTTTCACATGTTGAAATTTTACTTTATGCATAGAATAGAAGGCATTTTTCCATTTAATTTTTCAGTCGATAGCATTTTTAATTACAACATAATTTTTCTTTTAATAGAACTTGTGTTGATACTTATGTGGTAAAATATATACTCACTCTATTCTAATTCTTATACGATATGAATTCTTAAAATTTAATTTTAAAATTCAATAAATTTCTTAATTGGCATGAACAATAATGATATTGTATATTAATTATAAAGAAGAATAATAGTCGATGCTTTTATTTCGACATAAATATAATTGTCTTAGAGTTTGCAATTAATAATTTTTGTGATTATACAAGACAATGTGGAGAATTTTCTCTTACATTTTTTTTTACATTGGTCCAGGTAAGCAAAGGGAGACTCACGACTGAGGTCACGGGCCACCCACGGAGGGATGAATGATTTTTGTTGCTGTTACCACCACAACTACAACAACAAAAATGATTCACGTGCGAATGATCTATGCGTTACAAAAGAGTCTTTACATCGGCATGTGCACAACCTCCTACAACATCTGGTGATCGCGAATGAACTAGACTGCGACGGCCCACGAAACGCTCGCTCGAGCATGCAAAACGAAACAAACAATAACAAATTAAGATTTTATTAATTTCACTGGTCGCTGGGAGGATTGTGTGCGGGATTCCAGTTTGATAAGAACCTCACCGGTTAACTCTTAAAGCGATTACCCCGAGACAAAAGTTTGGCCAAAGTTCCTTTTGTCGCCTAGTCCCCCCTTCTTTTCCCCAAATTTCCATTTGCATTCCTCGGTAATCAGTTACAGTTATACGCTCGCTTTCGACGTCCCTCCGGCTTCAGTTCCTTATTCCCTCTTCCATTGGCAGATTTAATTAAAGATGAGATCTCGGCGTCGGCGTCGGCGTCGGCGTCGGCGTCGGCATCGGGGGCACGCCGTGTTTTTTACACAAATAATTAATATTGTAATGGGAAAGGGAGGGCGAGCGTGGGTGGGTGGGGGGTTGGAGGAGGAGGAGGAGGAGGAGGAGGAGGAGGAGGTTGAGAGAGGTAGAGGGATTCTTGGACGCGGAAATAAGGGACAGGGAGAAAGAGAATTAAACGGTCTCTCGAAATAGCTGCATCGGCAACGACGGGTTTACGAGCATAATCGCATGAAAGGCGCACGCGCGCGCACCCGTTCCTTTTTCCTTTTTCCCTTTTCCCTTTTTTCGCCCGCAGATTATCTTTAGTGTGCGCGGATGGTTTCGCCGATAAAAAGGAGCGTTTCACGGTGTAAAAAGTTATAAAGACGCGCAACTAGGTTTTGTTTGCAAATGAGCCTTGAATTCCGGTAAGCGGGGCACTACTCCCGCGAAAAAGCAGCTGCTTATCCGACTTTATCTAAATGAAGTTCATTAAGCTTTACAGTTTCGTTGTTGTAGATTAAATCTAGACTCGTGGCTGATTAACCTTGAACCGAGAGAGGCCACTTTCGCGTTTTTATTAATTTTATTAATGCGTTTCGCCGTATTTCGGAATCTAGCGGAGCTTTCGCCGCGGCAAAGTAATTAGAAACTGATTGTTTATTCCACACACACCCTCACGCACCGAGACTGCTTATATATATAGATACACCGCGAAATAAAACAACAAAGCGCGAAATGGCTTTTTTCCATTAGTTTTTGGCCTGCCGTGGTAGGTGCCGTGATACACCTGCATGATTTAGGATTTTCGCCTTTTTGCGGCTTGTTGCCCCTCCCCCCACCGAAATAAAAATTTAGCTTAATAAATTTATAAATTGTTTTTTTGGGCAACTTGATTGTTATGTAATCAACGCAAAAGTTAACGCACATTTAAAAAGAAGAGCCCAGGGTTTGCGGGCGTTTGTCGTTATACAACAACGAGGACGATGAGTCAACGAGAAGTCGGTTTTTGAAATAGCTGCGATGTACTTTTACTTATTATTATAGCTCGCTCCTCGTAAAAGTGTTTTCCTCTTAATGAACTCCAGACAGGAAGTCCGAGAGATAACTTTTTTTTTCTTTCTTTCTTTTCTCTCTCTCTCTCTCTCTTTGTTTATTGTATTCACATCGAGAGAGAAGTAATCGTATGATTATTAACTTCCTCGGCGCTAGAGAGCCTTTTTTCTTTCGGGCCGAAGTTTGATCAGCGACAACAGCGACAACAGCGACAACAGCGACAACAGTGACAACAGCGACAACAAACAACGAGAACGAGAGCGAAATTCACGCCTACTCGCCGAGAAGTAGTGCTTAATGCACTTTTTTCCCCTCTTTGTCCCATTTCCCACCCACTTCCGCACTTCTTGAAGTACGGGTTAAGCCGGGCAACCGGAGACGTTCATTGTGTCCCCTTCGCTCCTTGTTCGTGTGTCGCCTGCGAATTCTTGAATTCTCTCATAAATCCAGCATTTCTTCATCAATGTCAACATCCAATGCGATAATAATATTATTGCGCACAAAAATTAGTGCCCTACACACGTAACTCGACGTAATTTTTTCGGATATTTCAATTTTTATTTACACAATGCCTAGGTTTTATGTCATTTTTGCTGTGGTAGTGCCTGATTCATCGGCGATGCAGTTATTAACATAATTTTATTTTATCGTTAATTGTAAAAGGAAGACATTGAATGCTTTCCGTGTAAAAATTATCACTTAATCATCTGTTTTTTCTTTAAAAAAAAATTTTTTAAGACAAATTTCAACGACTACAACAGCTACAACGGATGATTCTTTATCGAAAACAAAATTCAATTTATTATTTAATATTATTTTGTCATTTTTATTTTTATACAATTGCGTAAAATGGTATGATTTTAAATTGATTAAGAAAAATTAAATTTTACCTGAAGAAATATTCAAGTAACTGTGTGCCGCTAAAAATGAGCAAATTCTTGATGTCGCAGGTCCTACTTTTGACGTTGGATTAATATCTAAAAAAGGATATATTGGAATATCAGTAGACAACAAGAATCAACAAGTAGTTGCATTCATAACAAATAAAGAAACTTGCGGGTAATATTACTAACTTAACTTATGGCCTATTTCAACGATTTCCTGATATTGGATATCACCAATTAGTTTTTTATATACTCTACTTGAACTTTGAACGTTGAATTCCATGTTCTGAGTAAAAGTTTTATAAAATATTTTATTTTTCAGTGTTTGGAAATAACGAATTTTTTCTTATTGATCAGCATTCCAATTGTAAGTATGTAATATTAATGCACGATAATTACCGAATGAAATATAAATATATAACGTAAATTAAAAAATTAATTTAAATTTCAAGTCGAAAAAATTATTTTACAAAATTGCGCAGAGAGACGAATACGTTGTTTATCTCATAAATTTTTATCCTTAAAACAAAATTGGATAAGAAACGGTTTCTTATTAATCCCGAAACTTTTTTAATAACCTCAGATGTCGGAAATTTATTAGCCGCAGAAAATTAATTATAACTTCATACGCGGCGCATACCTAATTAAACCTTACAAAATTTGAAGAAAATATTAAATATTTGTTTACACACGAGAGACATTATATAAAACGCTAATTAAAATTGTTCGGCGGATCGTAGGCTTTGCTGGGATGAGTGCCACCATGAATTCACGATCTCTAGATCCGATAACGTCACTCTCCCCTTCTTTCTTTCTCCCTCCGTCTTCCCCCCCCCCTCGCCTTGCATCTGCTTCTCAGCAACACACCGCAAAGGAGGATAAAGTGAGCTCGATGAGATAAGAGACTCGGTTTTCCGAGTACTCGCTAAAAATCCTCTCAATCGTCATTTTGAAACGCGCGCCCACGCCGACGTCGTCAGGTACAACGAAAAATCCCCGGTGCTTTACCGGCGTGTAAAAGGAAGCAACAAGCTAGAGAGCAACTCGTCCCCTCGTTAACTTTAATCCCCAGTTAATTTAACTTAACGTCGCTATAATGCTATGACGTAGTGTCGTCGCGAGGACCGACACCGGCGTAGTTATCATCTCTCTTATCTATCCCCGGCATCTCTCCCTTTCCTCCTCCTCTTTCTTTTCCTTCGCACCTCCTTCACGCTCGCTCATCCATGGCGAACAATAAATTATTTCCCGGCGAGTGACACTTTCCTCCGGAATGCACAACAAATTAGCCGCCATTTTGCGCTCGGTATACTTTGCAATTGAACCGCTAAATGCAGTTTGTTCTAAGACGTTGCGTCCGCAGTTATTTTCTGAGCTGGTGACAGAACTTTTTATCCGAAAAAAGCAAACTGCGAACGGAATAATCGCGGTCAAGATTTTTTGCCTCCCGCCCGGAAGACCACGGATTTATCGCTTCAAAGTGTGAATAAGATTTTTCGAAGAACCATTATTCAGCGGCGGCGGATTATCTCTTCGACAATAATCATTGGTGAGATTTTTCCATCACTGAGTTAGGTGAGAGACTTTGGTGGAGATCCGAAGGCGCACATCATTAAGCTGACACTAACAGCGAGAGAGGGAGAGAGAGAGAGAGAGAGAGAGAGAGAGAGAGAGAAAAGATTCGCCTAACGAAGTGAGATTCTTCAGATTCCGAGGGGGAGAAAGAGAAAGAGTTAGCAAGCCTTCTACACACGTAAGGCATTCGTCCCCTGATATCTTCAAAGAGAGAGAGAGAGAGAGAGAGAGAGAAAAGGAGAAAAGTACTGAGTTGCACTCTCGAACAAGTCTAAATCACACGGGATGTTGTAATCAGCTTGGGGGTATTTTTCAAACTATTCAGAAAAACACGTTTATTAAAATATCGCATTCGAGATATTGTGCATTATTACCAACGTCTGTATAAGTTTGGGCTTCTTATTATTAATAAAGTTGAATTTTGTTATCCTGCGTCGAGGCGAATAATCATAAATAAGATTTTAAGAGGCAGCTTTCTTTAAATCTAAATTTTTCCATATAAAAAGAAAGTAATATATTTGTACAAAAATTAAAATCTTTCAACTGAATTAAAGTCTCTCGGTCTTAAATTTAGTATTATTACTTTTTCTCGTTTAATTAAACGACAATAATTTCTTTCGTGCATGACCCTTTCTCTTCCATGAATAATTATCATGTTTCTTAAGTAATCTCCTCTTAGCACTTTATTTAATAATAATCTTCTGGTACCAAATGTACATTTCTTTAAATGTGCGTAATAAACAATTTTCAAGCTTGTATTATGTAAGTGTGATTGAGTAACATGTAGATCCATGGGATATAACTTCAATCTTCTAAGCCTTTCTGTTTAAACTTCAAACAACTTTTAAATGCGTTTTGCAAACAAATAAACGATTATTGTATACACTAATAAATTTCATTTTTATTTCAAAGAAATTTTATCGTATTTAATGCTTCTCAATGAGTACAGAATTAATGAAATTTGAATAGAATAATTAAAATTCAAATATAAAATTAATAAAATACGAATATTCAATAACTGAGATTCAAACTTCATTTTTATTAGCGGATCGCTTATGGTCCTCGTGAAGGTTTTACCATATCAGTCGAGTTCATTCTTTTTATTGTTTATTTTATATATATAATTTAATATTAAATTAAAATAAATCAAATGAGAATAAAGCTCACATGTATGGATGTTTATTGCACATACATCGACTGTAATATAATTTGCCGGATTGCTAATTTTAATGTAACATGTACTTCTGCAGAGTTTCAATATTGAATATTTTAATATAGATACTTAAATGAAATTTTAAACGTAATTAGGTAATACAGAGATAAATAATATATCAAATTTCTAGAAATATATAACTTTCGTGACTCGAATCGTGCAGAATCTTCATAATAAGAGAATTTAATGTCAGAGTCCCGTTAAGTGCCTGATGTACCTTCTCGATACAGCTCCATTCTATGATACTCAGATATGGACTGTAATATCTTGTTAAATTGTCTAAAAATAAAGTTAGAGTATGAGTGCTCGGAGATTGTGAGATAATATGGACTCATGCGTACGAAGGAAATAACAGAAACTTAGATGTGAATCTTACGGCATTTTTAATTTTCTCGAAATTTACATATTTTTTATCTGTGAACATTCAACAAAATCTCGTGTAAATTATCATTATAAAGTTTGCGTCATAATATTTGATGCTCGTCGTTACTTATTTGATTATTCGGAAATGATTAGCCGGTCCCAACTATTTAGTAGCATGTGACATTGGCGCTATTATTACTACATGGTGTACAATATAATATTAAAAGCAATGAACACTTGAATAAAAACGATAGCGATACACATTTATTTGAAATACAATTAAGATAATAGTAATGGCTAAAAATAGGGTCACCCTTGAGCTTATTTGAAAAATTATAATAGTTTTCTATGTTCTCGGTTAATTTCGATGCTGTATTTTTTATTACTTATTTGATACATTATATTATTTTTAATTGCCCTCTAAGTCAATATTGGTTGAAGATCATTAAATATCTTTTTATACTTATCTTTAATTTTATTACGTAATAGGTAATTTAAATTATGCTCGGTGTTTTTATTATATTTTATTTTTAGCCATCATCTTAAGTGGTGCTATCAGCTATTATATTTCAGATATTATTAAAAACATCGTTACAAAATATTCATTTAAGTATATTTCGATCGTAATAACAGTTATTGGCGTTACTTCAAATTTTACCAGCTTCGAAATTATCATTTGTTAATTCTTGGGTAATTTCTACGTAAAAAATAAAAAGATAATTAAATTAAATCAAATTTGTAATTTGGAATAAATGGGATTTAAAATAAATTGGACGAATCGGAATAAATTAACTGGTATAGGGCACGAGGGAAAAAATGTTATACGTACATCTACACACACAAAATAAAATTCATAATTGATAACTATTTTGAAATTCCACCTGAAATGTTACAAATTTTGTTATTTTAAGAACAGATGTAGGATAGTTTAATGAGTGAGATTTCATATTTCTGCAACTATAAACTAAATTGGAAAATCCATGTTAAAATGATGTTGCAAGAATAATTGTGAAATTAAATTAGGTTCAAAGGATAGCTTACAATTAACATGAGACATGTGTTACATAAAAGTAATGGGTATTCTATTAGCGAATCAGACCATTACAAATACTGAAATGCATTGCATTTTTACAATGGAAAATTAGAAGATAGTTATTATTAAGAGTAAAGTCGATACGGGGGATTGTAATTTTCGGAGATTTTTGTCCAAGTAATTGAAGCACTTTCTTAAATTGAATTAAAAATATAAGCGAGTACGGAGTTTGTGTGTGAATTGTTGTGAGGCAGCCGTTGCTCAATTCGAAAGGCTGTACGTAACGAGTAGAATCGTATTTCTGGTTGACTATGTTAACTTTAACCGTCTCTTAGTTTCCAAAAAGCCATTAAAAAGTTTGTACTTACAACCTGATACAAATAAAGCGTCTGCCAAGTTATAAAATTATTTCTTGCACTATAATTATGACATAAAGCGAGGAGGTAAACATGGCAGGGATTGGCCACACGCGTGCACATCGAGGAATTTAACATCCGCGAAAACTAAATTGGATTTGATGTATCCTCCTCGCGGCTGAAACTCGCAATCCAAAATAGCTGCGGGCCGCTCCAAACTATTTATACCCCTCGTAAGAAGTATAGGCGCGTCCATGTCGCGATGTCCCTGGCTTTTCATTTAACAGCGACAATTAAACGAAATCTGAAACAACGCCAGGCCCGCCCATCGGAGCAATTACATTTCGCGAAAAATACAAACTCGTTAAAGCGAATTGCGCGCGTGCGAGATTAGAAAGCCCGCATCTCTTCGATCGCAGCCACCGACCTTCTTCTTGTGTTTGCCATCATAATTGCGCGCCTAATTAGCTGTCGGATAATTAAAACAACATAATTAATTGCTGATGGGTGGGAGGGCAGTCGCTTACGTAAGCGAGGGCTGAAAATGCTGCAGGGGCGGGGAATTTTTGAAGTATCCCTCTGACTCCTCGCCTCCCGATTTCCTTTTCCGAAAAGTCGCGCGACAGTTATTTCGCTGTTCAGAATTAGCCCACACTAGGAAACAATTGCAAAATTGCAAAATCGCGGCACTAATAAGTACTCATTTTCACGCAAGAATCGCAATCCTCGGACTTCTAACTGCTGGAAACAATGGAGGCATTAGGATTGTTAGCGGCGTCGCTGTAAATATTAGCGAGGAGCGATAATTCCTGTAACAAACACATGGGGCAATTATTTTCCCTCCGTAAATCAATCATCGTTGAGTTTCCTTTTTTAAAATCTCTAATGAGCCATATTATTGATGGCGGCTAATGTTGTTTATCTGTTTGCTCGTAATTAGACGATAATGTCGCCTAATTACTGATCTCGAGTGGGTGTAACGGTAAATCAACATTACAATAACCTCAGGTGCCCGTTAATTAAACGACTTCAGATTCCAAGTGATCATCGCGCAGCAATTTTTAGTGTACGTTCAAGATTTTGAAAAAGGAAAAGTCCATGTATTACCTTTCGGGCATTTTCGTCTATTTTCTAATTATTCCGCGTGGGTGCTTCTAATTAGCGTGGCCATTACACGGGCACACACGTACGCACCAAAATACATAAACGCAAATGGACATTAACTGTATTCTCTCTCTCTCTCTCTCTCTCTCTCTCTCTCTCTCTCTCTCTCCAAGAGTAATAAGCTCCCTCATTCCATTTGCTCCGTAAATATGAGCACGTCTTGGTATGTTGGGGTGGGTTTATTTGATGTCTACCCCGTTACACGCGATACCTACATAACAATAACTATGCACATAATCCGGAGTTGTGTTGTGCAACTGACGAATGGACCCGGATGCACCTGACAGCTAATCTGGATAGATCAACCGAGTGCGTGGGAGGACGTCGTCTTTTCCATTTTGCAATGTTTCGCAATGAATTGCCTTTTTTCCTTCAATCGTCAAGATTTCTGACGATAACTTTTATGTGCTTGTCGAGCAATATTTCCACCACTTAATGTCGGTAGCATTTACCTTTCGATCTTCACAACGAATAAATATTTAAAAGGCTCCCTACCACTCAAACAAGTCCAATTACTATAAATGACGTAACTATTTGTTCCGCAATTTATAATCAAATAATGTTTATTTGTTAAATAAGAAAAAAGCTACTGTTTTCACTTTAACTGTTTGTATTTATCATGCAATTCTATTAAAAATCTTATAAAGTTTATTTTCCCGGAGAATAATGCTATTTAAACTTGGTACGCAACATTCCTTGTTAATTATTTTTATTGTGCTCCTGTTAATTAAATTCTACGTTCAATTTAATAAGCTAATCTACGCCTTAAAAAGTAACCATATACATTGAAATAATAAGAAAAATTTAAATAATCGTCCAAATGATACTTCTTCAAGTTGAAATTTCTTTAAAAATTTGTCTCACTTCGAAGGGAATATCTAAAGGAGCCCACCCACTCTCGTATTTCAAATTTACTTACCTACGAAAATGTATCTAGGAAATTACATCCTCAAAAAGTATTACATAATACTTCAAATTAATACTTATTTACTTATATAAACTTCTGCGCAACTTGAATTAAAGAATAAAGGGAAAATGTAACATTGGTTTTAATAGTAATATAAATTAAGACACTTGGATCTTAGTTTTACTTAGTTTTAATAGGATAAAGTTCACTGAAGCGAAATTAAATAAAATAAAATTAACAAAAATAAAGTTGCCAAAAATCATGGAACAGTAACATGATGGTCAATCTATGAAAAAGAGTTTTAATTTTATAAAAAGTTAGCAAGAAAAGCATTATAGAAACTGTATTCTTCAGACTTTGCTCGATAACTTCAAGTACTGAGCAATTCAAATGCTCAGTATATCGAATTCGTCACTCGACGGCGCGATCCAATTCTCTTCTTCCAAACTTCTTCCGGGATGAAGTTGAAGGAGGGCAGGAAGAGAAGAAGTCCTCCGGAGCACTTTCATTTTCTTCGGATTCACAGAAGCACGTATACGCTTGTAAAAGAAAAGAGATACCTCGACGTCATATATATATATATATATATATATAGAGAGAGAGAGAGAGAGAGAGAGAGAGACAGACAGACAGACAGACAGACAGACTCGACACCAAAAAGGCAATTATTATTTCGAGTGGTTGGCGACGGGACGGTGGTGATATTTTATTTAAGTCACAATCGGCTAATAGTGCTCCTGTAAGGGTAGATGGAAGAGGCTCGTGTTTGGTTTGGGCTCACTCATATAGGGATGAAGAGCGAAAACGAGAATCGCGGGGGAGAAAAGGAAGTAAGAGGTGAGCTCTAGGGGGTGTAGAATTGGAACGCGGGGCCGTTTTACATTAGTAAATTACCCCACGCGAACGATACGTGCGCGCACCTCCAGGAGCTCCCCCCCCCTTCTCGCTTCACCCCCGTATATTGCATTTCTTTCCAATTGCATTCCTCTCGCCTCATACAAGATTCGCACGTCTCATTCAAATGTCACTTGTGTCTCCTTTTCCCATTTTAATGTTGTAAAAGCTTGTTTGTAGTGGCAAATGCCACCTTGTACGCCACTTTTTGATTTTTCTTGTTGTGGCAGACGACTTTCCTACCTTTTGCACGTATACTTTTCCCTTTTTTCTACATTTATTGAGAAAATTCTTTGGGATTATTGTACTTCTGAATTTGAGACAACATTTAATGGAACAAAAGCTTGCATTTAAATAACAAATCTGTCCAAAACCTAAAATCACAAATATGTTCAAACAATGGTTACCAAAAACTTGCCCAAAACTGTTTTGGAGCATGAAATTTGTGCAAAATTGTTTTTAGTCAATAAGCTTGTCTGAAATTGTTTTTGCTAATCTGAAAATTGAGTAAAACTTATGTTTAGTTAAAAATCGTTTAAACAGATCTTTCGATATCGATTGTTTTTCTCTCTCAAAATTTAACGTGATTTTCTATAAGTACCAAAAAACACATAAAAAATGCCATCACAACATCATTTTGAAGGATACCCGTACAAGTACTTTTTTTAATAATAAAAACAGCTTCCACAAATCAACTTTTCTCGAGTTCTTCCGACAAATAAAGTTCTCAGAGAGAAGGCAGGTGTATTTGAATAGCTTCAGCTAATAAAAGTTGTATCAAATAAAAGACGGATCTGCTTTTCCGGGATAAAGATGAGTATCTCCTAGTAGAAGTCGCGTAGAATTTTTGGGTCGTCGTTCTCCAGGAGGCGCTGGACAGGGAGGTGGTGCTCCGAGGGTTGTATCTCAAATTAGTTCAACATCGTTTCCCGCGCGGCCTACTCCATCTTCCTCTAATTCCCTCTTCGTCTCTCAGTTTTCCGTGGCCTCGCCCGGCGATACGTTAGGAATCGCCGGGTAAATCTACGAAAATTGAACAAACAGACTGGCAGTCGTGCCAACTACAAGCGCTACTCCGCGGACTGTCTCTAATTAGACGTCCGACCCCGTAATTAAGACGGGCTTTACTTCCACCATCTCCCTCCCTCTCTCACTCTCTCTCGCTCTCTCTCTCTCTCTCTCTCTCTCTCTCTCTCTCTCTCTCTCTCACTTTCTCGCCGTTTGAATCTGGATTTTGTTATACGTTTTGGCGAAATAAAGAAACAAAAGGAAGGAGTCTTCTTCCGCTCTAGTACGGAACATAATTAATTTACTCTTGTTTATTATTTTAAGTTGTTAAAAGCTAAACAAAAAACTACTGAAAGAGATATTATTCTATTTCGTTAATTAGATATTATTTTAAAGCTTATATCATTATTAAATACTTTATTTGTTTATATTTTCATTTTTTAAATTTTAACAAATGCTTCTGCATGTGTATTAAAGAACAATGTATTGCATTTTTTATCAATTGATGATTCTTTTGTCTCAAGAAAATAGGTCCAATTAAAATAAATTATTGAAATTAATAATTGCTTTTTTGCTCAAAAATTTAATTTTTCAATAAATTTATAATATAGAAATAATTAATAGACAAATTAATTTCATTATTTATGAATTTACCACTTCCAATCAATTTTCTAATATGTAAATTAATTAAAAAATTTTAATTTAGAAATTCATTAATTGTGTAAAAAAAAAAAAAAAAATTTAACTTCATAAAATATAATTAATAAAATTTATAAAAATTGGTTGTAAATTAAAGTATTAATAATTTACATTTAATAAAGAACAAATTTTTTTTTTTTGTTGTATATTAATAATATTTATACAAGTTTACAAAATGTAACAATTCCTTTACTTATGCTTTATAAGGTATGGATAAAGCAGTTTGTATATATTAACTATTATTAATTTATCATGTATATAATACTTTATAAGGTATTAATTATATTTTAACCAGATAAATTCTTGTTGAGTTTTACATTTAATATTAACATCCAATACAGAGAATTGAATTATAATAATAATTTTAAATAAAATACTTATTGTTTAAATTGAGCTTTTAACGATAATAAATTATAAAAATTCTTATTGGAAAATTACACAATCTTGGACATTATATTTTCTTTCATTTATAAATTATTATTTGCATGAAATATTATGAAATTTTATGCAATTAAAAAGTAAATATATAAAAATGTTATAATCTTAAATATTTCATTATTTGTTCTCATAAACATATAATAAAGCGTATTTAAAAGATAACTTAATATTATTAAATATTGTGTAAGTATTATTATAAAATGTTATGGAGTAGTTTTATTAATTTACGGCGTGTCTCAAAAGCAAATTATAAAAGTTAAATCCTTTTCATATAGTTTCCGATATGTATAAAGCAGACGTAAATGCTTCAAGCTAGTTATTTTGAATATCACTTTTTCGATACAAATAGATTTAAAGTAAAACTCCAATAGTGATTCATTATTTAGTTTTCGAAAATCAATAAATGTATAATTACTTGGATTGCATATTGAATAAAACAATAAAATGAATAAAATATACTTGTACGCGTATAACGTGACTGTTTCATAGGTTTTTAATGGGTCAGTCATGTCCACTATTAAAAATAAATTCGTATAAATTATGTATCTTAATATTTAAGGTAAATATTGATTTTTTGCACTGACATTACCTGTTTCAATAATGTAAAAGCTTGGAGTACATTATTATTTATTGTTAATGTAACATTATTTGTTAGTGCAATTCTGTATGCTTTTTCAAAATTTATCAACGTACTAATTTGGCATTAATAGATTAATCTAAAATTACACAACAAATGATTAAAAATTCGGTAATGCTCGTAACTGTAAGAGCAGAGTTTGCATAAATGATTGGATTTGAGACTTTGTGAATTCGTGTAACAAAGTGCGTTGGTACATCAGAGGGATTCTGGGATGCTCACACAATCTTACAAACGTTGAGCATTAAATTCAAAGTGCGCTCGGTGTTTATTTTATTTTTCTGAAAATAAGAAAGAGATTGAGAGGGATGAGGGACGAGGGATGAGAAGAGATAAAAGAGGGTTGGAGCTTGGGGTAAAATCGCACGAGGTTCTCCTGAAAGCTTCGGCGTTGGTTCGACCGCGTGATATAACGCATTTCCCATGTCCTGATAGGGGCGCGTACTCAACTTACGGGGAGGATAGGAAAATACGCCGGGGGATGAGGACTGCGGCGGTTCTTGGTTAGCAATTAGGGGTTGACACGGGGGCCCACTTACCGGATCTCCAAGCGGTGCTCAACCCCGAAACTCTGCTTTTAACGATCCGCGCCCCTCTCCCCCCCCATTAATGCACCAAGATTCTTGCGTTAATTTTTAATGGAGGATGCTCTGGACCAAAACGAAAAAAGAGCACTGAAAGTGGACTCCTCGAGTGCTGGATTTTTTTTCCATAAATCACGAGTGCTTTTACGGAGGTTGCGGAAAATGAGATTCTTGTTTAGCAAAATTCGGAGATTCGGCAAACACGTCGCAGAAGTGAAGGAGAGACCAAGGAGGCAGCGAAAAAAAGCGCAATCTCGAATTGAGTCTTTGTGCCGGGGAAAAGTTTGGTACGACTGGCATTTCCCGGTCTTATAGAATATGGAAATGTCGCGAGAGAAGCTAAAGTTCTGCATGAGATCCTCTGCCAGCCCAAGACGTAATGGCCAAGTTTTGGACGCGGTCGCCTCTAAGTGCCCCCTTCCACCGACCCCATCTCCTTTACCCTTTTATGGCTACATGTGTGTATTGCTCATCTTTCCCCAAACTTGCACAAACATCTATGCCCCTCTCTCTTACTCCTTTGTGTTGTCTCCTCTCTTGCCCCGGCCTTGGCTTGGCCTTTCCGACGGAATGAATTATTCGTAATCGCAACAATGAGCCCATTTAATTTTTAAATACGACATAATCTCAAATTCTTTTATCAATAATTCCAGTGGATGTTTTTGCGTACTTAAAATATGGTAAATACACGACCGCAGAGTGCGATAAAAGTTTTAAACTTTTTAAGTTGTATCCGCATCAAACAAAGAAGGTTAGAATCGGTAACGTATTACGCAATGGATTTTGTTTGCGTCGGAAATTAAACACCAATTATAATAGAAAAAATGAAGATTGGAAAAAAAATGAACATCATAATACAAAGTGAAACAATTAAGGTTTCGCGTTTTACCGCAGCATATTAAATAAATACTTTTTCCTCTTTTTTGATATTTTATCAAATGGATATTTATGAAGTATTGCAGCTTTAATGTAAAAATAACTATTTTTATAATTTAACATTATTACACTCAATTTATAATGTTAGATATTAGCATTTAATACCATAAAAAGTCTTGTACAGTTTAATATAAATTCATGATTCGGAAGTATACAAACACTTTCTTTATTGGATTACATGCAGATATAACACCAGATTTATTAAAAAAATTTGCTGGTAAATTGCAAAAAAAAATATTCATGTTAAGTAAATGGTATCTTGATTAAACCTTGATGAATTATTGCAGCGTAGCAGGACAAGGAGTATAAGAAACATTTTTGAAAAATGTCTATACATAAAAACTAAATTGCTTTTTTTTTCAACCCGCGCGCGTCACGCAATGAGTAAAAAATGATTTCATCATACCTGTAGATTGTGTGCGAGCCAACAAAACAATGTTTCAAAGATTAATTTTATGTATAACATACCACCACTTCTCATTACTATTTAAAAATAACGAAAAAGGTTCAAATAATTTATAATATATATGTATATACGTAAAGTTCATATCGCACAGGGAGCTTCTCATTTATTAAAGTTATCTCGGTTTTATAAAAGTGGGTTATCGCCGAGGACGCCGCCATTAATAAGCGCCTCGATACCGCTCCGCCACCCACAACGCGATCCTCTAAACACCCGATCCTGGACTTAGGCATTCCTCGAGCCCAAAAAGGGACCATTCATCACCCCGAGGAAAAATTTCATCGCGATAGTGTCACGCCGACAATAACTTCTTATTGCCCAGTCATTTGAGGGCAATTCCTTTTTTTATTCGCTGCATAAATTTCAAGGTGGATGGGGAGGGGGAGTGAGGGGGCGGGGGGGGATGGAGAAGCGCGCGCCGCACGCGAGTGAACATCCGGGGTATCCTCCTCCTCTTCCTCGGGGCCAGGGGGAGGGAAGTTTGCGAAATAATTAACGACTCGTAATTACGGCGGTGTGATGTGTTCGCGGGAGCCGCCGCCGCCGCCGCCGTTACCGCGTAACGAATAGCTTCATCGGCCGGCATGACCGGGCGAAATGCACTGGCCGATCCTCTCCCCCGTCCCCTCCCGCCCCTATCCCGTCGCCTTTTTCTTTTTACGGTGTGTGCTGCACGGAACAACTCAATTTTTCCAGTCTCGCCCCGACGATCGATTCCTGTGATTAATTTTCACGTCTCCCTGCCTCCGCTTGTCGGTCCCTTCTTACGTATCTTTATTACACATGTACACATGTACCGAGTCTATGATAATTCATTTTTCTTCCTCATAGCTTTTTAATTGATACGTGTGTCGAACGTGAGGCTCCGGGTTTTCCTTCCCCCCTCCCCACCCCGCCCCGCCGCCAAAATGGTTTCGTTTGTTGAAAGAGCAACTTTGCGAATTCATAAACCATTACTGTTTTTATTAACAATTCGGTGCCTCCTGCGATAAGAGCGAGGACCGACTTTATTGATACGAATTCGCGCCATTTGATGATATAATGTTTTGCATTAAATACACTGTTGGCGTATTAAAAGTACAATTTTTCTCTCTCTGTTGTATCGAATAATATTATACGTCGCTTAGTTTTGTCCAACTATGAATGAACATTAATAATTAGAGAATTTTATTTATTACCAATGAACCTTGGAGACGTTGCATTGAAATATATCAAAACGTGTCACTGAGGTAGATCCAAAATCCAATACTATTGAAATAAAGAAAATAATAAGTTGAGCTGTAGCCATTCAAATTTGATTCAAAAGATTGTATTTTCGAATACCATGCTTTCCAAAATCAATAAGCTCTGTACGAAAGTACGAATAAACGTTATTTCTATGCTGCTTATTAATTTGGAAAATTTGATGAAAATTGTAGTTTATTACAAGTAAAATCAATGAATTCGCATTGAAGTACGCATTTATATTGAATGAATGTGCATGAACCTTTATTGTATAATAAAACATTCATTATAATCTTGCATTACTATTGATTTCTCTGATAATACTTTGAAAAGAAATACAATGTTACGCTGAAAATATCTCGTTTACCTTTCGCACAGAGCCCATGTGCAATTAAAATGCCACAATTTACATGTGGCATCCAATTATAATTTAGACAACAGTTCGTATTGTTGAACAATAAACAAAAACCCAAAATGAACAGCAAAAGCACCGACGTCTTTTGAGAGTCGAACAACAGATGCCGCGAGTTCCGACAATAAGACAATTTTAAATTTCCAACCCTGTCGCAAACTAATTTTAGAAGGGGAACTATCCGTCGGACGCGAGTAACAGTATGAAGGAGCTCGGGGGTAGTTTGGGGTGGTTTCGGTGCACGTGAGCACTCAACCGCGGCAATCGCGAAGTTCGAACAAGGGATTTCTCTGAGCCATCGTTCATTAATTCATTTCTCGCTCACAGTGAAGATGCGGATGGATATATCTATTACTCGCCAACCCTCGTCGACCATCAGGTGTGATCATATTTGTCAGCTTTTAGGTACGATTAGGTATTTATCCCTATTAGGCTAGGCGTCCTTAGACCGCAGCATCCGCGATGATTTACCGTAGCGCATTACGTGGGATGAACGAGGATCTTTGCCAGCGTTCCTTCGGAGATGCCTCGCATTCGTCGTCCAGTATTCTTTACGACCCGAGGCCGATGTTTATCGATGGTGGTTACGGATTCGAGGCGGTGATTACGATTAATTCGAGTCGACTTCATTAAAGGCCCCTTTTTGGTGTTGCTGCTGCTGTTTTTGCTGTTGCTGTCGTTGCCGTTGTCGTTGCCGTTGCCGTTGCCGTTGTCGCTGTCGTTCTCGTTGTCGATGTTGATGGTGTTGATGATGTTGATGTTGTTGATGTTGTTGATGCTGGTGGAGAAGAAGGAATGGGATGCATATATTTGCCGGCGATTCACTGTGTCTTAATAGAAAATATATTTTTAACCGAGTTGATTACGAGGAAGTGAAGGTGTTAAAGTAATTCTGATTGAGAAAGGAGTGTAAGGTTAAACATTTTCATTTGCTCGACGTCCCATTTGCGAGCTGGGCAATGTAATTACGGCACGTACTTGCATTATTTTCATTCATTATTAGGAGATGATTTTATGGGGTTTGATTAATTAAACTGTTTGTTGAAAAAATGTTAATACTTCCGCGGTGAATTATAGATACGATGATTCACAATTTTCTCATGCCTGGGAATACATTTAGCAATCGATCATGAATCCCTTGTTCTACATACTGACACACGTATAATTATCTTTTTTTTCACTTTTACGTAGAAAAGGTTTTTATTTTCAAATAAATCGAAATCATTGTGCAATTTGAATTTTAAATTTTGTGCAAGTACCGGACGCTTAAACTGACCCCAGAACAACGTTTGTTGTTTTTTTTGCTCCGTGTCTTCGTCTGCCAAGCGTTCGAAGGTGTAACTCACATGATTACTCCGTTATTACAAACTCAATTATAGACCAGAACACTGCTTTGTAACACGCAATGGTACTTTACATTTTTTTCACATCTAACGTGGCATTATTACCAAGCAAACCCAAACCAATGTTTCTTTTTTAAACTCTATTGCCGATTTTGAAAATTCGAATGAAGAATGCACGTAACACGAAGGGTTTTGCCTCTTGCAAACTCACGAGCAACTTTATCATTCACTGACAAATATTAATAGAGAACAGTATTCCTGGATTGAGTAGTAGATACTTGAAAGCAAAAATCAATTTTAAATGGAAAGTTGTTTTCATTTAAATGGAATTTAACTGAAAAAATTACGTAAAAGAATTTACAAATAATGTTAGGAGCGAGTTGAAATATTCGAAACGATTTTGAAAAGCAATTCGTGCAGTATAATTAATTTTCATTATATTTAAATGGATATACGCATGCATTTTCAAGTAAATACGTCTCTCTACGTACATGCATTTATGTATATACATGTATATAAAATATTATTTTAAGCATTTGCTTATGGAAATTTCGTGTGAATTACATTGAGCGTAACCGTTTCAATTCATGTATAGATGAAGATTGGACGAGAAGGACGAGTGTGTTTTTAATTAATCTAGAAAATACAACATCAAATTATGAAAAAGAAAAAATAAAAAATAAGTCAAATCAAAACGATTACACCAAATTTCTTTCAAAAGTTGTATTTAACTCCATAAAATTAATTTGAAAAATGTGTCGAACACTCGAAACGTCTGTTTATGATTTCTCTTTTAATAAAAAAATAAAAAAAAAAAAAAAAAAAAAAAAAAGACAAAAGATAACTGCACCAAAGAGCAATGAGTCGGAAAACCCACAATGAATAAAACAAATAAATTTGTAAAAGTCATAATTAAAACTATTGGAAATCAAGAAACGACGTGACAGGTGTTCGACACTAGTGTCGATCTGAACACACACGCGCGCGCGCGCACCCACTCACCCACACACACCTGCAGTTTCGAGCGTTTGACCGTGACTGGATGATTGAAACCAATTTTGTATTTCCGTCCACAATTGGGTATTTTTCGTCCAAACCAACACCTCCTCGGCCATTGTTTATAGAAAATTGAACATATTGGAAAAAAAATTTAATATAAGCCGTGGCGGGGAGCTCGTTGTTCCATATTTCGTTTGTAATGAAAGATTGAAAAGAGAGGGAGGATGTAATAAAAGCACGTCGATCTCGCGGATGAGCCCGTGGAAATTCCTTGGTTATGTGTTTCCTCTGTCTGATAAATATCTTCATTGGGATCACCGAGGAAAAAAGTTTTATATTCAATGATAGTTGCTCTGTGCTCGTACCAACAATGGTTACAGTTTGCCGGATTTAATTTTCCGGAGTGGTTCGTTAGCCGTTGACTTTGTTTTTGCTCCAGGACACCATTTCCTTTTTGCTCTCCTCCTCCCACCCGCAATTGTTTTATTCGATTTGGTCATCGGTGGCAGATCGGAGGAGGAGAGGCAATTACGGAGGAGACACGAGCGTTGCGGAGTCGTTTTCCAGTTCGAACCAGATTGGATGTGTTAATTAATTAATAAATTAATTTCAATGAAGATTGGCGCAGTGGATGGGCGAATGGGGGGGAGAGGGAGGCAGAGAGAGAGAGAGAGAGAGAGAGAGAGAGAGAGAGAGAAAAGATGGATTAGGTAAACTGTGGATCATAGTATTGGATACATTATTAATAATGTCGTGGGTGTAGTACGAGGAGTAATCAGCGTACGTGCCTCCCTCTGCCCCGAGCCACGCGCACACATGCTCACCCATCCCCTCGCTACCCAGCACCTTGTCAAACCCGTGCTTCATCCTTCATCTCTCTCCCTTCCTCCCACCCCTCCTCTCTCCCTCTTACCCTCTCTCTCTCTCTCTCTCTCTCGCTCCTCCAGCAATAACCCCGCACCTCTTCTCATTCACGAAGGCTTATTAAATCTGAAACTTTCAACCAGGCTTCAACGATTTTGATCTCCCGCGCTCGCCAGCATCCCCACTCCCTTCGTCATCTCGCTTTCGCGCGCTTTTCATATAACGATACTGAGAAATGAAACTTTGATGACGCTAGATATTAATTAACCTACTTGTCGCTCCATAATATTAAATCGATCCACGTGCTCCCGTTTTTCTCCGAGCACGTTCAAGTTGTTTTAAATTTTTAATAACAACTGACCGCGAAAATTTACTTTTTAATTCTTCCACATCTGATTTTTAATTTGCTACACGTATTTTGAGTAAAAAGCCAATTTATCAGGTTCATAAAAATATAGCTGTGGTTTAGTTTATCTATGATTTATCGGAGAAAACTGTACACGGCGGTGTAATATGCTTTTTTTTTACGATAGTGTAAATAAATATTTTCAATGTAAAAATTTATTGTCTGTAATATTATTTTTTGAATCTCGATTAAAATTGAAATCTTGTGAAGAATTAAAAAATTTAGGGCATATTATAAAATAATTTGAAATATCAATTCTTATTTATTGTTGTTAAATGCGTATAGATACAAATAATTATTCCGAAACATTTAATTTGTAAAATGTTTTGTTTGAAATTGTGATGAGGACTAATGTTTCTAACTGCGAAGAGTCTTTAGAGTTAGGGTTAAAGATAATTTAATTGCGTTATGTGCTTATTTTAATAATCTTTTAACTTATTCTTGAAATATTATTCCAAGGTAGCATAAACATTTATAAATACAAGTTTGCTGCTATTCAAAGTAATGCGACGAAGACCCAAATTTAACGAGTATAAATAGATATTAAAAAAAAATTTTAATTTGGTTTTACTCGATTTTATTACATACAGTTATTTAAAGAGAAGTAATACTTATCTAGTTAGTGCATTCTTGTAATGAATAATTAATAAACTAAATTTATTAGAAAGTAAATCAAGGAGTCGATTTTTTTTATATAACAATCCTTATTAAGACATTCCATCCTTCATTTAATTGATGGATAGGAGGCGATACATACGTGATCGTTCATCAATTACCTTATATATCATTAATATATTTTTTTTAAATTGATAACTTTGAAAAATATATTTCAGAATATAATTTTCTTGTACTTTATATAATTAATACAGTAAATTATATTATCATACTATTGCAAAAAAATGAAAATTTAAATAAGAAAAAACTAAATTTTTAAATTTGCTCAATTTAATAAAAAATAAATATTGTAAGATTTTAAACGATTACAAAAAAATATAAAGTATCATTTTATTAAAATATCATTTTATAGAAGATGAGTAGTGGAGCTCTAAAACTAAAATAATAACAAGTTAAACAATTTTATAAATATTATTAACTTAACTTTATTAGATTTGTAAAAAGAAATACAAAATGTTATTAAGAGAAAGCAATTGTTTATTTGACTGAAAAGAGGGGCGCCTGCTTTAGTGCAACCAGTCAGACGCCTCCATCAAGCGTGGCGTCGCACTCTCTGGGGTGTTTGTGTGGTTATTATGCACGTTAAATGAAGGAATAAATATTTTTAATTTATATAAAAACATCTAACATATGGCTGAATTATTGGTTTTTAACGAACAGCTGTTACTACACATCGAACAATCATGTAATCTTCTGTTTGGTTCTTATACCCAATCTATTTCTTATTCTTCTTCTTCGCATTAAACAGCTTTGGAGTTCCAGAGATATTTTAAATATCGTTACAGAATAACTAATAATATTAAGTCATTATTTTGATATTAAGAAAAATAAGAATTAATCTCATATAGTTAAGCAACTTACTAACTTATAATTAATTCAATTAGGAATGACGAATTTCATAAATTTTAATTAAATATTGCCCATGAAATAATCATATTATTTGATATATATATTTGAAAAAGGATATAAAATTATTAGATTTCAACAGCTTTGCCTTTTCGAGTAAATCTATCTTGTATTAGTTGTAAATGTATTAAATGTATTTTAAGCTTTTAAGTTAGCGTTCAAATTAGTTTTACGACATAACGGTTAATCGTTTAATTCCAGCTTATTATCAGATCTTTTTTTCGAATAATTCTCGTTGCTCAATGTATGATAATTGGTATAATTGCGGATTAAAATTCCGCTTAAACATTCTTTTGATCTATTCTGGACCAGTAAACGTTAAATCGCACGGGGTCATGGCAAGGCGTGAACCCAACAGCGTAACGAGCATCCGAAAAAGGGGTCAAAAAAGGGAGAAAAAGGGGCAGCTCAATAGAGCCCCATCGTGGAGAGAGAGAGAGAGAGAGAGAGAGAGAGAGAGAAAGAGAGAAAGAGAGAGAGAGAGGGAAAGCCAGTTTGCGGGACTGTTTCTCCACCTCTTTATCTCGACAAAATGTTCACACGTGGACTGCGATTCCGTCTCCTCCACCTTCACCGGAGTATTCCTGAGGGTTGTCCGAATGTTGCTGTCTATTACGACCCTGGCTGATTTGGTCTAATTAGCCGGACGCGCAAACACGCGGACTAATGGCTACAAATAGCGCTGAGGGGTAGGAGGAAAGTAGTCAGATTAACGGTTCGAGCTCTTCCGTTACGCGGAAAACTGGTTTTTCAAGGGAGAGGGAACATCTCGCAATTAGAACACGATGTAGACGGACTCGGAGATATGTTTTCCTTCTTTTATCGTGTCTCACTACATCCTGGGGGCGATTGTCCTGTCTCGGAGTCGCTTCGATAGCGTTTTATTGTGACTTCATCGGGTCCACGTGACGCTGGAGTTCCTCTCCCGATCGCTAGCCTTCCCGATAGCGCTGAAATATTGGCAGAAAAATGCGCTGACGCGTTTTCGTTTATCTCGGCTTCTTTTCGTACTTTTCAGCGCGAAAGCTCGGATTTATTATTCCATTGTTTAGTACCGAGTGGTGCAATGATAAGCCTCGTCGGTCCATTACTCAGATAAGACTCATCTCGGATAAAAATTTGCGCAATTTGAATCGCGCGGGCGTCCTCCAAGTCAACCGAGACGATAATCGCGTCCAGAGTAATTCAGCAAATTTACCCATTAATTGAAATCGGCCTTTCGCTTACAAGGAGCCTCGTTTTGAATAGTTAACCCGCGTTGGGGGGGGGCGGGGAGGCGAGAGTTGAACCGAAGAAAAATAGGGGTGAGTGGCCGCGACAGCTCGGGTCGCACAAAGGCACCTTTTTAATTGGATAACGTCATGTCGATGCGCGTTCACACGTGGGCCTCGCAACTTTTCACATGGACAAAAAAAGTAGGAGAGAAAAATGGCAAAATAACCAAATGCATAGTCGTATCGGTATCCATAGACACTCGCCGCACTCGCTATCACTCGCACAAGGTTTCGCTGGACAAAGGAGAGGTGAGCCGCGATTACAAAAGAAAGTAGAAATGGCAAAACTAAAAAAAAGAAGAATAAATGACAAAAAACATAGGGGAGTGAAAAGACATACGCAGCTCAAGTTATTATCGGGTTGTTGTGTAAGGTTGTTTTTTACGCTTGCTTTTCATAGCTTCTTTTAACAGTTTTTTTTTATCAGCGGCACCTTATTTCTGTAAAAAAGGGCAATTTTGGCCATAAATTATCGATCGGCTGAATCACTGCCCGTGACATTAGGCCGTTGTACATCAGTCCGTGGTGAACTATAATTTCGCGAATCGGCATTACAACGGCTAACCGATGTTTCATTCGATAATTCACTTTTGAGGCAACTAAAAGCTCTCTACAATGTAGTGCACCAAAGGAGCAGAAAGTAATTTTCTCGCACCTGGAATTATCTCTTGAAGAGGGGGTGGGGGTCCGAGGGATTTTTTCTCCCGTCCTCCTCCCTCCTTTTTCTCGGAGAGAATCCGAGTGTCATAAATATTTGGTCGTCTTCTCTCTCTCTCTCTCTCTCTCGCACGCGCGCGCGAAGGATCCGTAAAATAACTCGCCTCCCTTTGTGCTCGCCTCTTTTACTTCGCCGAGTAAGCGGCCTGTCTCTCTCACTCTCACTCTCTCTCTCTCTCTCTCTCTGTCTCTCTCTCTGTCTCTCTCTCTGTCTCTCTCTCTGTCTCTCTCTCTCTCTCTCTCTCTCTCTCTCTCTTTCTCTCTCTCATTCTCTGCGAATGGGCAAATTGCGCGCGAGTCCAATAATAATTAGTACATACGAGTGAATGACGAGCGGACGGGGGCGGACCTTAGGGGGCGTATTTTCTGCCGTCTTTAAGTGGCCGCTGCTTTATAGTCGGGCTGGGCAAATTTCACGAACTGCGAGGGGGTGAGCCCCGAGTGCATCACCACCATAAATAAATCACGCGTGACGAGATGCTGCGAGGTGAGTCTTTAATTCTTGCTTTCTCTCGGGCATTTTCATCCCGCAACGTTAAACTGTTTTGATCGGTGTTGAAAGGTAACAATGGCCAAGTTCGCGAGATCTTTTTATCGAAAGAAGTTTTTATTTGTTATACAAGCTCTGAGTAGCGGACAGCGTCCCTACGACAAAAACGAGATTATCTGAATCCTGCCTGAACAATACAGCATCTTCCGAGAGAAGATGACGGGGTTGGGGAGGGAGGGGGGTGGGACCGAGGGACAGGAGTCGATGATGTGAAGCGAGCCATCCCCGCGAGGAAGTGGATAAGGGTGAGCCTGTTTGTCTTCCATTACGCGAGCCAAAGCAGATCATTGTCCAATGCTCGACCAATCAAAATCTCTCGTGATTCAAGCCATTGTAGTTTTCCATTTGATCCTGACCTGGGTCCGTCTTTCATTTATGACCCTTGTTATCTGTGTTGGTGAGCGGCGACAAATCTCTCCTATTAATTTAGATTAGTCGTCGAATTACTCGGAGGCACTGACTCTTGACTATTCATTTTATCAAGTATCTTCAATTCGTGGGCGCTTTATGCAATGCGTCTAGTTAACTAATTATATCGATATTGAGAAGGCCAATGCGTCAATTACTTTTTACCGGGTATTTAAGTAGCGATCAAGAGCAAAAACAAAAGCGCTTTTGGAGGCTTTCCCAACTGGGATCAAACCAATTTTTATAAATTCGAATGCAATTGTATTCGAGTGCGCAATATTATACCGTTTGATTTTCCACATTAAAGACTCACACGTGTAAATGAAAACAAAGAGCCGACGGGTGAGTTTAAATTCAATAAGCTCTCTTTGGTAACATTGACGAACGTGAAATTCCAACTGCATATTTAAAATATAATTGCAGAGCACAAAGTGCAATGTGAAGGAAAAACAACCCTCCACGGTCATTGAAATATTGAGACTGTTGTCGATTGATGACCGGTCTCGTGTGACAAAGTCACCGACTTTCACCTGTCGAAAAAGTGACAAAGGATGGGCTCGCATTCCGATTGTATTACACACAGCACATATTATTTTATATTTTTTTTTTTCTTCTAAATGTTTAAGCAATGCCGAGCTCGATTGAGAGATTATAGCCTTTGAGTATCGGAGTACACGCATTTACGGGAATAAAAATTAATGCCCAAAAAAAATGTCCGAGTGCACGTTGCAATTTCGTGATTGTGTAACATAAGTTATTGCTGGGCTCTATTTTTTCAAAAGGACTACCATCCGGAGAATCCGAGCTATTCGCTCGCCACAGATGCCTAAAGATATTTGGTTTTTTATCGAAAAAAAAATACGAGAATTTAAAAAAATCATGCTTAATTACCTTGAATTTCACGTTTGCACAGGGGATAAAAATTATAAATGCCGCAGTAGTGAAAGGGTTGGGAATAAATTGAAAACAAAATTAGAAACAAAAAAAACGCGGGCGAAAAGTCCTGGGGAATGTCGTGCGTGGGTGAGCCCACGCGAGATAATGTCGGCGGGTATTAGCTTATTACTAATTAGCTGCGCCATTGAATATAATATGAGCATGTCGGCACTTCAGATCTGTATGGAAATGCCCCTCCAAACCAGCCATGTGCCTTCCTGGCGCTCAAATGTATTTTGTCTACCTTCGTTATTGCATTCATGAGATTTTTCATCGCGAGGCCAAGTTGCATGTGAGCTTTGAATCTTGTTCATTAACTCTCGCCGATGATGCTTCTCCATCCTCTAAATGTTAATTGAATGAATTCACGGATAAAACTTCAATACCCCTCGAATAATTGGAGTTTTATAAAGATTAAGCACTTTTTAATAATAATAATAAAGAACGCAAGGGTCTTGTCCCCTATTTTAGCGTGTGTTTTTTAAATCATTGTCGAGTACGCGCACATGAGTGCCACCACCAACCCCCCCCCCCCATCCATTTTAATTCAAACCAGCGCACATTTTTTTACAAATTACAACGGCAGCTTTTGTGTAAACTTATTAAAATTAATCATTTTTAAGAGAAATTCGTGTCTCTCTCATTGTTCCTTTCTTTTTGTCAGTTATTAAATTTAATTAATTACAATAATTTGCTCCTCCAATGATGGATTATTTCATTCCTTGAGCTGAAATTCCACTCCAAATAAATGGAATTTAATATTAAAAATAATATAACTGATTGCTGGATGAAGCTTAAAGTTGTACAATGAAGTTAATCGAGCCAGTGTAACTTTAAAATACTTGGCAGACAAATTTCTTAAAAAAAATAAAAAATATCTTTATAATAATCAAAGTGACTATTTGCTTAAAAGATTTTTTTATTAAAAATATTAATTATAAAACAGAACCACAAAATCTATTTTGATTAAATTTTAAGTTTTGTATAAACATAATGAAAATTCCATATAAAATAATCATTTTACTTAGATTAACTTTAAACTCGAATTTTAAATTGAAAAGAGTGTTTTTATCAGCTCTAAGGTACATTTTTTAATATTATCAATAAAATAGGTATGATAATACGACGTTTGTATATTACAAGATATCGAAGCAGTGGTTAAAAATTTATTACACATTCAGTTAAAATTTACAGTGAAAAATTGACCAAAGCGATATAAACTTTTTAAATCATGAACAGTCCAAGGTACAAAGTGAAATTTCCATTTTCCTCGTGCTTTGAAAAATAAGTGTTTAGGATAAAAGAGCATTGAAGCAGGTTAAGTTATTTGCACAACCGATATCACCCAATTAATGCTTAAGGTATTTTTACTAAAAAATATCCTTACGTCAGATATCCACGTCTCGGCATAATGAGCTTCTAATAATGAAAAGCATAGATATTTCGTAAATCCGCATTTCCCGACTTCATCTCCTTAGGGTAACGTAACCACAAATTTCGGGAATAGAGTGCACGGCATCGCTCGAATAACCGAACAAACCCTTCTCAATCCATCGTCAATATTTTTGGAAAATTCGTGTGCACGCCCACATTTCTCGCTCGAGATGAATAAATGATGGCCGAGGATTTTCCAGTCTAACGAAGAGTCGTCTCAAGGATTGCTGTTTCCCTCCAGCAAGTGTAATCGCGAGACGTCAATGTTCGTCTCGAGGATGATCCCGCGGTGCTCAATAATCTATAATGAAGCCCGCATTTTCCTGTTTACCCGAGTAATCGTCCATTGCATTATCGAGCGAAAGTCCAGAAAGCCCTAGCGCCACCCTCTCACTCACACTCGCGCGCGCGCACCCTCATGGTCTGAGCCTCAAGTGGACCTCGGCAGCTCATTGGGTTTTCATTATTAATTAGCATGCTAATTGCAATAGCTCGCTTTGTAAAGTCCGGCTCTTTCCCGTGAGAAGTTTCCCTTCTGCCCCGCCATCCCCTTCTCCGTGGGACAAATTTTCCGAGAATTTTTCTTTAACATTCATATGAGACGGGAGGGTGCTTCTTTTTCTGATGAATGTGGAATGCGTTTTATATTTTTTTATTAGTATAAGCCGCGGGAGAAGATTTGAGTTTGCATTAACTCTCGGCGCATTTAAAATTTACGATATATTCACCTCTTTTAGAGAAATTATTAATTATTTTATAGTTAATGCACCGTAAATAACTTGCAAATGGACGTACTAAAGCATACACGGTATATAAGAAGAAAATTATTTATTTCAACATTAACTTTGATGACGGAATGTTCGTAAAATTTGTATTCCTTTCTTACAATCGGAAAATTTTGTCTGTATTAATGAATGCTTATTAGACCCAATAAAAGTTTATCTGATTTCAAAAAAATCTAATTAAACTATGGGGTAACTTAAATTTTATAAAGTTGAATTTGATCCTTAATATTCGAAAAATTTTTTTTTGAATTGAGATATACATGTAC
The DNA here is from genome assembly GCA_018907245.1 of Eupristina koningsbergeri. Lineage (NCBI taxonomy): Eukaryota > Metazoa > Arthropoda > Insecta > Hymenoptera > Agaonidae > Eupristina > Eupristina koningsbergeri. The sequence goes on along the minus strand of JACCHV010002769.1, from coordinate 321,088 downwards.
TCAATTTGAAGCTTCCACCTATAACACATTTTAAAAAGAAACATAAATACATGAATAAGAGTTATACATCAATTTCAATAAAAAAATTCGGATATATCACGTTTCGTTATTTTCCACGTATCCAACTCGAATAATAATAATTCAATTACGTAGCTACGGTACCATTTACTTTTTTTAGACAATTAAAATTATTGATTTTTCCGAATAAACTTGCGTTTCGTAGTTGAAACTATCTTAAAGTTTCGATGTGTAGTGTGATGGATATGCTGATTCACGGTTATTAACAGACATTAAGTAAATATCAAAACTTTAATAGAGTTTCCACATAGATATCTGCAATGGTGCGAACATTTAAAAATTTTTAGTTATCTTAAAAGTCATTGATTTTGCATTTAATTGAATGTATTTATAGAAATAATAAATTATTGTAAAATGTAAAATTAAAGAGGAAAAAATAATAAGGCGTAATGATATAAAAGTCATTAAAATCTTTGTTTGCTTTTTAAAGAAACATAATATCACGTTGATGAGACACAATAAAAATTTATGTTAAGTTATTATATAATATGCAATTTTTTAAAAATTAAACTACTTATTCTTAAATGAAATATTTTTTTATAAGAATACAAATATTCGTCACTATTTTATATACTGCTTAATATTTTTTTTTTTTTTTTAAATTTATAATTCTACTTGTATTATTTATAACATAATGAAATAGTAAAAATAATCCAATGTTTTTAACGTAAATGATATATATCTTAAATAATTAACTGGTCGTAAAGTAAGTAATAAGAAAGAATTCTACAACAGAGTATTTTTGTATTATTAAAAAATAATACAAAAATATGGGTAAAAATATATTTTTTATTACAAGATTTAATGTAATTGAAGCTTTATAAGTTTGAAAATGATAAAGTTCATATTATTTGGATTTTTCGATTTAACTAAATATTAATGTACAAGAACAAAAATGTAAAAAAGGACGACTAAATTGGATATTTGAAAAAGCTCGAGCAATCTGATTTATGAGTTTCGTAGTAGATACAATTTTGTATTTGTTTCCTCGTATAATAAATCATAGTCCAGAGAATAGTAAATAATTATCCCCTGAAAGAAATAAGAGAGGAGATAATAATAGTTATATTTCTAATTTAACTATATAAAAGTAGTTGAAAAAATAAATACCCTATTATCTTCGCCGAATGCAAAAATGAAAAATCATTAATTACATTGAATATTATTTTAAATTACGGTTAACATTTTAATAAGATTAATTTAAAGCAAGTAGAATATGGAAAGGGTATTAATTTTTTATGCAAACGAACGTGCTCAAATATAAATAATTAATTGAAAAAATGCATGATTATATTCATGCCCAATGGTCGACAATGCTTATTTTTTTTTATTTTATGCACTTGCAATAATTTTAATTCATCAATTCATTATAAGATTCGATAATCAAACACGATTATTCATAACTTGTGGTTACGTCAGGAGCCACTGGCCTCCAGCAGTTATGATTGATACCTACAAATCCCATAATTATTCACGCACCGATTACAGCATTTATTCAGTTGAGTCATCTAAAAATGAAGAATAGCCAAGTCAGAGAAAGAGGATCAAGATAAAAAAATCCATCGAGAAGGAACAAGAATGCGGCCTCAGTGGGTTCACCTTCTTCCCACTGCACGGCAAGCAATTAATATCAAATTCAACCTAAACACGACTGCATGGAACTTCGCATAAAGTAATTTGCCAACTAAGGCGAAAGGTGAAAACACAGGTCCGAGAGAAAAGTGTGTGGGTGGGTGGGAGGGAAAGCGCCACGGCCTGAGGCGAGCCCGGGCAACTAACTCATTACCGTAGAATTAATTAGGTTCTCCGGGTCACAAAGGCCGAAACACGCACAACCTCTACGGGAGCTACCAGGAATCCAGGAGCCGCAATTAGCTGTTGGTCCAGCCATTTTCGCACCGCCCGCGCGAGAACGAATCATGCGGGTTGATGAGCGATAGCTGTCAGCGCCACTTGGGACCCTGGACTCGATCTTTATTTCGTTCGGGGAAAATTGATTGTGTGGTTATCATCGCTCCAACTCTAAGATTTTACATTAACGACGAGATAATTGGATGTATTATATCTTTATTTGCAACTGAATTTAAGTGCTGCGTCGTTGCAATGTTGACATTCGGCAGAACTTAACTATCGATTTTTACTTTTTGAGCATTGGTCTTGGAATATTAAAATAATTATATCACAAAGTTCAGCTTATATATTAATAATAATAAGAATAAAATAATGCGATGTGCAACTTAAAATATTTGAATTGTCCAGTGATGTGCATTCAAGACACACAACGAATGATAATAAGAATTAGTGAACATTGAAAAATAAAAATAAATTATTCATTTTCGATATATTATTTCGATACATGTTAAAAGTCATAAACATCAAATTACTCAGATAAATGTTTTAATCTTTAACTATGAAACTAAAAACTTTAAAAACATTATATTTATGAACCAATAACAATTGTATTGACAGACAAAAACCCATGAAAAACTGAAATAGGCATTGCAATTATTTTCTTGGAATCTTAGCTAAAGCTTATGTGACAAAATATTACAAGTTTCTAAGCGAATCTCGAAGTAAAATCTATGGTAGTGCACATTTGACTATCCGATATATCGTGGCATAATTGAAATAAAAGTAAGTGTTGTTATTAAGAAAGGGATAAAATCTTTGTATAAAAATTTTATACATTTGTCAAAATCCATTTTTCACACATATATATTTAATAAATTGCAGCCTCGAAAATATTAATGAATGAGTTGCCGAAATGTCGGTGAACATTTAATTAATATCATGTTTTATAATCTATCACACGATAATATAGATCTTTATTTTAACTAAAATTAACGTATACGGGTGCTTCTTGTATTTCTTTACAATGGAAAAATAATATTTAGTGACGTCGAATTTTTTTTTGTAATACTATTTTAAAAAATAATAAATTTTTAAATTAAATGTATAATAGTTTTTAATGTAATAATTATTAAGCATTATTCATGAGTAAACATAAAAAATTCATACTTTACACACACATATACGCGCGCGCGCATACGCACGCAAACACATAATTATATATATATATATTCATAGGTTAATTGATAAAAAGATTAATTAATTATTTTTGCGTGTGTATTAATAATAAAATAAAAAGAGAAAAAAATGAATTATTATTATTTATCAATTATATTCTTAAATTTACATTCTTATTTATTTAAGCAGAATATATTTATAATTTTTGTATTTATATTTGAATTTCATGTACTGTGATTTAAAGATATAATATTGATTTATTAAATTTGTTTTATATGGCAACGTTTGTTTCTAAAAAGAAACTTTAGTATGAGTAATATCTTCTAATTTAATAACTAACATTCATTGTGAAAAGAAACCGAGTTTCTTATACTCATTAATAACTAAAGGTTTCTATTATTAAATTAATTGTAATAAATAAATTTAATATTTATAATATAATGTATTTTTTTTAAAGAAATTTTTTGTTTATGATATGCATCGATGAATTTATATCAAGCTTAAATATAATTGGAGCAAAAATTATTTACTTATTTGCAATAAGACAGCTGATACTTGATTTGTTTTCAGGTTTATTTGGAATAATGCGAAATTAAGTTTTTATTCTATTAAAATTCACCTGTAAGTACTATAAAATAATATCTATAATTTCTTTTTGAATTTCTGAAACATTTTAAAACAGTTCCGAAGGTATAAAGTCTAATATACTTTATGAAAGTGTATTTTCCATGTACTTATGACTTGTAAATTGTAAAGAATATTATTACATAAAAATAGTTTTAACAAGGATTTTAGCACGTGTAAGAAATCTATATAAAATTTTAAATTATGGGATGTTAAGTAAATTACAGGTTTCAGAGTGACTCGTCGAAAATTAAAAACGTCAGTGTGGATAATGCGCAAAGAAACATTTAAATAGGTTTTTCAATAGTTAATTAAATTTTTTAATTATGTCAATTTAATTAAATGTTTTTTTGTAGGCTGAAATAGATTAACAATAATATATTGTCGTCCTATTGAATAAGATAACGCATTTTATTTATTATAGGCTAAGATTAAGAATCCAGCATACAGCTTTAAATACATGTATAATATTCATCTAGCGTGTGTATCTTTTTATTGTCAATTATTTGTCGCAAATACTTTGAAAAGGAAATAGAGCCCGTCATAAATTATTATTTCATGAAGCGAGAAGGATAGAGAGCGAGAGAATAAAAGAAGGAAGAATCACGTGTATATATAATTTGGATAGAGAGAGATAGATCGAGAAAGTCAGTTTCGTTATTGGGTACCATTTTGCGGTCTTGCTAATACAGTCGAGAACCGCAGAAACTGCAAAGGACACATTGTCATGGTTTTAAGTGAACACGTGCGGGTTCGCTGAAGCAAAATCCAACTTTGGGAGAGGTTGTAACGCAGAATCTCAACAGAAAATTTGCGGCCTGAGTTACATTTTGATGTAACTTGGCATTTCGCACGTCGGATTAAACTTGAGCGCTCGGAGTATTTCTATTTTTCGCCGAGCGCGCGAAGAAAAATATCGCGGCGATAAATTTTCGCGGGGATATTTCCGTAATTAGGAACACCCGTTTTTATTTTTTTTTTTTTTAATATTATTTTAAATGAAAGGTTAGCGGTGGGATATTTTTTCGTGAGATTATAGAGTGGATGGAAGGTTGCCCGGGAGGTCATCGGACGTGAATCTGAGCTGAACTTCAACACGGATTAAGACTTATTGGATTGAATATTTCGCGTGTGGATCTACTGGTAATCTGCAAATATGGAATAGTGTAAGCAAGCTAACTCCCACACGGTAAACCTATTAAACTACAGAGTATTGATGCCGATGCCAGCCCGCCCAGGACTTTTACACGTCGGATAATTGAATCGAATTTATTGGATTTGCACAAGTTTAATGGTATAAATGGAGACGGGAGGATTAATCGATCGATCGATAAGATTTCACTTCTGATGTACGTTCGGAATGTTTAGAGAAAACTCGCAAGTGCCAAAAAAGCGGCCTCGCTTGCGCCTTTCATCTTTCTTTGCGGGATTCGGTGCCTGATTGAATCTTGTTTAAGTTTCAGCAAGACAAAGCAACGAAGATCGTAGAGGACGAGAAAAGAAAAAGAGTTTGTGTGTGAGAGGGGGGGAGAGGGAGGAGGGAGGAGAGAGAGAGAGAGAGAGAGAGAGAGAGAGAGAGAGTGTTGCCATGGCTTATCCATGTGCCGTGCACAGGCATCCAACTTATTAAATCGTGTTCCCTTAAATTGGCTATTAAGTTACCTATAATGGATAATAGATGAAGCCGAAGTAGTAATATCCGACAATAAGAAAATTATTGCGAACTAAGATCGCGTCAGACCCACTATCCGCGCTTGGCTAATGATCCTCCCGTCGAACAAAAACCTAATTTAATTTTTCCTTTTTGTCCCTCGAAAAATTCATCTACGAATAATGGATATACATTATTTGATCATTTAATTAAATATCTTTATCATGTAATGCGAGTCTCCGGTCGACGAGTAAAAAACAGGCATCTACCAAGCATCAGACAATAATTTACATAATGTGTTTTTAACACTTGTAAATATGTTCTTCGAGATTTCTGTACGTCCTCACATTGCATGCATTCTTACATTACAAATGATTTTTCCATTCCGATAATCTTGCGAGTAATAATTTACGATTTGGGAATTAAGTATGCGCGTGTTATTATTGAATTGGAGGCGACAATTACGTTTACGTATATTGAGTCGAGGATCCTTTTTTAAGAAACAAATGCTTCTCCTTTTTAAAAGGTTGTAAGGACAATGAATAGGCCAACATTGGGTTGTTGTGTTGTTTAAAAAAAAAGTATATTTTCAGTCTTTGATAATTTTAAGAATGATCGCTTATACTTTAATGGGAATCAGTTTACACTCGTGAGCTTAACAAGATTGAACAGCAGAAACTTAAAAATTCGGCGTAACACTCCGGCTTCAACATGCGCTGCCGATTATCGAGAAGATCATTGAAATCCAGCTAAAAGTGTTAATGCGAATAGTTGTAAGATGATGCGAAGACTCCGAGGAAAAAGGAGCGCGGACATTTTGGGCGAATCGAAGCAAATATCCCGGGGGAGAGGGGGAGGAAGGTTACTGGCTGTCGCTGCCAGGGGTGAGCCCCGAGCCGGAAAATGATTGATACCGGGGGCTGAGGATGATTACTTTATTAATCGTTCCTCGCTTGACCATGTAACGTATACATGGCGAACTCGGATATCCACAGACTGGCAGTCAGAGCCACGCGCGACTTTTCTCTCCTTCCCCACCCTCTCTCTCTCTCTCTCTCTCCCCCCCCTCTGTCACTCTCGATCTCCCTCTTTCGTTGGGCCAAAAGAGAGAGTGAGAGAGAGAGAGAGAGAGAGAGAGAGAGACGGATTTTTGCTCGCGGAGAATGCAAGTTTTACCATCATCGATCTTGGTGCTTTAGACACAGGTTTTGCTTGCGAAAGAGTTTCGTTCGACCGGAAAGATTCGTATATAAAAATAATACTGATTACGTGACGTCGGGCAAACTAAAGTAAATTGATTTAAATGGACTTTCTTTATCTTGGCTTATAAGCTGCTTTATATATATTTTTTTTACCATAAATTTAAAGCGCTGAAGGCAGCGAGTTTTTAGACATAATTATGTATTGCGGTGGAAATATGTGCGAAAGAGACGTTCATCGAATAATAATGCTTTAATATACATATACAAATAATTTAATATTAATCTTTTATCAAATAACATTCATTATAGATTAAACGTATTTCATGAGCTCACTAAAAACTATATCATATAACGGACAATTTCATGCAGACATTTAAAGACACAATATTTGTACAAATTGTGTAATAATATGGAAAATGTATACAAGTGCTATCCTCTTAATAAGTAAGACGCAATGTTCGTCTAAGCTATCATAATACGCTTATAAACATACTTTTTCATTTCGAGCTCCGAGTTTCAGGATAAGAAACTTTTTCACACGATGTTGATGCACTAATTATTATACACTTTGCCTTGATACCCATATTCAATACATAGTTCAAGTTAATGAACTAATTGTATTTTCTTGTGTTCTGTGTTTTATAAGATTACGTTAAGAAGGTTTAAAAAACTAGCAACATCAGATAGAAAGTTAAATTAACCGATACAGAATGGTAAAATGATACAATAGGCTTCTGACGGGTCTAGAAAACAAAAACGCTCGCTATATAAATGGTATGAAGCTCCAAGAAGATCATAAATCTGATCGAATTGATCACCAAGGATCACCATGGAAAATAATAATTACATTGACAACTAATATGAAAAATGAAATGAAAAATGCTGGTAAAAAAAATTAATTAATGGTGATTTGCAATAAAATGTTATCGAAGAATTTGATAATTCACATAGTCTTCAATTTGCAAAACAAGTTTCGCTGGTACTTCCGACATAAGATAAAAATTTTTTTTTAAAAAATACCATTATAAAGAAATTACTGAGGAAATGATGAATGGTGTTAGGTATGATCTCAAATTACTTTAACATATTATAACTGGTGATGAATTATAGGTGTATTGCAGCGCCACTAAACCGAAGATCTAATCGTCTTAATAGAAGCTTCTAAATAAACCAAACCAAGAAAAACATATGAAAATTAATTGAATGCTGAAGAATATAAAAAAAAAATAGGTTTTTTTATATTCTTCATTATTATTGCGACATTGCTTCCCATGAACTTTTATAATGATCCCAAGTAATAAATATTATTATTTGTACAGTATTAGTATTATTTATTTATAATTAGTTGACGTATACCGTTTACGGACAGTCTACGCAATAGAATAACTATATTTTAAAATAGCATAGTTTGTTTTCCAACTCGATAATTGTTTATTTAATTATAGTGTAAAATAAATAGATGGAAAATAATACATCAACTATAACAAAGTAGACTGTAATTTTTATTAAGTATAATTTGACGTTTTTTTTTTCTTTTATTCTATTTTTGAAAAATGGAATGTGTGAATACCATAAATACCATAAGGGACAGTAATTTTTTATTACCCACAACTCGTAAAAACCACTAAACAAATTTTAAATTGTACTGGAAAATATATTTAGAAAATGTTTTAAAGAATGGAAAATATTTTCGTTCCAGAAAATTTGTTCTAGTGCATTGGATAAAAAATGAGGGTAACTTTTAAAGGTACAACAAATAATAGATTTGAATTAATCCGTAGTTTTTCGAAAAATATTAACATTGCATAAACTTGTGTAAAGTCGCGTGTACATGCTTATATATTATGCATATTATTTTTCTAACTTTGACTTCATTTCCTTCCATTTTTCTTTCAAAATATAGAAAGGCAACAATTTTTTAAATTCAAATCTTCTTACTCTTTGTATAAATATCCAGAGAAGAGGAATCTTACCGTTCATGATTTTTATTTATTCGTTCATGAGAATTGTCTTTTTGAAAAATGACTTCCCTCCTCTTCAATCAAAATTTCTATTCTAGATATATACTTAATCTTTTGATGCTCAGTCGAGATGAAGCAGACCTTCATATTTGAGCGAGGATATTTTTACCGGGGAATAAAATGAGAAATTCGCAAAAAATTTATAGCTCCAGCATCAACTAAGCACTTGGGTAAACCCAATTTCTAAGAATTGGTTTCAATTAGCTGAAAGCAAACACCGCGTATCCAATGATCGAGAGCATTTTTTAATTTCTATTTGAAATCGAAAGGTCAGTGGACGCGAGAACCTCGGCTACACTCTCGTGAGTCGATTACTGGTTTGTAATAAGGGTTCACGAAAATTACACCATAATAAAAGGCTCCAGGGAAATTATCACGATTTTTCATCATGAGTTCGGTGGGAAAAATCTCGGTAAGGACGAGACACGTCGCGCTCTTTCCACTATTAATCCTAATACCAGGACCGTTGCTACGTATCCTTTATCGCGCTCGGCGAGTTCGATTAGACAAATCCAGTACGAAGAAGGTCCTGGGATCGATATCGCGTACACGACCTTTCCCCCCACCTCACACCCAGCCCCTGTCCTTTTCCCGTGTAAACGACTTTGTCGCATGCTAGGGACCACCGGGTTTGACAAATCGTTCGCGGGCCTCTTGACGTCGCACTAAACGACGGGGCAAAAAGTGGGTGAAAACACCCCCTTACGATGGTGTAGAGAATAATCGACGGACTATTTTCAAGGGGTTTGTTAATTATTTTTTATCGATGGAGGGGGGCGCCGTATGTGGCGAGGAGCGATATGTCAATAGCTGGAGCACCTGTGTCGCATGGGATTTTAAGGGAGACCGATATTTTATTTAACCGTACGGTGCCTTATTATTATATGCCTTATACTTATTTATACTTGAATGTTTTTTCGCGAAAACCAAGATCCAGCGTAATCTAATCACTCATTTTTCATTTGCAAAAAATGTGGATCCTCCTCAACATCAAAAATACAAAAGTGACAGTTGTTTAAGACCGGCCTATCTTAAAGTCTCTGTGTGCGCGCGCGTTTGTGTGTTTTATAAATACTGAATTCTAACTGAAGACTGGTATTCAAAACGTTTCGAAACGAATTATAATATCAATTTAAAATGATTTACGTTCTTTATTGAGATAAAAATATTTGTAAAATTCTAGTCGTTTTAATTCGGGGAGTTATAGCTAACGGTATTTTAAAAGAGTTGTTCGAATGAATTATTTTAAACACCTTTTAATGTGAGAGGTAAAGTTATCCATCAACGATAGAATAAATCAGAAGCCAGTATTTTGACGGCGAAAATAGAAGAGGCCGTGTTCATTTACTTTTTGCTTTGTTTTTTTTTTTCTCCGCAACATACTTAAAATACCTCCGATAAAAAAATATTTCGCTTTACGAATCTGATAATTACGTTAACGTCGATTACTCGTTTTTTCTCAAATTCGAACCCCGGCTTTCAAAGATTCACAATCAATTACATGCATTTAGATCGCTGGTCGGAAATAAAAAACAGGGCTACCGTAAGAATTTAAGTTCTATAAATAAAGGCGGCCGGGAACAAAGAAAGGGTAAATCATTGAATGTGTGTGTGTGTGTGGGTGGGTGGGGGGGGAGGAGGAGGTAGGGAGGGAAGGAAGGAAGGAAGGAGAGAAGAGAAGTGAAGATTAATAGAAGTAAAACACTTGAGAATGACGGCGTTAAGTGTAGGAAGGTGGAGACGAGACGACGATTGGGTAAATAATGAAACGAATGCAAATGCAGTATATCTGGCAGGTCGCGGCCGAATCAAGCGTAGAAAGGTTCGGTGGCACGCGGTCGTGCGGAGCTTCTCTCTTTTTCTTCGGCTCTCCGGTCCTCCTCCCAGCGAAGAACTTGATAGAGAGAGAGAGAGAGAGAGAGAGAGAGGGAGAGAGGAGTTTCCGAGAGTATGCACTTAGGATTTAAATAAGCCTGCTAAAAGTGTGATAATTGAAATGGCATGGTTGAAAGTGCCCATGGATGGGCGAGAGGGACGGAGGGGAAGCCTAAATACAGACTCCCATCCGAATATAAATTGCTATTTCAGTGGTTCTCATAGGAAGAATCCCGGAGATTCGCTCTTGCTGACCTTTGGGGTCAGTGCTCGGGACCAAACACGCGTTTATCAGCGATTCGACATCGAAATTATATTCACTTTGGGAGGTGTGCATAATGTGCAAATGTCTTGGTTCCTATTTTGCAAAAATAAAAAGTCTACTTTATTCATTCTGCGGCGTTCCATTTACATTTATAAATGTTAAAAGCTGCCACGAAAGTGACTGTCGATATTCGTCATTACCTTAAGTCCGACTCTGCAATCGAAATTATCTGTAATTTTTACATGAAAAACCGTGCCATTAAATGAAATCATGTCAAGAGAGTCAAGTGAATACTAGCCTACTTTTCGAAAACAAACCCAAATGAAATATTTGCTTTCTATGTCGGGTCGCGTTATACCTAATTTCTTTGTTTTTTTTGCAAGTTTCTAAAAAAAAGTAAACTCACTTAAAATACGACCATTTGAAAATTACATCACATCGAAATTGTATTTTCTCGTGTAATATAGTTTAATATAATACTCATTAAAACGGTATTTTTTGAAAAATATCTGCTTTGAAAAATTATTCTGATAAACACTTTATCATATGAAATTTAAAAACTATTAAACAAAAGTAAATGGTTTGATTAAAGTAGTTAGTAAGTTGAAGTAAGTCGAAGTAGTAGTATAAATAAAAACCATTTTTGCAACGCAATTACTTACATTATCTCTAAGTACATATAAAATATAAAATAATAAAACTACATAAAAACTACATACATAATAAAAGAAGAAACATGATAGAGAAAATTAAAAAAAAATAATTTTTTTTTTAAAACATGTAAATAATGATTTAATGATTAAACGTTTAAATGATCAAATACATAATATTTAAACTAAAATTATTCCCCAAATATATAGTATAAATTGTAAATGCAAAAAAAAGGTTCAGCCACAAAATTAGCTACCTATTATTTATTTTTCAATATAGTGTCATAAATATAAATAATATTTTGAGTAAAATTGTAACGGTAATAAAATTGTGAAAAAACTTGCATAAAATACAAGTCTTTTTCGCGTGAATATATGGCAGCGTTTAAGTGGAGCAAAATTCTTTATTAAAAGTTATTGCATTTTTAAAATGAGACTTTTCAAATTTTACGAATGCATAATATCGATCCACATAGGTCTAATTTATAAAACATGATAATACTAATATAATGAATTACTATTTTATATTTAAAAAAGGTCTCTATATTTCATAAAAAGAATTTAAAATTTCATAATATTAAATGATTTATAAGCAATAGTTAGCGAAGCTTCACAAGTTCATAATTAATAAATTTTTTAATTTAATTTTCAAAGTTATAAATTTTAAATTATCAGTAATTCCATTTTCACTGTTCCACTATTTTTAAATATTTATAAATAATTATGTTATACTTTCTATGATTAGAAAATACTCATCTACTCTCGGATAATAGTTTAATAATTAGATCGGAGTGTATATCCGCGTTATGTGAAATATTTGCGTTATGAAATATTTAATTAAACTGCAGAAAATCAGAGTTGCATTTAAAATATTAAGTACAGTTAGGCAACATAACTCATCAGGTTCATGCTTCTTTGTACTTTCCTTGATGGATGCTTCAAAGAAGCACCATGAGTCGGTATATAATGCTATCCTATTCGCTTTTTCTAAAGAAGCTCAATCGATCATTCAATTTCCTTTCAATTGCAACATCTATGGCTTGTTTAACATAACTGAATTGTCTGAAGATCCTCGATGTACTTCAGCATTTGACTTCTCATGCTATAAGTGTAAATCCATGTCTACAGTTAAATTGGATAATTTAAATTATTAACTTGGCATAGCTGATGTTATTTGATTACCTTGCAATTACACTTAACTCGCTTAACAAATAATCAACCTTTTACGTGCCAATTACATATTTAAAATCATCTTATAATAATTATTATTTGATTTTCAATTGATTGCATTTAATTAAAGTTAAATTAAATTTCATTAATTAAATTTAGTTCAAATTGAAATTAAATCTTGGGGAAATCGCATTGAAAAGTATATTGCACGTAATACAATCTAAATGTTCGTCCTAATTTTAATGTAAAATTTAAAACACTTTTTAATAATCATTTATATTGTTATCTAGTTAATTTATATTGTTAATCTAGCATTTATAATGTTTAAAAAAATGTTTGTAAAAACATGCAAATTGTCAATTATTTTATACTAAATTTGTACGTATAATACGATTGAAAAAATTATACACATACATATAAATATACAAAAACTGTTTCAATTAATTTTTTTACATCGTTTTAGTTTCTTTTTACAATTTCATTATTTCATCTATTGTTAGCCAAAATTATAGTTACTATTTGATTAAATAGAACAATTGTATATAAATATTTAAAGGTTTTTTTTTATCTTCCTGAACAATATTTTTCCCATTAAATTAATGTTTCTTTTTAGATTTGATAAGACCACAAAAAGAAGCATTTTAATAATTGTATTATTGATAGAAACATCTTTCAATTTTCTAATAACTTGTAATTTTAATTTTATGAATATTGATTTTATTATTTATTCTATTTTTTTTATTAATTATTATTCATAAATGAAAATCAAAGATCATTATATACATAATGTTAAATCAGATGATTTATTATTTATTTTATATTCTAGGTTTTTAAGAATATTATACGAAGATGAGACCAATTGTTTTGACAGTGTATAAAACAATATAACAACATGTTTTATTTGCAACTATATTTAGATGTTGTAGGCCATCTTTGAATAATCATATGGCATTTATTATAAAAAGCTTAGTTTTTGTTTTGTGTTGATTAAATGGTAATACGATTGTTTAAGTTAAATATTTTGAAGATCTTTAGGTTTGTTGTTAATTTAAAAAAATGATAAATTGCATGGAATGATAATCGTATTTCTCATTGTAGACTTTGATTTGAATATTGGTAAATATTGCAGGATCGTAAGTACATTTTGCAAAAAAATATTGAAAGCTCGTTATTAGTGTGAAATATTTATTAACGTTTTAACGGCATAATATAATATCGAGATTGGAGTATAATGAGTTTATCATTAGCTTATTCGGATAATTTCTAAAGTTAAAGCGCGCAGGCATTGTTATAAATATCATAAATTGAATATAAGCCCAAACATCGATCCGGCAGTACAGAATTTTAAAGGATGGATGATTAATTACGTTCCATTTGCAGTTTGATCTGCGGCTTATAAAAATTCTACAACGCTAGACATGTTTAAATTGAATTAAGAGACAAACACGTTTCCCTTGAATAAACCGTTGATAAAATTTTAACGAACTGCATGTTATATTCACCTCCGCATTTTTTATTAATTAAGAGATCAATCCAACGGCGTCCCTTTTAAAGGTATTTTCGCGCTAAACTCTCGTTATTAAAATATTTCTGGAATGTCGGCTGAAATGAAGCTTAAATCAGCGTCGCCTGAGAAAGTATTCCCCGTTCCAGTCGGATTTTTTGTTTGGAGAGTCCTGGGTTGTGCACTGGTCGGCCGACTCGGTTGGCACAGTGACACCAACACTATCGGTCCCTAGCCACCCTGGCACATCCTGTAACGTCGCTTTATGATTTTACCCGTCGAAATAGTTCTCCGTCCGCAAGCTGGGTTTATGATGCGCCGCGGACTCGGCCACGTCCTCGGCTTATTGCCCCACGGGTTCGATGCAAAAAATAATGTCAGACGTGCCAACCTAAACGGGAATACCTCGCTCGCTCGGCTATTAAAAAGGAAAACGCCATTATTCCCTGGCCATTATGCTGTGCAACTACAACTGTTTGAGGGAAACTAATTTATGGGACGCTGTCGAATGATGGGCAATTTAAAGATAACATTATCTGTGATTTTAACGTGTATTAAAAAGGTGGCGCGTCTCCGTTTGCCCCGATTCTTTAAAATAATGTCGCGGAATTTATAATGGAACAGAGAGCCAAAATATTTGGTATTATAATTTATGAGAAGCTCCATTCTCAAGTTCTCTCGTTATCGAGCACCTCTTTTGCCAAGCCATATTATTAATTAAAAATTAATGCAGAGTTATTTATTATAATGCAATCAATTTTACATTATTATTAATTAAAGTAGATCATTGACAGTCAATTTTTTCTATTGCTTGTTGGATCCTATTATTTAATTAAGCCTTATGATAAATAAAGCCTACGGTAAATTTTATATTTATCAGTAAATATGATAATGCACATTAGTGATGATTACTGCTTATAATTTATATTTTATTATTAATAAAGTTACTGCAATTCATTGTTTTAAATTATTATTTTTATTATTATCCGTACATATAAATGTCTATGGCTTTTAATTTATTTCAATATATATTTATCTTTTTTAATATGTCCATTCCTTAATCTATCTTTGCTTTGTTTTCAAAGTTGAGGCATTAGGCATTCTCGTATATGGCTCATACAAAACCTATACATTACGTTGTATTGTTCTATCCAGCGGTATGGCTATAATAATATAGTTTTAAATATAACATTAAATAATGTTATTACTATTTCACCATTGTTTTATTGTTTAAAAACATTTTATTATTAACAATTCTTGGAGAGGTCTGTTTAAATATTTTTATTCGAAATGCAAATAATATTATTTATTCAGACGTATTTAATGCATTTAAATAAAATAAATATAAATATAATGCTCGTATTATGAAATACTCAACGTTCCTTTAAAAATACTTGTGATGTTGTATTTAAAAAAATTAGATTCAATAATTAAAAACACAATTAAAAATTTCTCTTTAAATTTGCATCAAGTCTAATAAAAATACGAATGATAATAATATTCTTTTATAAATGAATATTACTGGAATAATACTGCACCTATTATGAATTATAAGAGATATAAAAATAAATTTTATCTAATATACTGTGAATTTTGTGTTAAAAATATATCAAATTTCAGTCGATATCCACGTATGATGTTCAATAAATTAAAAACAGGTATTAAAGGAAATTGAATCTCGATAAACGTTTATTTTAAAAAATCATTAAAATTTATGAAATTTTCTAAATTTAAAAAAACGGATTAATTTGGTATAAATCTTTCGAGTTTTAAATTATGCATGATTAGATAAATAAAAATCAAGATTAAACTACTAATTTATAAGAAAAAGAAAAATATTTTTCCGCTGTGCAATTAACGGATGTATATAGATATATTTAGGAGATTTCTTTAAAATCTTTAGCTGTGATGAAAGCGGAAAAATTTATATTCCTCCAAGTCAGAACTATTAATTGAAGGGTGAACTTTTTTTTTATACAGCCAGGGCAAATGAGAGAGCAATGCAATGTCCAATACCCATCATAGTTGTATCTGCAAATCAGAAAGAGAGAGAGAGAGAGAGAGAGAGAGAGGAGAAGAACAGAGAGATTGTGGTTGAATAGGTATTTTGGAGCTATTGTACTTCAGGCACTGTGCCAATATCCTCCATTCAATAAATATCATCTTAATGAACTCATGTATATTTGATTGGGCACACGCTCCCCTTTATCCCGTCTGAATGTTCTCTTCTTCTTTTCCTTGGGCTCTTCCTCCAGCATCATTGTGCCAGTTGTACCTCTCGGTCGATCGAATCAATGAGCTCGTTCTTTTCTCTTCCTTTCTTCCGACCCTCATCAACCAACCGAATGTTATTTTTTAAACGCGTGTTTCAGGTTTATTATAAAATGCGCGTGTTCCCAGGGCTCTTATGACTCATTATCAACAATCAAATTTCGCAGACAATGAGCCATATCGATTTCCACTTTCTTGACTTCGTTATATTGAATTTCAATATATTTTCCTCCGCAAATAATCCAATATTGATTTGCTTTTTTGCGAGATCCAACGCGCGCCTAATTGGATTTACAAATAGAATTAGCATTAAAACAAAAACGTTTTCTTAAATTACTCATCTAACTGGAGCTTTTTCTCCTTAATTACAGAAAATGTTAAATCGGGTTTTACACTTTTACAGTTTTTAAAGTACGTTTATTGCACGGAAGTCCCTGTTTATCAGGCTTAAAAAGTAATTTTAAAAGTATCTAATCTACCCTTTTTCCTTACCTTCTCTTTGGCACGTACAGCTCGATTAACATTTTCCGAGCGATAGAAAAAAAAGCTCTCTGATCAACAAAGTGGTACCGCTGTATTTTGTAAAGTCAAAGAATCGAGTTTTTGACCTTTAAAGGAAGTTGGGCCTCGCAAAGCAGCATAAAGAATTCTGGAATTTCTCATGAAATTCGGCATCATTGGCTCTTTAATTTGTAGAAGAACGACTTTTTTCTGTTAAATTGTAAAACCAGCAAAGTGCTGATGAGCCGAATGAATAAAAAAAGATGTAGCCGCGGCGCCGAGCACCACAAAGACGTGAATAGGAGGAAACCACGTGATGTTTCACTCGAAATCTCAAGTCCGAACCTTATCTTACTGAGAGAGAAAATACATATACACACACACACACACGCGCGCGCGCACACATATATTTCTTCCGCGGTTGCAATAGTATCCTTTGTCCATTGAGCGAGAAACTTGCAGTGTTTTATCTTTTTTGAGGTTTTCACCTTCATTCTATCTACAGGTATGGCAGGAGAGTGGAGAGAGACAGACACATTCCCCGTTTACACTACTTTGCAATCAAAAGCAAGATTAAAAAGGGAGATCCTAAATGAACGGAGTCACAATAATAATGTATATTCCCCTCCGGAATCAGATGATGAAACAGAGAAGGAAGAAAAAGAGAGGGGGAGGGAGAGAGGGAGGGAGGGAGGGAGAGAAGGAGAGAGAGAGAGAGAGAGAGAGAGAGAGAGAGAGAGAGAGAGCGGAAGAAGGAGATGGAAACGGAAAGAGAGGCCGAGGAAGGGTCTGGGAAATGAAAAGCTAGGAGACGAGTGTGACGATCCCTCGCATTATTTTGCAGACGCGTGGGTGTGCGTGCGTTTGTATATGTGGTCGGAAGATAGTGGTTTAGCCAAGGGCATGCATAGGGCGAGACGGCGCTACATTAGCAAGATTGCCCCCTACTCGAGCTCTCACTTTTTTCTACCCCCTAGTGTCGGCTATCTCGCTCTCTCCTGTCTTACCTTCCGACCGACAGATGAACCCAGACGCGAAGATTTTAAAAGATTCAGCCCCGCGATGTCACTTGTCACGCCAAGACCAGACAACAAACCCTCCCCCAAAAGAAACTATTGCACTTATCCCGAGTCCTTGATAAACCTTATTTATTTTTTCTTCCATGATGTACTTTTCTCCTTCAACATACTACTTTGGCCGTTCGATGAAAATTTGACTAAAACTAAAACTGCATACTTTATATTTCACTCTACTTATTTATTTATTATACATTTTTTGATTTTATAAATTATAGATGTTCCGTCAATTAAGCGGGCGGTATTTAGGCGTTAGAGAAGCCATAATTGGCATAGATAAATAATAGACTATACGGTTAAATAAAAGTGTACCGATTTTTTCTTATTATTGTCTGATTGATGACTAATTTTTAGGATAAATTACGTAGATTTTGTTAATAATAATGTTATGGTATAATATGATGTAAAATGTTGAGCTGAGAATCGTTGATAGCCAAGACATGATTATTGTAAAACGATCGCAACCCTTACAATACCTACCAAATATATATCTAAATATCTATATTCTATACTGTAAGATTACATCAGATTAAAAAAGGATATTTAACTTATATATTCATTATACACATAAACTTCTAACACTATTTTTATGGATGATAGGTTTTATCTATACTATCTGATATCGATTAATTTAAGAGTTAACACGCTTTATAGATCATTGCTGAATGAAACAAAGTATTGGACTAAATACTAGATTCTCAACCAGTTCCAATATTATCATGCTGTTGGAAAATGTGATAATATAGTAACCAAGTCTCTTTATATTTACAAGAAATGAAGACATATTTTTATAAATTGCGAAGTGTTTGAGAAGTTATTTTTGTGCCAATGCATGCATTTAAAAACCCCGTTTAAAAATACGATTAAGAATAGTGGATATAATCCTATTTTTAGTATATCGTGGCAAAGAATAATGGGATTGAGGAACGACTTCTTAATTTTTACTTATGGCCACATAAACAGTCTTATTTAATTTAAGAAAAAGGCGGCAGTAAATGGCGAGGGAAGTCAAGGAAATATAACCACAAACGAGACTTTTACCTTACGGCACGATCTGCACTGGATATAGTGCACGTGCTACCTAGCATTTACGACTGAAAAGTCCAACTCCTTAGCCCTCCACGAGTTTATGTAGTCATACTCTCGAACCTGTGTGTCGTACGTGCAAACTGTTTTCCAGAAAACATGACACCCGAGACATTTTCCCAAAGAACTTGGAGCGAGCGACTCCGTCATCCGTCTTCGAGTGCGAAAATCGTTGCCAATCGCATTTCGGGAATTCTATCTCTCATTATTTCTAATTACACGTTGCTCTACATAGGGACGGATAATCAAAAGCAACATCCTCCTTTCGTTCGACATCCTGTTTTTGCTTTGTAATTAAAATTAAAAGTACGATTTACATGGAAAATCCGAGCGACGGTGTAATTGCGCCAAAGATAGGTCAGCCTTCATTATATTTATTCACGTGTTTTGCAGTTAAGGAAGAAAAGTTGGTATTCCTCTCTCCTTACTCCTTAAGGGCGGCTCGATCCTTTACTCTCTCCTTTACTCTGTCTTTCACAGAGCTAAGCTCTGCCAGCGGTGCGTTAATTGGCAGTTCCTGCCAATTGACACTCATTAGAGCGTAAGATTAATTACGGGGGGCTCCTCTCCAATTAATGAAAGTTATGTCCGACGCTAACAAACCTTCCGTTCCCTTGTCTCGTCAACGGTGTCTCACTCCCCCCACCCTCGACCCGAGATTTGCTCGCAGCCTCCCGAAATCGCTTTTCATCTCCGCATCTAGCCGAAAAATTAAGCAGTACATTTTACGCGGTCGCTACAATTTTTCGGTGCGTTAAATTTTATTTCCCCGACGTAAAGTCCCGATGTCACGAGGAAATTTTATTTGTTTTATAAGCAGGTATGAAATTTCGCTTTCACGAGCTCGTGGAATTATAGCGAGAAACGCATTCCTCACATGTCTCGTGCAATTACTGCCCTTTAAATCACATTCTTGTTTATTTTAATAACAATGAGCGTACGGAAAAAATGCCAAGTATTAGCCAAGACATTGTTTTTTTTTTTTTTTTTTTTATTATATAAGGCATTCAAAGCGATTCTTTCCTCCCTCGGCTAAAAGTTATTCGCAGCGCGATTCCTAAAGAATAATCGCATTTAAATACGGTTTCGGATTTCCTTCTCACCATCTCGTCGACTACATAATATCCCTCAAATTAATAAAACGAGATATCCGTATAAATTAAGGGTCCGTTCAAAAAAGAAAAAGCCGTACGTGCGCGAGATAAAAAGAAGGTTAATGTGGGGGTGGGTGTCGATCTATCCAAGCTGTTCGGCTGCTCCGGCATAAAAAGGCGAAAAGTGTCTGCGGCGTCGCGACGCTACTCGACGCTGCAAGACCTGGGGCTTAGCAGTAAACACCGACGCTTTAAGAGTGGATCGCGAGATGCCAAAGACGCAGCATCCCCGCACCCCCATGAATATTTAAACCGGGAGACGCCATTTGCATTCGACGGGCTTTTTATTTTGGGACTGGGGTGGGCCTCCACTGGGTGCACTAAATGCCACCCTCCCTGCCCCGAGCCCCTACCAAAACAGCCCTGTTGGAACGATGTCTGAATTATGAAGGGAAGCACTTTCGATTATCCAAGTTTTACTTCTCTGACAGTGGTACTTTTTATTTTCAAAGGTAGCAACCGCAATTAATTTGTATATCGTTGTAAGGCTCGGCAATTAAGGATTCAATTGTTCCTCATGTCTCTGCAATAAATTTCAAATAAATAAATATTCGAGTATTTATATGGATTCCCGTTGGCGCCCGTAAAATTATTTCGTTCATGTCCAATTTGGTGAAGGAGTGGAAACAAATTTGAATATGATATAAAACGATATTTATGAACGGGGGTATATTAATCCGTCAAATTATCGAAAGTATTCATGCACAAATTTAAATTATGGGTTCCTCCATTTTTGAAAATTAAATTCCCGGGTAGTATTTTTTGTTTATTATTAAATCCAGTATCAACAATTGTGAACAATTCAATATTTGCGCAAATAATAGTGTAGAGATTGGGAAATCACGCCCTTTTGAGTTATCAATAATTAGTATAGCAGGCATAGGCATCTCTGATGCTTTGAAAAATTCAACGACCAATCTAGAAATTACTATAAATTACTATAAATTACTATAAATTACTAGAAATTACTCATGCCCTTCTTAATAAAGTTTAATTAAAGTCGAAAGAAAAATATTAAACTGACCAATAAAAAATTCATACATTCTATATTTATACATTTTGTTTTTTCTCAAAAGTAGCGACAATAATTAAAACCCGATGCGATGTATAAAGGAGAAAAGTCTTCGATAGATAGATAGGTAGAAAAAGGCTAAAAAAGATTTGTCTCGCAACCTACAAATATATTAATAAAATACTTTTCGACCCGAAACCCGTGTCCAGCCCGAGTCGTCGAACTCCGGGATTCTATCGGGCCAAGTAATGCGTTGGACCGATGCCAATGGAGGCTGGGGGTTCAATAAATGTCAGTCACGCGCTCGAGCTTCGAGCAACGGCTTGCATGACTTAATATGAATAAAATCATTGTTTCCATCGTAGCATTTTTAAATTTCGTGTTTCCATTCCCCCTCCGATTAATTTATCAAACGCCGCCAGAGAAGATAACGGAGTGCGTTTCCCTTCTTTTTTTATTCGCTCCCCGTAACGAGAGTGACAATTTTCCACGTCATTATCCGCTGCGAATCATCGATATCCGCGCCGAAGGAGAATCCAAGGTCAGATTTAACGAGAAGTCCGCGACGCATATAAATTACAGATGAACATGCCGTTAAACGAGAAGAGAGAGAGAGAGAGAGAGAGAGAGAGAGAGAGAGAGAGAGAGCAAAGAAGGAAGGGGGAAAATGTCGCCGGCATCCTAGATTCCGTCTCGGGATTTTAATGAGATTTTATTCGCAAGATAATTAGTGCGTCCCATGAGTCTCTATCTCTGTGCTCCCCCTCCCACTCGTTTCATCTCCTTTATGTAATTACTACTACAATTATCATGTTCTCCCTTCGCGGGAAAGCGCGCGGTATCCCTTTTTCCCGTTTTCCCGGAGTTTATGCGTTGCCCCGTGACAACCGCTTTTCCTCGATTCTCGAGGATGCAACTCTTTAGCGCCGGGCTCCCTTTTTCACCTCCGCGATGGTTTATCTCCCTTACCTGGGATCTCGTTAATTACAGATAAGGTCGCCAGATAATTTGGTTTTTAATGATGACCACCACAGGCTTGGAGATACTCGCACGCAGATATGACGCTTGTGATTGATTATGGCGGACCGAACCTCACATGTCTTCTTTTTTTTTTAATTCGCTTTTGTGAATAGCATCTAAGTTGTGATATTTATTGCTCTGTAATTCAATGTTGAACTTGTTTCGCGCTCGCGCTCAAAAATAAGATCTAATTTTCAATGCGAAACTCGATCTGAGAGTAAAATGTAACAAATTTAAGACAAGCCTTGTTTGAAATTGAAAACGGCTAATGCAATCTGATATCCAGGTAATTCTCCATCTTAAGTTTTATTTACAAAAGGTTCAATTTAATTAGGAGAATGTTTATATATGAAGTTGATTTTAAAGTTCTGAATAATTTTACCGCTGATATCGAATCTGAGGAGTACAAGAATTACGAACAAATTACCCAGAAACCTTATTTTTTTCAGTCATACAAAAATAATCGCCAACTACATTTGCGAATAATGCGCATACTGATTTATAAATAATTTTATACTCTGCCCAATTTTTAAAACAAACAAATTATATATTGTTGATTCCGAATTGAAAATAGTAAATAAAATGCTACATCAATAAATTATAATTACTTAACGATAAATAGAATATGCCAATATCCTAAAAATTAATTAAAAATTGTTATTTAAATTTTATGAAAAAATTTATTTCCCTATTTGTTTTTAGACGTATTATTCTGCTTTTTATAATTATATACAAATTCTGTATATCAAAATAATAGCTATAATAAAATTTCATGTTGATTTATTTACTTGGAAATATGCTATTTTTTTATTTCGAAAAATAGTCAATTTCGTTATAAACAATATTGAATATTCTATTATAGTCTTGTAAAATGAATAATTTTGAAGTAATGTACAATTATATATAATATAAAAATTTAGATATATCTATTTTAGGTAATACAATTAATAAAGTTAAATATTTAAACAATCGTATTTAAAGCAAGAAAGCTTTTTTATGTATTAACGTTATGAGTAATTCCGTAGATTTTTTAAATATTAATTAATTAGATGAATTAATTTATTTTTTTAAATAAATTAAAAATATACGTTTATTACAACGTACTTAGAATAAAATTATTGCACACGATTATAATCATTTTCTATCATTATTTAAAAGTCATGCAATATCATTTAAAAATTTCGTCTATTAAATTTAATGCAGATTTATTCCAATTTTAAGTGGATCAACTAATAAAATAAGTGGTTCATTTAAACATAATTTACAATCGGTTTAACATTGAACCAACTCATTTAGTTTGCTTTAAATATTAATTTCAACTGTCGTACATATTATTTTTATCACATATAATATCTCTAAAAATAATAAAAATCTAATTAATAATATGTTACAAATTATCTTCAATAATTACATCTAATTCTTAATATATTCAATACATTCGATATTTTAATTTTTATTCCTTCATTTAGAGATGATAATTGCATAGTAGAGCTATTATTAAATGATGACTATTTATTAAATTTATGTTATAATCAGTTTTGTTAAAACCACAACCACACAGTCAGCTTATACGATAAGAATAAAAGAAAAGTTTCTTCGACTACTTCACTCAAATTAATTTTGTGACTTCATAACGAATACATTAAAAATAATTTATTAGATGTACACGAAGCAAAAATTTCTTATTCATAACCACGGCTTTCTATATCGACAACAATTTATTTAAGAAGCTTTCACAAAAACTAAACTCGGAAATCACTTCACTAATAAATAAACACCAACGATCGAATGCAATTTGAAAATGGCGAAATAGGAATAATTAATATACATTAGCGAATTTTCATTTCCTTGATTAGCTAAAAATAAAATACATAAATAAAATACGTGGGACAACTGATTTCTTGTGGAATCAATAAAATGAATTATTTAATAGCCAATTGACTTTTTTTCATTGGCTAAAAGGGTTATACAGCTTGATAATACAATTAACGGGTGATAATCCCTCAGACGATTATCCATCACAGGGCCGTCGAGTTGTTCGGCCTTGTACCTACAGGACATCCTCCTCTGGTAAGAAATGTGAGCGAAAACCCGGGTGCGGGGGTAGCATCGAAAGAGAGAGAGAGAGAGAGAGAGAAAGTGTGCGTATGAGTGAGTGGAGTTTGGGTAATCAGTAAATGCGTCCATCAGCGGATTATGGGATTTTCCTCACTTTTTCTCTTTCCTTGCCGCCCCTGTCAATCTTTTCATCTCCATCTATTTCATTCTCTCTCTCTCTTTCTCTTTTTTTTATTCGAAAGCGTAAGAGTACAAGCTGCGTTGCGTTGCATCGTTTGGCTTACAAATGCTGACATTGACAAGACTGAAATCTATCCTTTTCTCGCTCTTTATTCCGAATTTTTACGAAGACGTCAAGCATTCATGCATATATCCCACGACTATCCATTGGAGTTGTTCTCTTTCAATGAATTTCAATTTTTTATTTTGTATAGAATTTTATTGGAAAGTTATATTTCTATTATTTAACACTAGTGTTTTTTAAAAAATGTATGAATTAAAATACAATGAAATTCAGATTTAATAAATACTATATTAAATTGAAAATATGTAGAATTAAAATACCAATCAGGACTATAAAGAAAGTTAAAGTTCTTAGTGATTCACGAAATATAAATGTGCTGTTATATAAATTAAAAATGACCTTAACGACTTCTGCGCTGCCAACCATTGAAAGATCCTAACGTTCCATTATTTAAATTATACGTGTATTGGTCAGATTGTTCCCCTCTCTAATAATAAATATTAATAAAATGTCGGCCTTAGTTTCATTCCGCATAAATAAAAAATATACTAGTCGTATAATTCGTAGCAAACGAATGATAATTCATGCTGCTACAGTGCAGGAAGGGGATGTCGGGGGTTGGAAGAATCCTTCTGTATCCCTTAAATCTCAAGACAAATCGTAGCGCATGTTAATTAGAAGTTTCAAAAGTATAATAAAGAGACGTAACGGTGGATGTTGCCGAGATCCAGATCAAGGAGGAAAAGGAAATAAAAAATAAGAAAATTGGAAGGAGAAGACTCGAGAAACCCTCGCAATTGAGTAACCGGAAGAAATTATCCCTCCACCCCCGTGTACCACAATGTCATATTCCCTTCTCTCTCCTTTCTTTGGGGTTCCGCTCGAGGCCAGACACAAATCGTCCTGCCGCCGGTGGAGCACGACGATATCACCAGGGGTAAGGATGTGCCGGGCGAAGGAGAGACTCGACATTATAAAGCAAATTGAATTGTAAATATAGAGCATTTAAAAACGTAGCATTGCAAACGGATTTTCTAATGAGTAGTGAGGGAGTGGGAGGACGTCGTGCTATAGAGGGATGGGTGAGGGGAAGGGGGGGGAGAGAGAACGAATAACCATTCCGGAATACATTAACTGCTTGAAATAGCATGCTGCTAGTTCCAAAGTAGTAAACAAAAAGTATGAGAGGAATATGTTGCTTCTGCTTTTTCTCTGTGTTTTGTATTTTTTTTTTCTTTTACTGCAATAGCATAATTGGGTTGGAATTAGCAGTGGTTGCACCAATCAGACACAAGTAGCGACTTCTTCTTCTTGATAACCGCATTTCTCATTATGCTGACTCTACGCTTTCCTTCTTTTTATTTCATTTTTCTTATTAATAATTCATTTAGTTCAATCATAATTAGATTTGTGTTATTATCTTTTTATGATCAATATCTCGAGATATAATTAATTACAGAATTAAAACCATTAAAGTCATGTTAAAAAAGAGTTACATATTAAATAATTTAATTTGTGTACTTGCGTAAGAAGACGATGTGTCTAAACATAGATACAATTTAAGTGTTGAATTTACCAACGCATTGTTTTATTAATAGAAATTTGCTTATTGTAATAATTGAAAGAAAGTATAAAAAATTTTTAATTACAATATAAATCTTTGTTATTACATTTATTAAATAATTGAATAGGATGCATTAAATTTAATGGAAATATAATTTAACGGATAAAAATTTTAACTATGGTCACATATACATGTACACTTTCATCCGAGCAGTTATCGCTATACAAAAAAAATTCCAATTAATAAATACGATCAAATATATAGAAGGTATATCTATATCCTATTTCTTTTATCAAATGCATTGATTTATTTTTTCCTTTTTCTTTTATTTAGAAATGATTAGTGAAAAAATGTTATTATCAATAAAATCTAATATGTATTTTCATTTTATATATTTATATAAAATCAAAGGAAATAGCGATAAAGTTGTAGTTATAAATTGGAACAAAGTTCATGATCTTTTCAATATTAAACAATCAACAATATTAAATTGCAATATATTTAATAAATCGAATAATAAAAAAATACTTCTTTTTTAGCCATTTATGAATTGCTACCTTATACGTAAAACTTATAACATATAACTTCCTTGTAGAAAGTTATTCATGGGTGAGCTTTCTAGGAAGCACATACGAATAATTTTAAAATAAAAATAATAAATTTTGTTTAGTCGTGGGATGTGTCGAGCAAAGGTAAAGCACGTAAAATCGGTTTCGATGGACTCGTCATAAAAAGTCGGTTAACCAATGACAATTGGATTAGTACAATCTATTTAGTTATCTATTAGAATTTTATCATTTGGCTGTAAATTTATTTTTGTAACTGAAAGTGATGTATTAATAAAATATAGAACGTATAATATAACGTATAATAAAGAAGCTACAAGTTTTTTTTACCAAGGGGTGTACCAATGTGCTTTTACAGACAAAAGAAGAAAAGAGGAAATTTCTTTTGATCGATTCATTTTGAAAAATTGGTCAGCCATAGATAATGACATTAAATCATATCGCCATCAAATAACAGTCCATCAAATAACATTTCATTTGGCTGTATTGACTCTGCATTGACGTGAATTCCATAGACACCAAGGTAATGCAACGGTAATCCCTCGTAAATTAGTTATTGCGCATGTTCAAACAAGTGCACGAATTATAGTCATGTTTTCATCTGTCAAAGCACTCGGATTTCCTCGACAAGGCTAATTCCTTTAAATGAAATCACAGCACTTACACAAGAACCGTCGGTTGCATTCTTGAGAAAAAAGAAATGAGACGAGAGAAATCAACAAGTCGACGAAAATGTGTCACGGAGGCTTGGGCGGAAGGTCCCATTCAGCGGATCAACCCGGGCTCCTCGCCTTGTTCCCGAGGTGCACCGAGGGGTGAATTTCGCCCTGGTGCACAGGCGAGTGGCCTTGGCCGCTCTTTAAACGCGGTTGATGGTGGGGGTGGGGTGGGAGATTAAGGAGGGCGCGACACCCACGTAGGCGGGGGCGCTCGTGCGCGGTTGTATAATGGCGCAAGCTCATGTGTGTACATAACCTCGTCCAGCATCCCCGGTCCTCCAGCATCCGAGCTGTTTTCCCTGAGCCTTCTCTCTTTCCTTTGGCCGGTGGAGGAGCGCGTGTGAGCCGAGGGAGGGAAACGATGGCGGCGGGATTTCGAGAGGGATAGAGGCGGCCTTTAATTAACAGAAAGTGGTTCATTAGAGCTTATTCATTAGAGAGAGCGCGCGTAATTAGCAAACTCTACCCTTTCTCAGGAGCTCCTTTTGCGTTTCACCCTACGTACACAGGCGCGCACGGCTCACCCGACCTCCCACCCCCTCCCCTTTCCCCCGATGTATCCAACTCGAAGGAGAGGGGGCCAGAGAAGCTTTTACCCCTAAGCCCCTTTTACCTTTACCCGTGGCCGCGCTCACTTAACTCCGCCGAGCTTCTCTTAACTCCTTCCTTCGGTTCGCTTCTCTTTTTCGCTCTTTCACTTGTTCTCTTTGGCTTCACCGGTACCTTCACTGCTTCCCTTCTACACATGCATTTCCAAAGCTCATTTTATGATTTCACTGCTTATAAAACCAAGCCCTCTTTACCTTCCTATTTCCTTCTCCTTTCTGTTCAATCTTCTACTCTCAATACTTTTATTGAGCTTCTTTAAATGCATGTGCTATCATTGCCAAACACTGGTGTGATGCATCTCTTGTCAATGAACTTGGCCAGAACCTTCGTCCTTTTCTCGCCTCATTCATGTTCCTCTGAAGGCTTGGCTGTATCCATCTTCCTGTTTTTGGTGCATTTTCGTACTTTTCAATATCGAGGCTAGTCAACTCCTAAGAGAAGTACGATGGCGGTATTCAGAAGCGCTTAGTCGAAAAAGCAAATGCCTCCCTTTTGATCGATGCTTCACGCGCCAAGCATCTTTAGCTTGGTTTGAAGCTCTTTTTGCGATACTTCGTTTTATATTCAGTAAATATACTTCAAACACATGAATGGTATTTAAGCCCGTTAATTGTTATTTGCAGCAATTGCCTTAGCTAATTATATTTTAAATAATGCTGCAGGATCGAATTATCCATGAGGTAATAACTCATGAAATAAGTTCTAAAATTGTCTACCCACATCTACGGCAGATAAGAATGTTTCTCGAGTAAGCTTTGAACCAGAAATAGTGTTGTAGCTATAACAGAATTATGTGCTCGTGCAAAATTACAAAATTAATGTGTAAAATGACATTATATCAAGCGTTCGTATTTGGTTCCCGAGTATCGTAAATGAATAACAATCTCAATAATCATTAATTGGCTTGACACTAAGCCAATATGTCAGTAATATTATATGTTTTAGGCCACGAAAAAGAAAGGATTATTAAATATTAAATGTTATTATTTATGGTTGTGGTTGTTTATAGTTAAGCTTTGAGATGACACTTGCCCTCTATTGGAAATGTCTTGGAATCAACTTTAATTTTAAAATTAAATTACCTAAACATATCTATCTATACATTATATTTATCTGTGCATTTATATATTGCAAAAGGATTTAAAGTATGTATTCAAGAAATTATTAATAGAAAAACCAGATTAGAAGATCACCAAATTCAGGCGTCTCTACGAAGTTGTTGCCGAGGAGGCGAAGAGCTCGGCTTCACTTAAAAAACGATTGTTGGCGCATCATCGACGCGATCGCGATCGCGATCGCGATCGACATCGAGCTTAATCGGCAAACTGAGCCGTTCCCTCACCCTCTCTAGTCGTCCTCCTCGTCCCTCTCCCTCCCCCAACTCCCGCGGCGTCTCCTTTCACCCAGGTACATCATTACCGAGTGCGCGCGCTCACGGCCAGGGGCGGCTGGAGGGCTAAAACTTCTAATTACCGTCGCACCGTGGCGATCTAATGAGCAGACCCTCGGCAAAAACAAAGTTTCTTGCTAACGAGACCGATTTATTATATAACGTCCTTTTAGTCCGATGAGAAGAGGGACTATGACCTCACTGAATACGTTTGCCGCCGAAGCTACCCATTTCTTCCTCCCCTCCCCGGCCCTTCCCGGCCCTCCCGGTCCGACCCACCCCACGCATCGAGACGCACGCAGACCTATCGGAGATATCGACACGATTGGGCCAATCGAATGTTCTTTTTAATCGGCATCCGAGCTCGGCTCCTCGTGTATCTACACGTGTATTCATTCTTGAACGTTTCGACGCACGAATTCCATTTATGTTAGACATCCTCGTTCCCGTAGCTCTAACATTTATTCACTGACTGCAGGATATTTCGGCTCTTGGACACGTTGTCTTTCGTTGCTCGACCTGCAAAAATCGTGTGAATTGGTGCTTTTGCACAGCTACGGATAAGGGCCTTTCTGCCCGTCGTGATCGTGAATGGGAGCATAGGTTGGGTAAATAATAATTTGTAAATTAAAATTTTTGAACATTCGCCTATGCCATTATGATTCTCTTTGTGATTATTACTTAAACGAATAATAAATAGAAGATTTTAACGGAATCCGAGTTGAAAGGTGCTTTAATGAGCGCGCACTTCAAAAGTATTTGTTCGAGTTCATTAATCGGTTCGGTTAAATAACTTGTATTTAAAAAGAAGGAAGATTTTTTTTTAACGTCGCTTTTAAAAAAGCGATGGAAGGCAGATTTCTCGTTGTAATTAAAATTTATGTCTCGAGCTGTTGCGAATATGATAATATTTCTATCCTTGTAACGAAACTATAAAAAAAGTAAATAACGTTGTCGTAGTGAAATCTAAAAATATCGGATAATTATCTTTATTTTTAACAAGCGCCACACAAAAGCAACAGAAAAGCAAAAGTTCTTTGGAGTAGATGAAATTAACTGCACCGGATAATTATAAATATTAACCAAATTAGGAGCTGTTAAATGCCGGTCAACTGGGAAAAGAAGGCGTGTCTACATAATGACGCTTCGCCGCGTTTCCCCCCGCCCCCTAAAAAATAAAGCATTTTGACGCCGATTCCGCGGACAAAGATTCCCGGTACAATCGATCAAGCGGCTCGCCTTGAACGAAATCAGCGATTATCGAAAGGAGAGGAAGGATGCCGATTAAAGGCCATAAAAGGGTCGGCGGCAAGGGGAGTGAGGCGAAGTGAGGCCAAGTGAGGCGAAGCGAGGCGAAGTGAGGCCAAGTGAGGCGAAGTGAGGCCAAGTGAGCAGGCGAGGTGACACTCGGCATGGCTCAAATGACAAAACTCGCGTAAGAAAATGCTCGCGGGAAAAACCCGGGCACGTCCTCCTCGCCGCGGCTAAATTAAGTCGAAAGAATCCCGGCGTTTTTACTCATTTGCGCGCGGAGCTCCGGGAGCGGGGCTGAAAAAGGGGGAGGGGCTAAAAAACCCGGTGCAAAAAGGGAGGAAGACGAGGACGCGACGCTAATTAGCGGCGGCTAGCGCGGCTACGGTCCCAGACACGCATGTCCAATTAAAGTGCCGTAACTTTGCATCACGTCGCTCTTGCCTCGGCTCTGTCACTCGGTCCGAAAATATAATAAATTCCCTGAGCGCGAGGCCCTCCCCCTGCCCCGCTCAATTATTAGAGGCAGCAGCCCTTAACCAGAAATTTCTCTATCGGGATCGCGCCCGAGGTGCAAAAACCGCGGATAAAGACGCAAGCCTCGGTGATATCCGCGAGACATTTGATCGAATGCTGTCGACCCGGGGAATCCCGCTGGGATCGACGCCGTTTTTCCGGCTCCTTCCTCGTAATTAAGCTAAACCACGTAATCTCGTGTAATCGGGGAAGACGCGCGGCGGGGCCAGGACAAGGGGGCAGGGTCGGAGGGACGGAGGGAAGGAATCGCCTTATAAGGGTTTCGCCCCGGCGTACTGTTAACAGCCGCACTAATTGCGTCGCAGCGACGGGGACGAGCAGCAGCAGCAGCAACTCCTCGGTGTCCGAAATGCCTCCTCCGGTAGAGGTGCCCGGTGAAAAAAGAAGGCAGCGCGGGGGAGGCAGCACGGGTCGCCTTTTTTGCAACCCAATCAAAATTCTTCTGAGCCAGGGAGAGCGAGAGTGAGAGAGAGAGAGAGAGAGAGAATCGAGTGAGTGAGAGGGAGGAGGGACATATAGTGGGAGGAGGTTCTTATTTATACCTAATGCGAGAACGTGTTCCTCGTAGTGCTCCTTATAATGCAAAAAGCTCATTTTTAAGTGTATCGCGTTCGCGCAGAAATAAACATTAGCCTGCAACTATGAAACATTCAAATTTCTCCACTTTTTTTTTCCTTTTTATTTTTCGCGATCAAAGTAGAGCTAGTTCCGAGCCGAATGAATTTTCCCGAATAAAGCTAATTTAATTGCACTAATTAAAATGTATTTGCTTTTCTCAAATGACTTACTGTCGAAGCTCCATGAGAAACCTACCTCTAGCTACCTCATTACGCTCAATTTTATATTTATTATTAATAATTTAAATTTATAATTATCAAAATTCATCAAAATTTTATGCCTGCTTCCTTTAAATTTGTAAAAATTTTAGATAAAGAAGACCGAAGGTCAAACACTTTCGCAGAATAATATTTTGACAATCAGTTGTCAGTTGGCTGGCTTATTATTTGAAATATAATTTGCATTTTAAACGTACAAGATAAAGAAATTAAAAGTATTATTGTAACGATAAAAGTTAATTGAAAATGGATTTTAAAAAAATATTTTAGTGCTTAAAACTAAGTGTAATTACAAAAAACAATTTGTAATAGAAATTCTGGGAATAAAACTAACAACAATGGTATTGACAGATAAAAACTCATGAAAAACTGAAATAGGCATTGCAATTCTTTTCTTGGAATCTTAGCTAAAGCTTATGTGACAAAATATTACAAGTTTCTAAGCGAATCTCGAAGTAAAATCTATGGTAGTGCACATTTGACTATCCGATATATCGTGGCATAATTGAAATAAAAGTAAGTGTTGTTATTAAGAAAGGGATAAAATCTTTGTATAAAAATTTTATACATTTGTCAAAATCCATTTTTCACACATATATATTTAATAAATTGCAGCCTCGAAAATATTAATGAATGAGTTGCCGAAATGTCGGTAAACATTTAATTAATATCATGTTTTATCATTCATCACACTCTAATACGGATCTACACTTTACCTAATATTACTACTACGGTGGGTGTTTTATATAATTATTAAAGATTAATTGAATATTGTATTAAGGTATACTTTCAATATTTTATCAATTCATTTTTAGTTGAAATAAAATTTGTATTTTAGAGGAATAAAATAATAAATAACAGTCTCGAAGGTATTGAATATTAAAAATGCAAATATCCCCCTTAAGGCTGCCATTACAATATTCATACTCGATTTTTAAAAAATTCTCGCAAACCACCTCCGTAATCGCGCGATAATCCTAGCATTTCAGGAATTTAAATATACACCTGACGTAGCAGTAAAATTCCTTACCCAAGTAAAATACACATAAATAACTGAGTGCGGATAATAATTGACAGCAAATCATTCGTTGTACACGATTTGGATCGGATATGCCGTGTAAGGCACGAGCTTGGCATGTAATGCTGCTTGAAAACAGATTCGAATGTTTTTATGGGATCGGGATTGTCGGTATCGTTCCGGTGCCTTGTAACTTTTCTTTTAAATCAGATTAAAATATAATAATTTTAATGGCTATGGATTTTAATGATAATCCTAATAACCTCATTTGATCTAGGAAATTCTTTTAGAATTTGATTGAAAAATTATCGGCTTTGCATGTTGAGTGAAACGCAGTCCGGATTTTTAAACCAATATAAAAAAAAATAGCAACTTCCATTGTAATTTCATTTATACACAGTAATTTATTCATAAATATATTTAAAAGTCTAAATTAAAATACCGCATTAAAACGATAATATTTTTAATATGCAATCGTACGTTTCAGTATCGCATTTTGACTAACAAATCATTATAATTTTCATATAATAATACAAGAAAATAGGTTACAAGAGTATACAAATATAAAATTAAAATCATTATAATATTTAATACTTTTTACAAGTGTGAAGATTGTGTTAATCTACAATTATCAATCTTTGCACGAGATTTATCTTTAGAAAACAAAGTACACAAAATTACGTATCATTAAGTTTATTATCTCATTCGATGTCAAGTTACGTACGATGTTAAGTAGTTTGTGTTGTTTAAAAAATATATAAAGTAATACTCGATAATCAAGAACTCAAAAATTAACCCTGAATTTATATTCCATTATTTATATTCGATATTATTCATAATTTTCTTATTAATAACAGCTGCTATAAATTTTCTTGCAATTTTTCATAATAAAATACTATACTGTTGAACGAAATAAATAATTCACAAAATCATGTTATTTAATGCACTCATGAAATTAATAATGAACTTACATTATCCTTTCCTAATACATTTATAAAAATTGTAATTTTATTTTACTTCAATAAGACAAAATTACAGAAAGACTATCGAGCAGCGGATATTCATTTATCGCGGAAAGTCGTTAGTGATACAATATCTCGTAATCAATTGGGAAATTTAAGTAAAAAATAAAATATTCAAACACTGTAAAAATTAACACTGCAAAGAAAATTCTTTGAGTGCGATTTCTTATAGACCCTTCTCCTAAGAATATTCAACAATTTTAATTATTTTAAAATCGAATTTTCAACGTGCGTAATTATTGTAAAATATTATTTTAAAGTATCTTTGAGCAATTTAGATAAAAAAAAGTTCTATAAGATTCGGTATTAGGTATTTGGTATATTAGAGATTGTATTTTAACCACTGACGACAGACTTCTAAATGATAAAAAATTAAATGAAATTCTATACAATAAATTGCTGTAATTTTTTTAATTGTAATACAGTAATAAAACTATGAATATTTTTTTTAAATATATTATCATTAATTCTTAAATAATATATTTATTATTAATTAAAGATAGTATATTACGATTAGCAGTAATAATTTATAAAAAGACAATTAAAAATGTGTATTGTGATGATATCATTTCTATTTTTTATTATTTGTTTTTTTGTTTTGTTTTTTTAGAATAACTACTTTCATTCCAATTAAAGTAATTTTAGTTCAATTATTTTTAATTTTTTTATTCTTTATTATATAAGCTTCTTTTAATGAATATTAAACATCGTTATTTTATTTCCATATACTTTTAACGTGTGTAATTAATTTATAGATTAAGAGAACTTTGAAGATGTTCATTACAATTATTATTTATGAATTAGCATTCGATTCGCAAACTCAAGTTGGATGGTCTTTGTGAGATCAGTTTAAGCTGGCATTAAGAATAGTATTATGTAATATTATATTATATAATATATATAACAGTATTGTATAATAATATCATGTATTTCTGAAAATAAAATATTACTAGATACACCACTTTTAATTTAATTTAAATTATTTATCTTAATCAAATGCGTATAAAATAATATTTACAAAACGAATTAAAAGAAATTAAAAAATTTAATTATTAATAATCTATTTTATTTATAATTATATATCTAATTACGATAACTTCATAATTTTAAATAATTAATTTATGATTTATATTCAAATATCACGAGTAGCTAAGTGATTAAAAATATAAAAGAAATAATTTAAAAAGTCAAGAAAAATAATTGCAATCATAAATATCTTTCGTGTCTTTATTAAAAATCATCTGAAAATGTAACCTGAAACACTTTTTAATATTTTAAATAATTTTAATCTGTATAATTTAATTTTGTAAATAAATCAATTTTAATTATCTCATTATTAATGATTTAATTGGAATAAATTGCACGAATAAAATCATGATAATAATAAAATAATTAAAATTTATATTCTTAAAATAAATGTAATTTTTTTTTTTAAAAAAAGGTTGTAATTTAAAAAATGACTTTACTATAAAAGAAAATTTTTTCCAAATAAGCGATCGGAAGAATTTTGTTTTTGAGGAAAGCAATGTGTTTCGATAAAATTTTTCTATCGTACAATATTGAATAAAAAATGATATTTTCAGGATTACATTTATGATGAAAGTACCTGCAGAAAAGTGGATTTATTAAAAAGGTATTTTGTCCCTTTATGTGTGAAACATGAATAAAGATAATGGTTTTTACAGATGATAAGAATTGATTTTTTAGTTACATATGATTGTGAACTAAAATAATTGTGAAAGTTCTGGCATAAATATGGATAGATTTAAAACATAATAAAATAATTATATTTTTAGAGATAAGGACCTGCATGATATTGCATTGAATAAATGAAATTTTTTAGCTGTAGTATATTTTGAAAATAAAAAAATAAGAAAATACGAAGTTAAGGAAATAGATTTGAAAGTTTCATTCCGAGCACGTATTGATTAATAGTTTGTTAGTCTAATGGATGATAATGAAAAGTATATTTTTCATTTGTTTTTCTTAATATGTAATATCGATATCCAGTACTCGATAAATCATTATAAATTAACTTTAGAAAATGCGTCAAATTTATTGATGGTTTATTTATGAAATGCGGGAAAGTTGGCAAGTGACGATTGCACAAAGTTGCAAAATAGGAAATAAGAATTATTTGCATCAATTAGGTACGCTTTCGTGTGTTGAGAGTGATATAGAGATTAATAAGGAGATAATTAATAGCGTTGATCTTGAAGATCTGAGTCTGTGGAACTTGTCAGAGCTTGGGATTAAAAAAATGCTGGTGCCCACGTGAGAGAGTTGAGCAAAGAAGAGTTGCAGTTGTCCTGACGAATTCCAGGATAAAATAGCCGAGAAGCATCTAGGAGGAGCGAGAGTAAGAAAGCGTCGAAGGTGATGGAGCGGAGGGGCATTGGAGGGGATCGGCGGGGGCGGGGTGGAAGGAGGACTCGTTGATGAGACGAAAATAATTGTGGAAGAGCAGAAACGATTGGAGGGGCTGATTATCGATCTTATGGATGAAATTCCTAAATTGCCAAAGTGAAGGGGTCGGGTTTGGGGCGAATTCGCGAGTGAAGGGCCGGTGGAAGCGCATAACGAACGCGGACTTAATTAAAGGCTCGCGAGTGTGCCCAACAAATCTCCCTTCGGCCCTTCGCGATACGTACATTTGCCAGCGGGGCTTTTTTTCGTCCCTTCCGATTCTAGAGAGCCAAATAAGATTGACGTGTCCCCCGGTGCTTTTGTTTTTAATTAACTGACCGAGCGTACGCCTGCGCCTCCCAAATTGGCAGGACAGCATTCTAATGCGAGCGGCGGCCGGAGGCGCAAAAAAAGCTTCGTTACCTTCTCTTCCTTTCCCTTTCTATTTCCTTTCCTTCGATTTTTCTCCCTTTACTTTATTTGCTTTCTCCACCCATTTATCTCCTACTTTAACTTCTCCTCCCGGTCCTGATGACCATCTCCTTACTATGCCCTTGTTCGCTCCTTTTTCTTGCGGCTACCGACGCGAGCGCGCGATTTTACTTGCACGCCGCTTTTTCTTTTCTTTAATTGGACGAAAAAACGAAATGCTGAAAAATCCTTCCTAAGGACCCACGGCTTCCTTTCTCCTCCTTTTTTTTACTCTTTTCATCTTTTAGACCAATAATTGTCATGAACCGCGAGGTGGATAATGAGCCGGATGTATCAAAGCTCTCCCCATTATTTCTCTCTCTCTTTCTCTCTCTCTCTCTCTCTCTCTCTCTCTCTCTCTCTCTCTCTCTTCTGCTTTAACTAGTTTCAGCTAATTTTTTAGTGAAAAAACCCACTGCACCCTCATTTCTTTAATTCTGTTATTCTCTAATGTTATGCAATTAGACAGATGGGCTGTTCTTTGCATCAATTTTTTCTCATCGTCCACTGTGTTACATACATTATGAATGGTATAAATACTTTTTAAAATTTATACAAAAAAATAATGAAATTTTTTAATTTAAATTTAGCGGTATGTCTCCAAGTTTTCATAAAGGATGACATTGCACACAGACCAAATGTTTAGTATTTAAAAGACATCATTACAGGGAAAATAAAACGATTAAATTAATAAAAAATTATTGTATAAAATGAATAGTCTACGTAACATAAAATATTCTAATTTATTTTTTATTTTTCATTATTCAATTTCATAAAAAGTTTTTCTGTACTCGTAATAGATGTAACTAATAGTATAAATTAAATTCAAAAATTTACACGACATTTGGGTCCCTAAGTTTAAAAAAAGTTTTTTTGCACATATTGTAAACGGAATTTATCTTAATTTAAATAAATATACTTTTTTTTAATGAAGTACGACATAATTAAACTTATATGTTTTTATTTAATTTTATTATAAATTCTATTGTTGTCGGTATTATCTGCCATTAATAATTTTAATAAGAATCTAAAAAATAAAATTAATTGCATTTGTTATTTATAAATGAACAGTATAAGGAAACGTTAAAAATTTGTAAAATACTCATGCGTGAAATAATTGGCAGTCTATTTTAATAATATAATTAGATTTTACCTCGCGATATTGTAAACAATCATTTAAAATACTTTTAAATGCGCGATAAAGCCGACAAAAAAGGTTTTCTTTATTAAAATAGTGTTAGACAACAACAATACAATCTCAAGAATTCCGCATGCTCGAAGCCCTGATATAAAGATATAAAACCGGCAATTTAATTGCGTTTTTAGGCCATTAAAATGGGAATTTATTATTGAGCGGATAATTCAAGTATCCACGGATTTTCCTACGTATGAAATAAATATCGGCTAATTGATGTGGGGTGGGGGGGAGGGTAGCTCGTTAATAAACATCATTGGGAATAGCAAATACCGTGGAGCGGAATTATAAGGCCCATTACGAGGGGCATTAACTGGGCTCCGGAGACCGGAAAGGCCGGCCTTTATTATCCGATGGGCAGGTCCTTTTTATCGTTTAAATCTCCATTTTAAC
Organism: Eupristina koningsbergeri; assembly: GCA_018907245.1. NCBI lineage: Eukaryota > Metazoa > Arthropoda > Insecta > Hymenoptera > Agaonidae > Eupristina > Eupristina koningsbergeri. The sequence continues at coordinate 282,622 of JACCHV010002769.1, read as the reverse complement.
AATGTGTCATTGGGAGAGAAAAAAGCTCGGAGATCTTTAAAGGATCCAGAAATCAAACGATTTATGGGCGTGCGCGTAAATGGCTAATATCCAGCTGGAGGACGTAGGTGTCGGGATTAATTAAGTGTAACCCGGACCATTAGCGGGTAGTGCGCGTCCGTGCTCTCGGAGAAGGGCTCGTTTGTCGTTTGGCAGGGACGGAGAGGGCGCGAAGGGCCCGCGCATTTAGTCGGTGTCTCGCCCGTGTTTTATGCCGGAATCGCACCCCGCGTTACGACTCGACAATGCATTTCTCTGTTTTCGCCCGATGCTTTCAGGTCGGCTCGCGGCCCTGCCCCCCGCGCGGAAAAACCAACGAGACGCGAGTATAACAAATGCCTGCAAACACGGGCGGCCGGAGGTCGGAAAAACGGGGAAATATAATGCCACCGAGGGGAGAAGTGCGAGGAAAAGTAACACTCGATGGACGTCCGAAGAGTAGCTTTTTGGTGCTCGCTCTCTCTTTATTATTCAGAATTTATTTTCTCACTCTCTTCGGCTGTGGACTTTATCAAAGACATAACCCCGCTGATTACTCGCTACCTGGCGGCTCCACACGATTCTCCCGTTTTTTTTCTTTTTTTTTTTTTTTATTATTGCTCTTTTCGAATTTTCTCATTTTTAACTCTCTATCTTCTTGTTTTTGTTTTTTGTTTTTTTTTTTTTGTTTTTTTGTTTTAACCAAAATTCGCTGATCCGTGAATGGGTCCCGTGGTCTATAGCGAAAAATTCGCGGTAGACATGCGGAAATAGTTTGCATCTGTTTGCATAAATTTTGTTTTCCAGGAATTTATAAAACGACTTGTACATGGTTGCTATATGTGAAAAATTAAAAAAATTTACATTGTATATCATGATAAGAAGTTTTATGATTGCCTGCGAATAATTTCGACATTGTTACGACAAGTATTTTTTATTACTCGTTCCTGAGTTGCTTATCGGCATACTATTATGATAATGGCATTAATATATAGTTTTGCATCATTTAATGAATTCTTTGCAAAAATTACAAAAAATTTACAAAAATTACAATTAAATTAAAAAAGATTATTTAAATTGCTGCTCCATTTAGTATTTACACTCGTCTGCAGTTATTTAAAAGTGTAATGAATAATGAAGTTTGATTGTTCATAACTTGTACATATGAAACACGTACATATCATATTTATTAATAACAAAAAAAATTATAAAAAAGTTTTAACAATTACTTTTTGTAGAAAAATATAAAATTCCTATCTAGATTTAATTTAACTTAATTAAAAGGTTAAAAAAAAAAATTGAACAATTCATTTATAAATAATTTTAAAGCTGTCTTTTGAAAGAATATATTTTTTAAATTTATTTTAAATGTGTATAAAGGTAAATAAAATCTAATTAAATAATTTACTTTCTACTATATATATACCGCAAGAAATTAAAATAATTTTCAAAACAATTTTACAAATTTTGAAATGAAAATTTTACATGAAAATTTGGCCTAGAAATAATTTTTCTTGTAATTGTAAATAATTTATGAACATATTTTAAAACTTTAAAGTTTACTGATATTTTATAAAGAATTTATTTATAATTAAAATATTTCAAATACTGGTTGTTGAACTTGTAATCGACCTAAATAGTTAGGAACGATGTTTTCAACTTTACATTTCGCAGTAACATCATAAAATGTGTATTTTATTGACGACAATTTTTAAAAGTTAGAATTTTAAAATGAATATTTAACTCTGTTCAGATATAATACGAGTTTATCGAATGAGTAATGTAGAAAAGATGAAGTAAATTAATGAGTAAGAAGAAGTTTACTAGAGAGAGAGAGAGAGAGAGAGATAAAGCCGTGCTTGCAGTGTTTCATACTTTTTTAATTCTTTCGAGCTTTTAAGAGATCAGCCATAGGTAGAGGAGGATATTAGTGGACAGAGATAATGTAAATGACCACACGAATTTTGGATCCGAGCAATCCGGCGACCGATGACCCCTTTGCCACTAATGGAGTGTTCCGAGAACCCACCCCGGCGAATTACCCTTTTCACCCTTTACTTTTTTATTCACTTTTCATCTCGGGGATGCTATATTCTGTGCCAATAACTTTGGCTCGCCGCAACTTATGTAACGGGTTTCGTATTACACCCGTAAAATAATTTCGACAATTAACAATAGCGGGATAAGCACGGACGTCTTGAGTGGTCCGGTTGAGCACTACCCTCCATTTACACATTGGAAATGAAAGAAAATCTAAGGGAGGAAATGAGCCGATCGGGTTGTTTTGTACCCTCCCACCTCCCCCGCAGCTATTGTCATATTTACGCCCGATTAACAGGGGTGCCACGTCTCTCTTTCGCATTTTATATCCTACTGCTCCCCCTGTTCTTTTTCTTACGAGATAAAACTCAAAGCCAAAAAGTTTCGGCGAAGAGGAGATAAAGATGGTGAAAGGCAAAAAAAGCTAAACTTTCACGACTATTATCAAAGTGGCTTTGGAGAAAACTAATTCTGGACGATTCTCCAGACTTGACTACAATTCTAAAAAAAAGATAACAATTTCAAATCCTATCAAATAATACATAATACTCTTTGATTCATGATCTCGGTGAAAAAGATTTACTTGTTGGAAAAACGACGATAGATGTATTTATCTGATTGGCTTATACGCATTACATGTGAAAAAACGTGGTTTTATCTGATGAAAAATATAATCTCAATGCAATATCAACTGCATGTTATTTTCATAAATAATTTATGTACATAACAAATACTGCATCGATATCTAAAAAAAATAATCAAGTTGTATTTAAATTAAAAATTTTTAATCATTTTATAATCAAAAACATTTATAAACATTTATAAAATTAAAAAAAACCTATTTTGTCAGGTTCAACTGTTGCAGCAGTATGAGTAATATTTTAAAAAATAATATAATTATATCAATTAAATATTATAGTAATATAAACAAGGAAAATATCAGTATTTAAATTTCAATTCATCGAATATACTTATAACAAAAAATTATATTAATTAAATTTTTTTATAAAAATTTATTTTTAATTTTATAAAAAGTTCACAATGTCATAATAGTCCAAGTAATAGAGCACTTTTTAGGTCATTAAAAAGTCATGCATATCAAAATTCGTAAAAAAATCAGTAGATTCTTATTTTTTAAAGTGCCACTGATGTACAAAGTTTTATTTTGATCGGATTATTAGTTTTCGAGTAATACTAATGTTAATTAAATTATTCCAAAATTTGCGAAGTTATTTCCAGCTCGACTTACCTTACGATTTTAGTTTTTTCAATGGTTTTAAAAAATATAATTGTTATACAATAAATCCTGTATCTTATATTTTATTTATATATTTCGGATTGCCTAAAATACGAGGATAAAAATAATCAAAAACAGTTGAGCGTGTGCAATTCAACGAGGAGTGGGGAGAAGAAAAATTGAGGGGTTAATTAATGCGGATTTCACTTCTATTAATATATATTTAAATTTCTCAGTTCTTACTTTCCCTATTCCTCAGACTCTCGGCCGTTTTTGGTCATTTTTATCCATATTTTTTAGTAATCTAAACGATTTTTACAAAATATAAGATACACGATTTATTGTACAACAATTATATATTTTTAAAACCGTTGAAAAAACTAAAATCCAGGTGCATTGAGCTAGAAATAACTTCGCAAATATTGGAATAATTTAATCAACATTAGTATTACTCAAAAACTAATAATTCGATCAAGATAAAACTTTCTATATAAGTGACATATTAAAAAATAGGAATTTACTGATTTTTTTATGAATTTTGATATGCATCACTAGCTGCTTTTTTATGCCCTAAAAAGTGCTATATTGTTTTGACTAATAACTCAAAGTAATATAAATGAAACTTAAATTAGATTCCATTTGATAAAAAAATTTTATAAATTAATTTTTTTATTTATAATGGGGGTTCTATATTTAAGGGGATGATCGATAAAAATCTTAGAAAATGAGCGAATAGACACTCATTTATTATTTCTACTTCTTATCATGGCACTCCTAATTTTGATTTAATAATAAATGATGTTGATTGTATGTGTACGAAAAAATTTATTTAAACATATAAAATTTTTTTACAGATTTCTACTATATTTATAATATTAAAAAATTATTTGAATAGCACGGATTTGATGATATAAAATATTATTAATTCATATAATACAAGCAATAATTTAATTAATTAAACATTATCAAAAAATATTCAGTAAATACTTTATGTCAATAACAATGGTGTATATTTAATTTAAGTAATTTTTGATATACTAATAGACTCATTATTTATTTAAAAATAAAAAATAATTTTTTAAATTAATATACAAAATAAATAAATTTACATCAATAGTATGAATCAATGAAAAGCATATTATTTTTATTTATCACTATTCTAAATAGTTAGAGAAAACATTGTTTAAGAATCATGTTCTTCATTATATTTAATAAATGGTATATTTTAATAGTATAGAGCTTTATTAGATAATAACATATTGTAAATAATAAAAAATAAAAAATTATAACAATACTAACATAACTAAAAATTTATACATAACAATGAGCTTTTTATAAATAATATTTATTAATGGAATGTAATTGATATAAATTGCGCACACATTTGTAGAATAGAAATTTTTCAAATCTCAATATATACTAAAATGCATTCTAATTTGTTATATAAAATCTATATTTTATAAGAGTCACGATCAATAAGCTTAAGAATTTATTACATTAGAGACATTAACGCTTAAACTTTCACAACTTTTACATTACTTTGTTTTATTTGGTGCTAATATAATTTTTGTTGTAAAAATTTATCAATGAATATTTTTTCATCTGATCTAAATTTTAATAAGTTTTAGTATCAGTAGTTTTGTAAAATTGTTTTACTCTATAGTTTTAAATAGCATGTAGTGGAAAATTACACTAATTATTATTATTTAATGATGTAAAAATACATACATATTCACTTTTTTATAAATATTCTTGGATGAAATAAGAATTATACAAAATGTAAATTAAATTTTAATTACGTTAAATATATTTTTCCATTCAAGAATCTAACCAAAATATCGAAATAGTGTAAAACTAATATTAATAATGATAAACTAGATAAAAATTCTCTTTTAAAACTTAATGTAATTAGTTTTAAATATTATTTTGTTTATAATTAAAAAGGTTACTTTTCAAGACAAGAATAACATTTTTTCAATTTTAGTTTTATTATTATTATTTAATATTTATTATTTAGAAAATTGAACAAAAATAAAATAAAACAAGATTAATTCTGAGTGTAAGATACACCTTTTTGCAATTAATTATTTTCAAAATAATATTTTATTTTTAAAAACATTTAAAAACTAGTAGGAGATAGTATGTAAATTAAAATATCTTTATTCAATTGAATCACGTAAATTTAGGAAAAAATTTAAATTCCTGAAAAGTCTTCTAATTCATTTTAGCATATTAATTTATTATTTGTGGTTCGTTTATAAATACATTCAACGAGCTTTACAATTACTTATTTGGTTTTCATTTATTTTCAATAAAATTAAAAGTAGAATTAGTATTGGCGATTGAAAGTTTACATTCATTTAGAATTGATTAAAATTTATCGAACAATCAATTTTGAATGCAATAAATCAATCATATCACACAGACTTGCCCAAAAATAAACGTTTTCAAATATAATGAAAAATCTAAAATAATTTCATCAAATATCAAATCAAGTGTTATTTTATATTTTGAATAACTACTCTATTTAAATAAACACCCTTTCAGGTTGAAATATATCAAATTTGGATCACCTTTTATCGTATTATACCTTTCACTCACAACATTCGCGCAGCTTACACAAAGGACCTTCAAGTTGAAGATTTTTTCGACGCACATAGACGATTACCTCGTAATCCTTACAAATGTTGTGAAAGGGCAAACTCGACAAAAAGGAGACTCATCAGCGGAGCTTTCAAGTGTTGTACAGATGTGACCCTCGCGCTCGCAAAAGTAAATTACTGCCACTGCTGGAGGCGGCCCAATCCCAGATCGACTTTGTTAATCTCGTATAATTAATTATTTTAGTTAATTGGAGATGTAAACCCTTGACTCGTCATGCACACGGAAGTACGCCCTTTCAGAGTTGCGACCACCCAATCAACAACGACTTTTCCATTTGTTTTGAATGCGCGGATTCCGATTGAGAGCGGGGATACTTTGGTTGTGGGATCGCGCCTCACGCGTCGCGCCCCCCTACGGCCGCGGCGCAAATCGATCCAACACTGATGCTCCGCCACGGTCAATTTCCTCCACGTGTATCGGCCTCCACTCCCCCCCCCCACCCACCCGCATGCATATTCACGAGGCTAAAATGCTAATCAATAACATTATTCCGCGTCATTGCAGCAGCATCTGGCTACTCCATCTATTTTATACGCTCTTTAGGCTTCCCGCCACTTTACACGCATGGACCAACCGCCCTCTCGTTTTAATCATCTGTTTTGGATTTTTAAAGGATTAAAGTGAATTGCAGTCCCGCCGGTTTCCGAGCAGCTATCATTTTTCAATATTTCGCATTTCGGATGAATTCTCGGCCGCCGATTCAAGCATTTTCATAAACTTACACGGGCGCTTTCAGTGGCTCGTAAACTTTCTAAGCGTTTATTATACTTTATATTGTCAAGAGAGTAAATAGTCAACGGAAAAGTATTTGTTACAATTTTAAAATAAAATTTAAGTCCCAGTTCGCAAGGGTGTGCATTGCTTTGCGCGAGCAATAACGTGCGAATGAATTTTGCAATTTCTCACAGCCGGCAAATGAGGTTTTACTCCGGCGTCGAGCTGAAACGCAGGTCGAAAAATCGCTCGGCATATATATCCGGGGTTCTGTAATGTATGAAAACGTTCACAACTCGCGTCTGTGTTCCGATGTAGGTACACCGCTCGGGAGAAAATGGGAAAAAGGAAACGCCAGCATCTACAAGCAGACAAATCGATGGATTGTCAATCTCCGAAGGCGCTCTCGCACATACGAACGAGAAATGCGGTCGGAAAAGAGGAAAAAGGACTGGAAGGGCTGGAAAAGATAAGGGAGATAAGAATCAAAGTGAGGAAACCAATCGCGCTAATGACACCTACTGCGGTATCGCTTGCTTATCGCTAAAGGGCTGGGACGAGACTGAATGAAGAGACCGAGCAAATTCGAAATGTCGAAAGTTCTACTTTCTCTCTCACTCTCTCTCTCTCTCTCTCTCTCTCTCTCTCTCTCTCTCTCTCACCCACCATCGCTGGGTTTGTGCGAGAAAGGACTGCTGCGTTTGAGGAATGCTGAAATATACCGCAATTTCCAATACCAAGCCCCGGTACCTACCCCTTTTTCCGACTATTTGCCGAATGAAAAGCAGGCATGATAAGTAGTACGAGCGCCCCTCTTTGAAAATGAGAAAAGCTCACACTTGCGCATGCATACATGTATAGACAGCTTTTCACGGGCGGTAAGAATATCTTTCCTTTTAGATTTTCCATTGATAAAGGAGTAACGAAAAATGTTTGCTATTTCGCTTATATTATGTAAATATAATGGAAATATGTACGGCAATAAGTGAATTATCCAGACTTGTGTTTTACATTCACTTTTTTCGTTTTAAAAATTTCTTTTATATACTTACAGTTGACCTTAACATATTATTGACAAGTGCAACCACTGACAAACATTATCAATTGCAATTTATTTGAAATCAAATTTAAAAAATTTATAATCAATGAACAGTTTATATAAAACTATAATATCTCTTCTTTTTTCTTTGCTTTCTAAACTTTTTGTTATATATTTGCCCTAATGATAAAAAACAACCTATAAAAAAGAACTTTGAACCATCATTTTTATAAATTATACAATGCATAGCAAAAATATTATTACTTTTTGATTATTTTCATTAAAATGAAAGAAGACATAGTAAGAAATATATTTATATTCTATTAAAGGTTGTACAAAAATTGTTTAATTTAAACGTATCAAATATGAAACGTATAAAATTTTAATTAATTTTTTTCAAATTTCATAAAAAAAATTAATTTTTTGAAATTAAATTGAACGTACAACAAATTTTTATCATTATATTTTTAAAGGAATAAGCCATTATTGTTTAAACAGCATTAAGAACCGAAGTTTTATTATTTTATTAATCTAACATCGTTCTTCTCTATATTATGTGAAATTGATCCAAGATACTTCTTCAAGTTATACTTAACTTCTAAGTCTAATTTAAAATTTCCTTTCATTTTCAACTGGATATAAAAATATTTTACTTTTTTCAATCTATTAAAATGTTATTGTATAATTTTCTTTTATTTTCTATTTCTTTAAGAGATATAACTCATACTAATCTTTGTGATTTAATTACTATTACAATATAAAGGAAAGCAAAGTGTTTCTCATCATTATAGGTATTATTTTTATATTTTGTCTTTTTAAATAATTTTTTTGTATAAATAGTATGTTGGAATTACATTAAAATCAGTAATTAAAATTCACATATTTAGACAGATAATAATTTTTGGAAAAAATTAATCTATAATTTAATTTATTTATAAATGTTATAGTTGAAGAGTTATAATTTATAAATTTTTTTTTTTACCGCGAATAGAAGTTTTATTGAAATTAAATTTAATGAAAATTTGCAGTTTATAATTACAAATTGATATTTGTCTAATTCATGTTTTGTATTTGAAATGGTTATAATGTAAATCAATTCTAACCAATAAATTACTAATTGTTTTCAAGATGGTTAAAGATGATTCAATGTAAATACATTTTTTGGTTAAGAATTCATTTATATATAAAAATATGTATTCACAAATATTTCTTTTAATATTTAATTTTCATTGATATTACTATTAGTTCATATTTTTATTGAATATTGTTTTTTTAACATAAAAAATGAGTTGAGTAAGTTTTATAATACAATAATAACATAATACATTGTTTTAATAAACTTTCATCCCTAGAAATTAGATACACTATCTAGTTATTTGAGTGTTTGTTCCTTTTTCCACTTTACTCATATTACTTTTGGTTCATAAAAACATCCAATTTCGTTAAGTTAATCATTTGCGTAAATCCAATTTCCTTTAAGTTATCAAGTATTTTAAATTTCATAATTAATGTTCCTCAACTTTATACACACTTTTTCAACGTAAAATTCGTCTGTCACTTGAATGGTACTTATTTATTACAGAGCTTTATCAAATGCTAAATTTATTCATTTTTATGTAGAGATCAAAATTACAAGGTCGATTAATAAAATCTGAAGCCAGAATGCACTTGTAACATTGTTTAGTTATTAAAAAAATGCAATTTATGAAATTGTGCATAATGTGTGAAAATTGAAATGTCGGATTATTCTGTAAAAAACATCAACAAATCAAAATTTATACTTTCAATGATAAACATTTTAGAGCCTAAATATTCGGGCGAACCATTTATACCATTAATCCCGTAAGCTCTTTTGTTGCATTCTGAATACAGACCGTAATTCTTCTTACTTTATTTAGTTTATTGGTGCTAAACTGCATTTAAATTCAGAGGAAAATTGTTGTTAAAAAACGCGGACTAGGACCGATCGAAAAAAAAGTCTTTACATTCCGAACTACTTGCGTTTACGTTTTGCGCGATAATAAACTTGCGCGAATATTTATTTATATCGGCGACTACTCCATAATAATAAGAAATGATAGTCTGCCGTTGACAAACTTAGCCTTTCAGATGGCCGGCATTATTATTCTTTTTATTAAGAAGCCTGTTTCTAAGCTATGTTGATTTGTTCCGCCATAAAAGAAAATATAGTTATCCGAATCTGTCCCTCGACCAACCATTTCTTTTCTTGAATTGCTACTACGTCAAGACCACACGAGCTTGCTTTATTTATAATCTCTTGAAATACGCCTAGCCCGAAGAGACTTAGTAGCATTCAACGTGTCTACTCTAATATCCTTATTTTTCTTTATCCAATATTCCTGCCGAGCAGTTCTTTATGAATGTCCGAGTGAGAGATTATTTTATTTCTGGAATATCTTAGTCGAGAGAAATCCATGATTACTGTTGCTTTGTGTATCTCAAAGCCTTAACTTTACGACTGTTGACTCATCGCGTATATCCCTAATCTACATCAAAAAATGTCTATTTATGTATTTACAACTTACTGTCGCCTATAAAACCTACAACGTTTATTTGCAACTCTTTACGATGATGCGATAGGAATCTGTGCAATTAAAAAAATAATCGCTGTATACTTTATCAAAATAATAATTTTTAATAATCATTAAAGTGCTTCGAAATCCGTATATAAATTTATCAAGTTTATTCTGCTTTTAAGTTCGTATATAGATAACAAATTTTATAAATCTAAAATGATTTTCCAATTTTTTTTGAAACATTTTTGAACCTGTAATTACGAGCACGAATATAATTAAAAATCTTAAATATATTGCCCATTAGGTAGAAATGAATCGCGTCAAGTTTCTTAAAATCCATTAAACATTAAAATCCATTTATTTGCATCGCATTTAATTAGTTTATTTAATTATTCTTATTACGATGCTCTTTATTGTTTATATTTTTGGTTAAGGCACTACTTTTATGAAACTGGTTAAATTAAATAAATATCTAGCTTGAGCATTTCATGAATATAGAAAATTAATGTATTTTATTTTAATACCTGCTTACATCATTCATTAATAATTTTCTTAAAAATTGTATCAAATAAATTAATTAATTACATTCAGTTAAATTAAAATAATTACAATTAATTTACGTAATGATTTTAGAGCAGTATTACATGATAACAATGTAAAACATTGATAATATACAGTAAAATTGTTTATTTAATCAATGTTCTCTTATGTAAAATAAATTGAATATACGGTAATAATTAATTAAAAATAAATATTCCCAGACAATTTTCATTTAATAGATAGTTGAATATAAAGGTAATACACTTAGTACTGAGCAATAATTTTAATGAACACTTTTTGCTTTTACTCAAATTGATATTGATATAGTTAAGTGCTATTCTAAGTTATGTTTGTATTCAAATTTAATACATAATAATAATGAATATATTACATGCATTGCATATGTGTGTTTCAAAAATGTAACTTTCAACAGTCACTTTAGAAATATTTGTATCAACAATAAAGTTGAAAATAAAAATAATCTTTTTTGGTAACTAAAATTTATACCAATATTGTTGTTTTGTGTTTATTAAAAAAGAACCTGATGAAAACATACACTCAATTTTTTTATTTAGAATTTTTTTTACTACACTACTAGCAATATAATATTATTTTTAAATATAATAAATAAATGAATTCATTTAACCTTGAATTAAGTGCACATGCTTGTTTATTAAAATTAATGATAATTTCGTTAGTAATATATGGTAAAAATAAATATTACTATGGTTTAATTATTATTTTTATTTGATATAAATAATATATTTAATTCATTATTAATACTTAAAAATTTTCTTCGGTTTATAATTCTAACTCTGTGTGTGTGTGTGTGTGTGTGTGTGTGTGTGTAATAAAATAAACAATTGATCTACAGTTTAAGCACACTAATATGTTCTTAAAAGTTGTACGATGTAACCAATTTTTTTAATAACTTGAATGCGTATATTATTAATTATAATTAAATCGATTTCTATTGTTAAGTACAATGTACATTAATAGCAACAATGTAATTATTACGGAATACAATCTTTGAAGTAATGGATTAGTAAAAAATAGACGAATAAAAGACTCCAAAAATACAAAGCAAGTAATGAATATTAAAAAAAGACATTTGACACGTACGCTGAAAAAGTAAAAAAGTCGCTTTCTTATTAATGGTAATGGTGCTACTATATTCAAATAAAAACATTAGCTGGTATTAAAAAGCACCATCAAAATAATAGACAAGTGCGGGGGTTTATCATCGAGTAATTAATGTTTGCGTGGGTTCTTGGTAAGGACATCTCAATTCGCGTCGGTTACCCGTGCATAATCGCGTCATCCCAATCCCAAGATACATGTGACGTCACCGAGTGAAGATTCTGCATCCATTTGTTTTCTTCCTTTTCCATGGGAAGAGTCGGACGCATTAGGCGGTATTACTTTTGGGACACGACTTCCCGACAATAAAACTTCTCTTCCTTCCGTTCTTACGCCCTTACTTGCCTCCGATAAGCCTTTTCTTTCAACCCCTTTGTGCCCGTCGAAATTCAATGGCTGTTTACACCCCTGGGACTGCGCGACGTCACTCTATTAACAATCATAATATACTTCTGCAGAACAAGTATTCGTTTTCCTTTCTCTCTCTCTCTCTCTCTCTCTGTTCGTGTTACTCGTTCTTACAGATTTAATTGCTAACCCGAACCTGACTTTACATCTACTTGAAAGTGCACACGCATTTTATACATGAAGCATATTCAAGAAATATCCTTATCTTACTTTTCATTTGTAATAAAATTTATTATAAATAATAAATTAATAAGTCATTTTATCTTATGAATGGCATTATTCATTTCAGAAGATATTTCAAGTTTCAGGTTTAGGTTTATACGCTTTTTTATATAATTACAAAGCACTATCAGTAATTTACATTAATATAATGGAAAGTCTAGGCAATAGTAAGTCTATAAACTGAAACATTGATGTAAATGATTATACGTGTAACGGAAAAGGTGAGAGAGAAGAGGGATGTAACAGCGAAGTCTGATTTCTAATTCATTAGTGACATGAAGCTTTTATTTCGAAATAATTTCCCCGGACAGCCTGACGGCATCCGAAGACAAAAAGGATAAAAAGAAGTACATTTAAGATGTATACAACGGAGGATGAGAAAGCAAACGAAAGTCGAGACGAGAAGGAATGTTCGTAGGTGTCAGTCATTAGCTGATTGACTTAGCAATACCAACCATTGTACAATCATGCATTCACTCATCTTTTCCAACTTCGACTTGCCATTTTATCATCTTATCCTTCATTAAGAATTGATTCACATTATGCACTTGAAAAAACAGAAAATAAAATTCTTTTCGTATTGTGCTGTAGCGGTGGTAGCTCGAGCGATAATCGAAAAGAATTATCTGCATTAAGTGTAGAATGATTAGATTTTGACTTAAAATGAGTGATTTTAAGAATTGATGGGAAAATAAAATTGCACGTAATTACTTATGCAACGAAATTTTTAAACTGATTATTGATCTTAAATTAATGGATATTTTTAATTGAAATACTTTCCTCTTCTTGCATTAAACAATTTGCAATATTTTTCGATTCCCATCATAAATACACAGATTGATTATATTTATTCCTGGATGCGAAGTACTGCGTATATTTTACAGAAATGCTCTTTACACCCACCCACTCTTCATTTTTATAAATTCCTGCGTTAAAACCACTTATTGCATTATCTACAGTAACAACTAAATGCAATGCCAAAGTTCATCCGTTTTTCATCGCGCACTTACATGAGCAGTGAAATAAATTTTACAACAAAGTCAATCAATAGTTTGAAACAACGGGTTTCCTTCATTCCGACTCTTTACTTCGTTGATTATTACTGATACGGTTTTTCCCATGACACGCAATGGAATAATCCGAAAATTGCAATTGGTCGCGGCGGCGGGGGAGGGGTGGCGCGGCAATCAATAAAGCTTAAATTACACAGAAAAGGAGAAAAGAGAAGGACAGGAAGCCGGTCGTGCTCAGATAAAATTGAAGCACGTATCGGTAGGTAGGATACGTTATAGGAATACACTTTATGAACTGAATAAAGTATCGCAATACCCGAGCGTTTACCTTGAGTTATTGCTCGGTATTGCCGAGAATTGGCCACGAATCGAGCCTTAAATTTGACAGAGGAGGTCCGTTCGTTCCTCACTCGAATAATTCTCCTTGTATAGCCTGCCGAGCTTCCTTCGTCCCCAATCGATCAGAATCCACAAACGCAATAGTAATACTCCTATTTATCTCTCATCCTTTACTCGGCCACTTGTATCCCACCCTCTAAATCCTGTCCTCCCCTGAAAAATTGCCAAACCTATTCGCATAATTTTTCCAGAGGGTGGGTCAGTTTGATTTGAGTCGATAAAGACATTCACTTTATTTGTTGAGGCATTTTTTTTAGATTTAAGACGTTAATTGTGATAATCGCCAACGTAGTACTAATACAACTTAAGAGGTAAATTGTAAAATAGTTGCTGAATGTAATAGATAAAACATAGCATTACTACTTTCATATCTAGGTTGGAAAACTATGTTTACGTAATAATTTTAGTTATCTTCAATTAAAACTATAAATAAGGCGCTTGAATAAATAAAATTAAAATAAAATTGATAAACGAAAGTACTTGTGTACAGTTTTTAAATCTGTCAACAACAAAATTAAGACATTAACATTTTTTCATAACGAGTTACAATCAAATGATTTTATCAAACACCACCAAAATCAAACACCAAGAGGTGAAGTTATAGCGCAAATTCTTAATTTCTTACTCTGTTTTTTATCTTGAAAAATCCTTCCCTTTCGTCATATATTTACAAACGAGCATTATAGCTGTTAATCTTTTAATTTACCACACGAGTTCGTCAGCATCGCATATTTCATCGTAATAATACTTCCTCTTACTGGATTAGTCGTAATATTTTCGAAGACTTTATTACTCAATAAAATATTTATTTCAAAGAACATTTTCGACATAAAATCGAAGTCCATCCTTTTTCACTTTTAAGAATATCAAAGAAATCGCGAAATAAAATGACAAATGTGACACGAGCTCAGCTATTAATCGGGTGTTTCATCTCCCTCTCAACTCAATTAAAATACTATCCATAAGATATTGCACCCACATAGACCCACACACAAAGCACTCGCCACAATTTTAACGAGATGGATCTCTTAGAGTGAAAAAGTGATTGTGTGAGGTGACGAGCCAAGAAGCAGCCGCACAAACGCATCGCAATATGTTAATCAAAGGTGGAACGATAACTGGAATGAGTCTCGGGGGTACGATTCCGTAAAGTGCTTTAATACAATACTTGGTGGGAGGGGAGGGAGAGGGGAGAGGGGAGGGAGAGGGAGGCTGTAGATCAAGAATTACGAGGGCAACTGCACAGCCTCCGATGCGAGACGCTTCCTTGTGTACGCGATATCGGTCTGCCTCGGTAAGTGGATTACCAGTCCGACTTCTTCTTCTTCTTCCTCTTCTTCTTCTTCCTCTTCTTCTTCTTCCTCTTCTTCTTCTTCTTCTTCTTCTTCTTCTTCTTTTTCTTCTTCTTTTTTTTCTTCTTTTTCTTCTTACGCTTGAGTCATCCACTTTCTTTCTATCCACTGTCTCTCCTCCTTTTCCAAATGAGTATTGGTTCGACAAAATTTTTTTAGTCCATCGATAATGTTGTTAATGCTGTAAAATACGTGCTCTACCTTATAAACTCGAAAGTCTTGGGAAAAACCATCTGCATAGTTCAGGGAAATAAAGTTTTAATTGTGACAACTCCTGTATTAATAATAAATTTTTTTAAGAATTAAAAAATAATAATTATATTCAATGCTTATTTGTATTAAGTATGAAAATATAAAGTTAATGTTATATAAAATATTATTTATAATAATGTAATATTTATTATACTAAAATAAACTTAAGATTCTTTAAAAAAAATAAAATTTATCATTACAGTCAAAAGGAATTTTATATAATATAATTATAATACAACGTAGGGGGTGTGTCTTTTTATTATTTTTTATTATTTCTATCAAAGTTTTGAATTGTCAATTAAAAATACATTGTAAAAATTCATAGCATAACCAAAATGTGGATAAATCAAAGTACAATTTAAATAATAATTTCTTCACGATCATTTATTAACCATTTAATGAATCTTTTATATTGTTTTTAATCGATTATCCTGGAAATGAAGTAAAAAACTTATTTGTAGGTAAGAATCCTTAAATTATATTCAACGTTATATTTAACCAATGCAACCGCATATTTATATGCAATGCTTGTTACTTTAAAAAAAAATCATCTTCTTATTTGCTTTTTTACAAATATTAATATTTTTACTAAATTTGCATAGGAGTTACCACCTAACATAAATTCTTATAAATACATTCTCTATGCTTAAGTATAAATAATTCATAATTCCATCAAATTAATTTACTATTGTTTATTCATTTTTGCCAGTGAAAAAGTCGAATAAAATAGAAACATATGAAACGAAATTGGATTTATAAAATGCATATAAGGAAATAAAGATATTCTTCATATTCCGTACAGGTTTTTACTCCTATTCTCTTTCATCATTTTCGATTCATATTCAACTTTTATAAAAATAAGAAAATCTACATTCGATTTTGTTCTTTATGATTGCACGATAATAACTAGATTATTGTATAAATAGATTCTTTATTGAATTGAAAATACACCAAAAATTAATTGATAAAAATTTCTCCATAAAAATCAACACTCATAAATTTTATGAAGTTTAAAATGAAAATCACATATTACTCTCAAACAATGCATATTAATACGTATTATTAAACAATTTGCACAATTTGGGCCAATCCTTAGGATCTTAACAGATAGTGTAAAGTTTAGCTGTGAACAACAAATTCATTCTATAATGTTTGCTTTTAGGGTATTTCGAATAAAATTTGTGTGTAAAAATTACAATAGCAATTTTACGTGTTCGGCAATTCTATACTGATTGCATTTGTAAATATTTTTTACTTGTTCAGTACTACTGATATGAATAAATTGAAATCAAGGGAGTGTTAGTAAAAAATGTTCTTCTTTTAAAGTTATATTATTTCATTTTAATCATTTGGAAAGTAATCAGGAACGATACAAATAGTTTTTTAAATAAATATTTTTTCAGATAATGTAAAATATGTAACCTAAAATATGTTCAAAAATATTAATAAACATTATTTAAAAATATTTTAAATAAACTAAAATATTATAAAATGAAATATTAATGTTTCAATTTTATGTTCGATTTTAAGTTAATGACGGATAATAAATAATATTTTTTTGAAAATACCATTTTAATTGAAAGAAATAGTAAATAAAAAATCTATAAAAACAAAGGTATTCAAAAAATTAAAAAAAAAATTTATTAAATTTATCCATAAAAAATGGGATAAGAATTTCATAAGCAATTCATTTCAAATATAATTTTTATAAAACTAAACCAACAATATAATAATAATTGAAATGAATAAAAAAAAGTAGGACGACTCCGACTGTAATTCGTTTAAAACAGTTATTAGATTTTATGAAATTATTGGAAAGCAAATTGCTATTGATCAAATAATTTTATTTTGTATTATAATTTACTGTCATTACGTTAAGGACTTGGGTAAAGATTTTTGCTTACCGTGTATAATTAAATATGTAAAATACATGGGTAAATAACTTATCGAGTGCTGGTCACGACTCTGAATAGATATATACTACGGCTTTGGGATTACCCGAGCTCGAATATGTTGACCAATCTTTTGAGAAAATATTGAAAGCGCTTTTACCTACATTACGTACATTAAAATTCCACTTGCTTCCTCTTGTCACTTTCCTGTGCATCAGTTAATATTTCCTCATCGTTCAATTGCTTCTTTACATTTACCAATGTAAAAGTCATTTAAAATTTTATTGTTCATTATTATCCCAGAATCAAAATATAAGATTTTTTTTTTACGAAAAAGCAGACTCGTTGTAAATTTTACCTGACTTATCTATTGTTACTGTTGATTTAATCCACGAGGATATTAATATAATTGCATTTAAAAGATTAACGATAATTTTAAAATTTTATAAATGTATAAATTATTTTATTTCATTATTTTATTTTATTCAAATAATATTGTTAAAAATTTTGTGATAATAAAATTGCACCATTAAAAATGTATTTTAATGATGTTTGCAAGTGTTATTGGTATTAAATAAATTTTAGAGGCACATGTAGATACTAATTTAAGTTCATTGTTTAGTAAAATTTTATATATTCTAATTTTTTTTTAATGTTAATCCTAAATTATATCCGTAGATATTTATGTTGAAATAGGAAGTTTAAGCCTTAATTTTATAATATAATATAATGTTACAACTCTAATTTTAATTACCGAAGAATTATGATTAATGTGCTAGTATTTTAATATTATTACATACTAAAATTTTTTTTTTATCACATGTATATAATTGATAAAATTAATTGTTATAATATGCGCATATTTAGAATTATACGAATAAACAAAATATAGACACACTTACATATTTCAAAAATGTATTTATCAAGATAGTAAGAATAGTAAATTGACTCTTCATATTAAGATGTTATGCTTCCGCTAAGACAGTATGTTATAATTTTTTACAAATTTCAGACTTACTTAGCTGCAGTAACAGTTCGTAATTTTTATAAAAAATCGTAAACGACACATTTTTAATTATATTTAATGTATACTTATCAACATGTAGGACATAGTGATGAGACATAATTTTGAGAATATTCTCCATAAATTTCCGCATATGTGTATAATATTTTTATGCGATGAAATCAGCTTTGTAAGATAATACAGCGTAACTATGAATCAGATACCATTTTAAATGACAAGGAAATTAAAACTCTTGAGTGAAATGAAAAAGGAGAAGCACTGAAGAAAAGGAGGAGAAATGTCGAGCATAATGAACTCGCAAGATGGTAGCATCCGTTTTTATTGTCCGAGAGACAGGTGCATCTCTCCTCTAGCTCTCATCCTCATTAAACATCGCTTTTTAAACAACACCAGCTTTTCCAAAGGCCTAAAACAACATTTACCAATTCCCTTCTCAGAAAGTGCGTGAATTGATTACATTTTCTTTTTGCTCACAGAGCCCTCCTACTTTCCACTTTCGCTCCTTTACACGCGGACCGGACTCCTTCCTCTCGCCCTGCAACCCTATCGATTCCCTTTCATCCCTTATTTCTAATTATTCCTGTAAACTGGCCTCGCGTTTGCTCGCACCGAGTCCTGTCGTATCAAAACACAAGCGGCGAACTTTCTCTTCGGGAATCGATCGCTGGTTGATGGGATGTCGACGTTTGCCGCGTTGTGAAAGTGAAAACTCCAAGTGAAAAAAAAACATGATTTTTGACACGATACGTTCCATCATAAAAATGCCTTTGGCTATGTATTTGTTTTACACTCGTGGGTTCTTATTTATATAAACGCGCAACGCTGCTGCGTATTTTCATGCACGGGTGTAATAATATCCATTACGAAACTTTATATTTTATTTCCTATCAGGTGTTAATGAAACATAAGACGTAAAATTTTATATAAAAAATACGCAAAAAATCTGATATTCTACGATGGCTTTAAATTAAATAATTAATAATGGATTGACCGAAACAATTATTTTTAATTTAGATTTTCATTAATGCTCGTGTAAAAAAAAAAAAAAAAAAAAAAATTAATAGATTCTGTCGGATAATTGATTAAAGCGGTCGTTGGACTTGTTCTTTTTAAATTTCAGTGCATATGTAAAAATAATACAAACGCTATATTGAATCGCATTCATAATTGTTGGACATTTATTGATTTGAATTGCAATGAGGTGATTTGCCAGTTGTTCTGATCAGGCCAGGCCCACGTGTATGTTTAAAAACACCTGCAACACATTCATCACGAGATAAAATAAAAAAAAAAAAAAATCATATTTTTTCTCCTCATAATCCATTCAGTCGAGCATTTTATCCCGTATTAAACGGAGAGAAAGAGAGAATGAGCCAAAGAGAGAAAGAGGAGAGGATGAACGGGAGAGAGAGGCATGCAATCTGCAGGAATAAAAGAGTGAGATACACGTATGGAAAATCAAATACTTCAGTGTATAAAACATGAGGTTCGGAATAAAATGAAAATCGGAATAAAAATAAGCAAATAAAAGAATCTAAAGTATGAGTAGCCAGTTCGACAAAATTTAAATCAAAACAAGAAGAGTATTTGCATTATCTACACTTAAGCTCTGTTAAAAAATGAAATATACTATAGAATATAATAAATTGTATAAAACATGGAATTAATATTAATATTTTTTATTAAAAGCAATTTTTTAATTGTATTCTGATAAATAATGAAGCGTACATCAAGACTTTATGATATTTACAATTGCTGTACAGATAAATGAGTGTAGTTAGAAACAATTTTTTAAATTGTAATAATTAATATATATTGAAATTCACATTTTATCGTAATTAAAGTGCTAAAGCAGTGAATGGAATTTAATAAAGAAAAAAGTTCCGATAAATATTTTAGCTTCAATTGATTTAATTTCACTCTATTATATAGTCAAGAATTCATTTGAAGTTACCAATAATATTATCATACATTTTTTATTTCAAA
The DNA here is from genome assembly GCA_018907245.1 of Eupristina koningsbergeri. Lineage (NCBI taxonomy): Eukaryota > Metazoa > Arthropoda > Insecta > Hymenoptera > Agaonidae > Eupristina > Eupristina koningsbergeri. The sequence continues at coordinate 262,145 of JACCHV010002769.1, read as the reverse complement.
ATGATTGCACTTTTCACATATTTTTATACAGCAAAATTATAGATTATTAATGTAGAGAATTATCCCAGTTTTTTAGTAACAAACTATTAATCTTTAGCCTTGATTTTCATGATAAACGATAAAAAAAAAGAAAATTTTAAGAAAAACATAAAATAAATATATAAGAAGTATAAGTAATATTTTAGTTTCATAAAACCTATGACTGATTTTAGGGCTAACCTATGAAAATTGACAACTTTTCTGAAAAAGGATGAGCCATAATAGCTATATGCAGTGCAAACATTATTAAATTAAATAAAAATACAACATTTATATTAAACAAAAAATCATAATTTAAATTTAGTATCTTTATACAAAATTTATTTCTAAAACCTTTTAAATTAGATATTAAACAATTTTTTTATTTCTCAATTTACTTTTCAAAAATTGTAACTGCGAGATAATAGATTCAAAATTTAAAAATATGAACTAAAGGATTTTAGTTTATACAAAAAAAAAAAAAAAAATAGTTCAAAATTGGAAGCTTAAACTATGAAAAAATACAGTTACAAACTTTCACATTCAAATACCGTTTTTCTTAGATATAATTTATTATTTATTACTATTATTAATTATTAATATAAATTTCTTTTAAATTTATCCTGTTATTTTTTATTGTTTACAATTATATTGATTTAGTAATATAATAATAAATATAATAAATAATAATAATAATAAATATAATAATAATAAATAATAAAATTCTTTCTATTTACATATTTGAAAGTATAATGATTTTTTTTAACTTATAAATCAATTAATATAACAAATCTAATAATATCGAAAAATAAAATCCAACTTAAAAATTCGGAATAAATAAAATATTACAAAAACAAAAAAATTAAAAAATTCACAATAATGTTAAAAGGTTCATCTGGTATAAATATGTAAAATTCAATTGTGAAATACAATACCATTGTCTACAATGTTTATAAAGTATATTTTTATTAATTTTTTTATATTAAAAACAGTTTAATAATATTAAAATAAAAATTTTTAAAATATGTGTTATAGAATATTTGAAATTGAAATACATAATTCCCCAAAAATTTTGTTTACATGTAACTCTATGCTTGTTCGTATGTTCATAATTTTAATGAAACAATCGGAAAATTGATTATTTAATTTATTATTATCCATAATTTTATTAATTGATTATTATCATTCATCTAATTTATAATTTAACTAATTATAATTATCCATAATTTAATTTATTTATCATTACTTAATTATTTAATTTATTGAGGTTTATTTAATAAACATCAATTTTATTTTAATTTATACAGTTTTAAGTAAATAATGTTTTTATTTTATTATTCTTTTAAAATTGAAAATTTTGTTTAGTACTTATATTTTGGTAATTTAATTTAATTTTACTTAGACCAGTCAGAAATTATCATCATGCTTATAAACGTTTTTACCAAATTACATTTTATTATAAAATTTTATCCGTATGGAAGATATATATAATATAATTGACCATATATTAACTTATTGAATTTTTAAATAATAATAAAACTAAGAAAAACTGTATTTAATGGTGCATTTAATTATACATTATAATTAACTTACAATAATTAAATGAATTTACGAAGAATTTTATTTAATCATTATTAACCATCGAAATAATTTTAAAGTAATTCAATTAAAATTTCGAAATTGTATTGACATTTGTATTATTATTACTAATAATACAATAATTCAACATTATTAATTTTGAATATTTTTATTTCATTATACAATTTTCTTCTTAAATTTTTATATTATTATTAATTGGCAAATTTCGTTTTTATATAATTATATGTAAGTAAAAAATTAAAATATAAATTTTTTTTTATTACATCATAATTTTATTATTATTATAATTTATTTATAAAAATATTCCTACAATTTAACTCACAGAAAACAATATATAAAGTTTTATATTTATATAATGATTGAATAAATATATAAAATTATATTTAATAATTGTTTAAATTATTAAAAAATATATGTGAAATAATAAAAATCTATATTAAATTTTTATTCACTATTTATTATTGCCTATGTATGTTGAATAATATTAAATAGTAATATAACATAAATATTATAGTAAAAATATTTATGTTCTGTTTAAATCAATATTTATTAAATTAAATTTAATTCCATTTTAAGAAGTGTTATTTTTAAGATATATTTTCAAAGAATGTAACATAATTTTTAATTAATTGAATTATTTCAATTAAATTCTTTATATATTTATTCCTTACAACATTTCAAGTAAAAATATTATGTGTTGTATTATAATTAGTATTTTTATAATAACTATCTTAAAAATGTCTTTACCCAATTGAAGTTTATATAATATCAGTGGTGTTAAAAAGAATTCAATAGTTATATTTCTTTTTCAGAAGTTTTTTATTTTTAAATATATGATTATGATAGAAATTTTCAATTTTATTATTATTGATCGTGATAATTATGCACGATTAAAAAAATGATTAAATGTTTGAAGCTTTTAATGTGAAAAATTGATTATGTCTAAAATAGGATTTTTAATAATAATTATAATTATGAAATATAAATGTCTATCCGTCTAAATTAAGAGTGTTTAAGCAACTGAAATAGTATAGCTTTGGAATAAAGCCGATTTTGACTTTATTATAATAAAAATATATTTTAATTGGATCCATTGGATATCGCATTAAGAAGTAATAAATTTCTACTAGAATCCAATTGAATGCAGATTTGTTTTTATATTTTTGATCGTGTGCACTTAAACGAATAAATCATTCAGAAAACATAAAATATCTCTGCAGTGAACAAAAATCTGTTTATGTTAAAAATAAAATTATTATCGAAGTTATTAATGTAGCAAGGCAGTATTTATGAATTTAATAAATTGTGTTTTTTAACATTATCTCGGTAATTAAATAAAGTGGACCGTAAGAAAAATGGTACTTCTAATATACATCGAGGATAAAAGTTTTGTTAGGAATTCTTTAAATTGAAATTATAAATAGATTGATTTGCAGATGGAGGGCTTGTCTCAAAATAACCAACTTTTTGTTATGCAAAAACATTTGAGTTTTGGAGAGACGTAAGCGTAAATGTAAGGGTAAACGCCTCGGAATCAACGACGTTCCTTAATAATTTGAAGGAAAACTCGGAGCAATCGGGAAAAGCTCACGTGAGTACATGTATGCACCCGCAGAGAAGTAAACGAGGCGAAAAATCCAATTTTCACGAAGGAAAAGGGCTTTTGGCAGCGCGGAGCGTAAAATAAAACGTCGGGAAATCCGTGAGTCGTGAATGCAAATTCCCGATCTGCCGGTCGCCGAAAAAATTTTACGGGTGCGTCTGCGATTCCGGCGACGGCGAGTAAATTAAAAATATTTTTACAGGACTGTAAAAGGGAGATCTCGATCGATACGTGAACGTACAAAAGAGGCGCATCCGTTACGCGGATTTACGAGCACTCGCTCTGCGGTAAACCTCATCCGCGGATGCTGCGGATTTTTACATCTTTCCATCCAAAAGGCGAGTCTACGCTTTCTCTCCCTTATCTCGCGCATAACAATACCGGTTTCGCTCTGAGGGGGTGGGGCGGACCGCGTAATCGCCCGTGAATAAATTTTTATGACGACTCGTAAACTATTATTTTTCTTGGGAGAGGACCGATGCCACCTTGGCTACGGGGCTGCGGTTCGGCTCTGTGTGTTTTCTATGGATCATCATCACCGCGACACTGATTTGCAGCGTCGCAGGTATTGTGAGATCGACCAGACGATCTTTTGACGACCAGCAATGGACCAGCTTTTGTCTGCCCGCCCAAATTTTGTGGATTCCGACGTGTCCTTCGGGGCATCCTCCGGCCCTCCCACCCCTATCTACTTCTACTTCCATGACAAATCCCATTACTTTTTCAATGTCAACCTTGGTTGACTTCACTCATCCGGAACAATAATCTCACGTCCACTCCTTCCCTTCCTCTTACTTTGCTCTTACTCGCACCGCGCAAATTAAAAATTAAATTTCTTTGTCTATGAAGATTTGAGCAGTGTGGATATAGTCGGACCCATTGGTTTCGCAGCTCAAATCCGCATTCGCAAAATCTCTTTCTCATATCGTCATTTTTTTTTTTTATTTATTTATTATTATTTATTTCTTTATTTATTCAAACTGGTAACTAAAAACAAAATATTAAACTTTGGCAGATGACAGTAGGCATAATAAATTACATTGAAACAACGAGCAATATAAATTAATAAATCAGAGCTAAAGTTTCTTTTGGTCGTCTAACAAACAGCACAGGCTATCCAATAAGCTTTTCATCTCTTTTAACATATTTTCACACAAATTACACGTTTTTTTATTTTTTAACCTTCTTTCAATGGTACAATAGACTGGAGCGATAATAACAATTTAGATAAAAAAACGAATAATTATCAATGAAAAATTATTATTAAATGTTAAACAATACAGTTGATGAAAAAAAAACTAATACTCAATAAATTTGAAACTTTTACTTCGAATAACAATTTTAAATTAAATTAAAATTTTAACTATTTTTTATACTTGTTTATATAAAATTTGACTATAATGTCAACTATATTTATCAATTTTACATATTTACACGAAATTACAGTAATAACTTTTATTAATATTACAAAACTTTGTTTTACATGATTATAATCACGATACTTTTATTCAATTAAAATTGTTTAGTAAATACATTTTTGCGACAAATTCTTTGAAAGAAGTTTCAAATAATATTATTCTATTGAAAAGGTTAAATAAAAAATGTATGAGTAAATATCTACACGTGCATATATATATATTGAAGCCAATAAAATTGTATAATTAAAATAAATCTTTGTATACTTGCTTCTCTATAAAATAGTTAATAACGTTCTTAATTTTTTGTAATATTATTCAATTATTCAAAAATTAACTTACAATAAAAACGGTTAAATTTACGGTTTAAAATACTTATAAATTAATAGATTTTCAATTTTCAACATACTATTTTTTGTTTCAAAATTTTAATTTTTACGGCTTTTACAAGTTATTTTAATTTGATGATGAACAATTTACTAACGCGTATCATTTAGACTACATTATATACAGACAAAAATATACATATAAATTAAAAACATAAAAATTACATTATTTATAACACATGTTATATTTGTATTCTATAATGCATTAGAAATTTTAGAAATTTTATAAATAAAATACGGAGAGCTTTTTTAACTTTTCAAAATCATTATATTTATTTTTTGTTTCAAGAAGGAAAAAAAAGAAAATCAATCAATACGTTACAAAAAGTTTGAGGATTTAGAGAGTCACAGTTCCAATTATTCCTTAAATTGGTTCCTCTCAGCACGAGGGCAGGACGTCACAAAGCCAGACAACTAAGAAGAAGCGCGAGCGCAAAATTAACAAAAAAAAAAAAAAAAAAAAACAAAAAAAAAATAAAGGAAAAGAAAGTGGCGTAAAAGGGTTAAGGAGGTGATGGTTATATCGTGGGCGTTGGCGAAAATACCGCGTACCATCCACGTACCACACTACCGTACGTGGAATAGATCAGGGCGCTCGCACGTGCTTCGGGGGATCGTCGTCTACGTCCTCGAGGGTGGGGGGATCCAGGAGGCGGAGGCTGTCTTGTCAATTACGGGGCCAGCCAGGAGTGCCTCCTCGTCACAATCACTGTCAATTGCGGCTTCAATTTTAACGAGCGCCTACCGCACCCCCGCCTCACCCCACTGCCACCTCCACCATCTCGTCTATTTAAAGTCGCGAATTTTGCCACGCACTTTTTGTTGCCGTCGCATCATGTTCCTTGCCTTTTTTTTCCTTCTCTCCCTCCCCCTCTCGCTCTCTTGTACAGTTAAAATGTTCGAACGCATCCCCCCCCCCTATAACAAGGTGGTGGCTGTGAAGATGAAGGAGCAATTGGCTTGCGACTGTCACGAAAATCATTGTAAGGGTTAATAAGGGGCGGGCAATTTGAGCGATGACTTTTTCGAATGAGTGATCCAATTTATGAAGAACAATCGCATCGAAGTTGCAACAAAAAAATATCATCCTTTTTGTTTATAATTGGTTTGAATAATGATCTGGAATTTCATTGAAATGGCGTAATGATCATGAGAATCGAGATATTATTATACTTAAATGTATATTTATGTACATATAAAAATCCGATTTCGGTATCTGTAATGAGGCTATTAGCTGTAATAAGGTTTTTCTGAAACTACCAAACCGACCTTTATAAAGTAATCAGTAGTGAACTCACGATTAATCATTAAAATAATTACATACATCCTTACCTACAAAGAATCATAGGTATACCTTATATATATATATACATATATATATATATATTTATGTGTGGCAATTATAATTAAATGATTCTTAAAACTTCTTAGTCATTGTTAAATGTTTCGAGAAATTACATAGTTACTGAAATTTTGTAATATGTTAGAGCTACACGGTAAAAAATTTTCCTTGATATAAAAATTAAAATTACCATTTTAGTTAGAAAACCGTACATTACATTATATTATAGCAATTTACTATTAAATACTGTAATTTTTAGCATTAAATTAATTAAAAATTATCTATCTTTAAATATTAAAAACATAAATATTTTATGATAAAAATGCTTTTATCTAAAATTTGAATACAAATAAAATTTAATTGAACTAAAATTGTTTTCATGATTAGTTTTTTATAATATTTTACGCATATAAATTATACATTTTGAAACTTTGTTTTTACTATTTACATTCAAATATATCCCTTTAAACCATTTACATATAAAACGATTTACAATATAAAAATTTAATATAAATTTAAAAAATTTGAAAATAAAGAGTTCTAAAAAAAAGTTCTATATTGTAATAATAATATTAATTATAATTTATAACTTAAGAAAAATATCTTGATACAATGTGTAAATGTAAAACTTGTAATTAAATTTTCATAAATTTTTACAAATTTTTATATATATATATATATTTAAATATTCAATAGCATTGTCAAATTTGATAAAATATGTTATCAATAAAGAGGTTGAAAAGTAGAATAAGCAATTCGAAATATTAGAATATCGAAATTTTTTATTTTGAAATACTTATAACTTGTAAAAATGAAAAAAAATTTTAATATAATACTTTTTTACTTTTAGTTTAGTATAATTAATTCATAATATTAAGAAAATTAACATTATTATATACTTATGTGAATTACATTATATTGTAATTAGTTATTAATTTTGGTTTAATTATTAATCACAAGTGAACAAAATAGTATTTAATTCCCGAATATTCAATAATATTAATGAGTGCATAATTTGCTCTATTTATTACATATAATTAATGAAATATTTATCAATTTAATATATTTCATTATAAATGATAAATTTGTTGAATTCTGTATTATTAAGTTGACCATTTTTATTACTTATAGTTCCATAAATTGTAATTTAGTATACATATATATATATCATGTATATTCACACTGTTTCTTTTTTAATAAATAAAGAATTGTTTTTTGTATCAGAATTTGTATCAGAATCAGAATAATGATTTATTTTGGTTATTTAAACATCATAATAAATAAAATTATATAAATTAAAATTGTTGTTTAATCAATAATTAAGCAATGATTTTATATAAAATAGTCTCATAATATTTAGTAAAAATATAATTTTTTTTTACATATTAGTGCGGGTATATTATTAAATAATTATAGTATAGTTCTTTTTTTATATAAGTAATGCTATTTTCTGTAAAATTGAAAATTATAATTGTGAAAGTTTACTATTTAAAATGAATCTGTACAAAAAATAGAATATACTTGCTTGTGTTTAGGCACATGCACTTTGTCTATTAATTTGAATACAATTAGAAATGCCTATAGTTACAAAGTGTATTTTCATTACTCATAAAAATGGTTACTAAAATAAATATTTTACTACGTAAAAAAAAATTAAGTCTATTTAATAATCTATTTATGTTTACAAAATTTCGCATTTTTTTAATTGAACACAATTAAAATATATAAGCTGTTCTTAATAATTTTTAAACATGTATAGAATTAGACACTAATAAATTGTAAATTTTTTAAACCTTTGAATTATTCAGTAAAAAATTCATATACTAACATTTTAAAAATATTTTATACCAATATTATAATATCATTTTTTTAATATATTTTATTTATATTAATATAAAACTTTATGTTATTTTAATATTAAGGATAGAAAATATATGGAAATATATTGTAACGATTATATTTAATTTACATCTTTAAATGAATATGTATTTAATAGTAATCTTTGATAAAAATTCTATATTAAAAATATGAAAAAAAATAAATTTTATTAATTTTTCACATATAAAAAAAACATGTCGAAATAGAAACGTATATATTAATTTTTGATTAAGAAAGTAATTTTCAACTTTTGGAAGAAAATTCTTAAGAAACATTATAAATAATTATAATAATTTTGTTTACATTGTATAAAAATTATAAAATACTATTTACATCAGAGTAATTTCATTTTAATTTTAATAAAATTATAATTTAAGTGAAAATAATGTATTTATATATAATAAATATTTTCTTGTATTTCGATACTTTAAACTTTATTTTTTAAAAAGAATATCGCTTGATTTATATACTTTTCAATTGAATAGTTGTAAAAAAGATTCATAAATATATATTTAGTTATATGGTTTGCTTTTATTAAAAAAATATTTATATAGAATCGTGAAAATACAAGAACCTTTAATAAAATTTTTTTATCATGAGAAAAAAACAATTACAATAATAATTCTATTATTTATTTTAATAAATTCTGAAAGAATATTATTGTATTGTACTCAGTAAAAGATGTCACTCTTTATTTAACTGAACCAAATTACTGAGTTAATTCAATACTTTATTATTCAAAGTTCTTCAAAGAAAAAGTAGCTGTATGTAAACGTAAACAGGCACATTTAATTACTTCAATATTAGTGTCAATACTGCTAAATATATAATACGCTTAATCCAATACTAAAAGTTTCTATAGTATCGTGTACAAAAATTTAAAATAAAATTATGTCATTATTTTTAACAAAACAAAATTATAAACCTTATTAAGTTACACAAGAATAAAAAATATTGTTGACAATTTTATTTCAAATATATGAAATTAAATTTAATGAGTTTTACATTATATTATAAAGTTCTATATTGAAGTTATCTAGTTATTATTATACAAATTATGTTTTATAAATTTTTAATTTTTTTAGATGATACCTTTTGTAATATCTTTATAAAACATATTTTATAGCATCAAAAGCATCTTCCATTTCAAATAAAAGCATTTCGGTAATGTTAAAATATATCATTAAAAATTTGTAATTTTTATTTATCATTCTTATAAAATTAAAAAGTATTTAATTAAAAAATGTTGTACATCCCATTTAAGTTGATGAATATCATTGTTATAAAATGTAATAATAGGATAAAAAAATACTTCATTTTTTTTATGAACTCCATTTTTTTTCTAATAAAAAATTTATTTAACGGTATATCGAAATATTGCGTTTACAAGGTACAGTAAAAATATAAAACTCTTTTTAGAAGCGGCCTCGTTTTTTAATACTCACCAATGTATCTTACCGATATTTGAATGTTAATTATTTTCTATGAAGACAGTGAAGAAGAATTTGATTAAAATTCAATTTACAAGGAGATCAACAGGGATAACGTTATTAATAATAATAGTAACACAAACGATAAAAAGTATTGAACCTCGTAAAATGATGAATGCTTACAATCGTTTAATTCGCACAAGTACAATTAGAAATGACAATAAAACTCGCACTTACAAAGTAGCGCACATTGCACTTTTATTACAATATTTTTGTTCCAGATATATTTCTTGATTGGCGGCGTAAAAGGCAAAAATAGTCAGGATTTCCGGGCGGAAGCTGCGGAAGAAATCATATTAAGGATATTTCTTGGACGGTTTATAAAGGTGTTCCGGGGAATTGCGGCGTTGGCTCAGTGCACCGCGACACGTGTATGCTTTTCCCCATATCGTAGGCGGCAATACGTCATCCGCTCCATAAAAACGTAATAGCCCCTTAAATAACCATGCGTGCACCATATTTATGTCGCGTTCTCTTCCGTCCGCCTCCCCTCCCCTCCTCCTCCTCCCCCCGCCCCCTTTATCAACCTCTCGCACTCCCTCCCTTTCTCTTGCCCTTTCTTCCTCTGGTACAAAAACTCTTCAATACTATTCTTGCGGTCTCACGTGTACACATATCATAACCACACTGCACTGTATACGTAATGGTGCCGGATCTTTTAACGGCAATTGTTAATTCGTGATTTTCATTTGTATGTCGTTAAAAATGAATGTATTGCTTTAACTACTTCTCTACCTAAATAAGAGTTTTTTTTTATTGATAAAGAATTGGATTATAAATAAATTAAGGTTTTGATATTGAAGCTCAAGCAGTACTGCTATTAAGTAGTATTAAGTTTACGATTACTGTTCGTTGAAAGTTATACGCAATAGTTTTTAAGCTTTTTTGTTGTTGTGATTTTCAAATTATTTATAAATGAAGTTAAATTTATTTGTAATTATTAAACAAAGAATATACATATTAAATTGCAAAATAATGAAATATAATAAATTTTGAATTTAAAAAAAATCTCTTACATCCTCTTATTGTTAACGAAGATAATTTACTGTATAATAATAATAGACGCCAAATCGGTAGAACGTGCATTTTTGTTTCTTTAATTCTATTAAAAATTAGCTCCGAAGAATTTTTAAAATTTAGAGGTAGAATAAAAATTAAATCATTCGTACTGGCGTATCCGATTCTGAGCAGTTAAATATACGTTTTTCTGACTTTGATTAAATTCGTATAAAATTTATGATAACGAATTCAATAAAGGAAATACATAAAAGTATACGTCGGAATGCCCTAAATGCATGATACAGAAATATATACTAAAGTATATTTCTATCTTACAAAATAATATTACAACTAATTTGACACGGATTTATAAAACATGATCAATGAATTAAAAACGCGCATAAAGTAATAGTTATAAAATAAATATAAAAAAAAAAAAAATAAAGTTGCATTACATAATTCCCTAATATAATACCACGAAAAGAATAATTGCCTCGATATAAAAGAAGTGATTAAGGATGCTCAAAGCCAAAGTCAATGCATCCTCGAGAGAATTAGACACTTTTGAGATTGGACTCGCGCATCTTCCTAATTATTTATACGACTGACTCAAGTGCCGGACATTCTTGCGCGAATGAAGTTGTCTCTTGTTAGGGTGTGGCTTGTACAAATTATTCGCGCGAGTTACTTTCGCGATTTTGCTAATGAATCACAGCGAAGTGACGCGCTCGCGCGCGCGCCTGTGTGTTTTTTGTTAACGAGAAGCAATCTGGAATTATACAGGGTGAACGAGCGAATTGTTGATAACAGTATGAGCCTGTGGATAATTGGTGTGAGCATCGTCCTCGGGGTGGAGGATGGCGTCGTTGATGCGTCTAAGTTTATTTAAAAATGTCGTTAGAAATTTAGATTTGGTTTCTCCGGGTGGCTGGTAAAGAACTATCCGCTGGTGTAATGGAACCTGGAGAAAAATCCCGGGTAGCTTATCTTCCCCGTACCCATGTTCTTTTGCTAATAAGAGAAATAGAGAAATTTATATGAAGTGGGGCACACGTTTTTATGACAAATGAATAGCAAATATTAAATGACTGAACTCCTCGTGTTGTTATTTATGGCTCTCCTAAGCAACTTTCGATATTAGGAGAAAAAAATAATTTGTATGTAAGTTGTAACGTGTGGTTAGAATGAAACTTATTTTATTTAAAATCAAATAAAATACGTATAAATGACACAGGGGAAAATAGCTACAGGAAATAGAAAGTGTCACAGCTGCGTTTGAGTTTATGAGCGCCATATACACTAAGATAAGATAAGGCAATCAATATCATGACACAACGAAATAGACAAATATTATTTTGTAATTTGTGTATCGCGTTATCTACTACCTCAACTAATCTACCCTTAAGTAAACAACAATTTTTAATAAATAATAAATCATTAATATAAATGATTTATCATGGAAAGATGTAATTACGAATTGAAATAATCGATCATATTTATTTTAAATAATTATCTTTTAATTCAAACTTGCGATTTCGAAATAACCAACAATTTTCGAGATAAATAAAAAGTCCATTATGAAGCCATTACATTTATTTGTCGATTGTGTCGAAAAGAATTTATATCGAAAGAAATGCTTACAGACAAATTGAGAAGAATTTATAAGATCCTCGCCTTCATCATAAGCGATGTCAGCAAAATATAAAGAGAATTTTCTTTCTTCCCTTTTAATACATGTATATACTCGAATAATGGAGTTCAGTCATTTAAAATATTAAGAGCGAAAGGCGAATGCGCTTTCTTCTAGGGCAACAAAACTCACCATACATGTCGTTATTGTCCCATTGTTGACCGTGACCGGGCCACGATGCCAGCGGATGAGGGACTCCTGCAGGACTCGATCCTGGATCGTGGTTACTCCTTCGAGCATATCCGGACCAGTCGACCGGGTGAATTTGCCCGTAGCCTCTGCACAAACGAAAACGAGATTCAATTTCGCTCTGTATGGAATGGTAATTGGGATAAGAGCAATAATGCGCACCCGTGAATCGCCGACAAGTCGATTTCGATCTTTGGCGGGGGTGGTGGAAGGGGTTTGGGCACCACCAGAGGCACTGGTAATGGGTAATAATGCATGTGATAATGATGGATTGGGTCCATGTGCTTGTGTCCTCCCAAATGCATCAAAAAGTCCATCAGTACTTGTTTCGGGCTTCAAGATAAAATGTTCAGATTAAATTTTTATTAAGATGGAACACGATTTAATATCTATCTCGGTTGAATTCCGAACTTACTCATGCATTTAACTACTAATTAAGATTGAATATTTCATTTTTTTTTTTTTTTTTTTTTTTTTTTTTTTTTTTATCAAATGCATTGATTTATTGTATTATTGAGTGCTTGAATAGGAAATATAATAATATAATGTATTATAAGAGTTTTCATAACTTTTTATATCCATAATTGTTATAAATCTTTAATTTGCTTAATAAATTTCCTATTTATAAAGTATATAAGAATTAAATATTTTTTTTTTGTTGACAATCAATTATTTTTTGATTTAAAACTAAAATTTGGTAGCTTGTTTTCTTCATAATTTAATTAGTACTGTCAATGCGAGTAGCACTATTTTAAACATATTTTTATATTAAAAAATTTAATATTATTAGCAGAATCTTAAAAAAATCGCTCTTTTCATGCATTAAACTAGGTCAAGTGATCTCAATTGGCTTGAAAATGTATATGCAACCTTGTTCTATTTTAATATTAAAATAAGTTTCTAAATTAAAATGCAAAAAACATGTATTAATAATGTTAATTTTTTAAATATTGAAAACATTTCATTATACATCTATATTAAAAATCATGCGTCTTTAACGATTATTATCGTTCAATTATCATTGTATTGCTGCTGAAAATGAATAAAGCTATCTCAATGATATTTGCCTTTTCATAATTTGAAGCTTTTATTTGTATACTTTCCACACATTCATTCGCTGCCTGCTAATGAGAAATACTGATAACTTCAAAATTGGCTTAATTATCCAATATTTTTCTACTAATCAGAACTATTGCGATACTCTACTCCAGTTTTAATTTTTCTTTATTCATGCATTGTAAAATTATTATTTTATAAAATATTTTTTCCGCATAAATTGAAAACTATTTATAAGTATCTTGAAAAACTGACTACTTCAGAATAATTTCAATTAATTTTTGCATTAATGATAAATATAGAGAAAGAATAATTTTATTAATCATTGTAATAATTAATAACAATAATACTTATATTATGCAAGAATTTTATTCGTCCCACAAATTGATAATTTTAATTTTAATCGATAATTTAAATATAGATAACTAATTTAATAATTTAATGGCCTCTATCCACGAGTCAACTATAAAAAGTAATATAGAACTTTTTATGCTTTATTCTTCAAATCTCACTTTATTAAACTAGTAAGTCTATACTGTAATTACGTATTATGCTTAAAAACAAAAATATGTTAATAGTCGTTTATGGCTGAAACGATGAGTTGAATGCGATAGTTGGTAAGATACATCCCTGAACACTAATAGATCAGTAAAATAAAAATTTATATATTTAATAAATATATTTATGCAATATTTCATAATTTGTAACTGTAATTAAATTTTGTAATTGTTATGTAATAGTAATAATTAACTTGATAACAACGAGAAGGATTTTATATCAATCCAATGCCTAGACAATAGCATTACAAACAGTATTATGAATTAGACTTTTTCTAATGATTATATAATCTATGATTATTTAAAGATTAAATAGAATTCAATACTTTTTTTTTAAATTTGGTTTTTTGGAAACCACTGATTTTCAATAATTTCAATATTTCTTGTTATTCTTATTTTCCGACATATTATCGTTCGATTCGATTTTGCAATTTCCAATTCATAATTCGATATTTATTAGCACTAAAAAACCAATAAAGTTTATTTCTAAAATAATAATAATTAAGTGAGAATTAAAATTTAACCGCAAATAATGTGAAATGATTAAACGAAGAAATGGTTACTTTATATATGAAAGAAGTAGTTTATTCGTTTCGTGTAATACCTGCGTATGTTTTCATAGAAATAAAGGTTTAAGGTTATATATTATCACTTAATAACAATGAGAGGAAGAGAGAGATAGATAGATAGATAAATAGAGAGAGAGAGAGAGAGAGAGAGAGAGAGAGAGAGAGAGAGACAGAGAGTGATTTAATCCTTCAATAAATGGCGTGGTAAACCGGCGGAGGTGGTTTAGGGTGGCGAACCTGTTTGAAAATTAATTCGCCATTAGCATCAACAAAATCGGTCCTGGCAGCTACATATAGAACAAATAATTTATAATCCTTCCAACATAATTCTCGGTCAATTATGAAGCGAACTTTGTCAGTAGCTCACGTACGTAAGTGTGCGTGCGCCTCATTATGCACAGGCTCAAAAGCACCCCATTACAGGCTAATCGAAATTTTAGACTCATTAAGAGAAACGCCTTGTAGAATAAAATTTGAACATTTGTGGTGTGAATTCAATGGACTTTTTTTTTGTTTGTAACTATTAAGGTCCTACTTGTATTTGGGCTTATCCGATTAACTATTGCGAGATTTTATCTTATCAAACATTAGTTGAGCCATACTTTACATAAATTTCTCAATCTTCTACGAAAAATTGAAAAAAGTAAAAATGTCTGTCTTTTATATATCAATAGAAACTTTTATTAAAAAAAAAAAAAGCTTTTTAAATGTGAAATATACTTTTTTTAGAAAATAAATTTTTTCTAAACAATGAAAAGAGGTTTTCTATTATAAGCCAAGTCAAATAAAATATTTTTATTTCTAATTTCCGGCTATAATATCATCACTGATTTAATCAACTTTGTGAATAAAATAATTCATAAAAATGTAGTTCGGAAAAGTTGAGAATAAAGTTAAAAAGATCTAAAATTTTATAAATTGATCAAAATAGATTATTTAATTAATAATTAATAGTTTATTTAATTAATATTTAATAGTTTATTTATAAAAAATTTATTTAAAAAATATTATACTTTTTTGTTATTAATTAATAATAAAATATTTTCCATTTATCTATTGGTCAATATAAATAAATATTACTAATTAATAAATAAAATATAAAGAGATATAAGTTTATATTTATGTACTTTAAATTAATAAAAATTAAAAATATTGTGGCTTTAATTATTTCAAGATAACAATTTTTAACATTAAAAGTATATTAGGGCTTCTGATTAAATTTTGTCGTACTTGATAATTTTAATTAATTTTATTTATTTAATTAAAAATTTTTTTTCGTTCAAGAATACTCTTTGGTACATTCGATTAAAGATTTAATTTTTTATGGTTAAAAGATTAATTACTTTTTTATGAATTATATTACTAAATAAATGCATAATAATAATAATAATAATAATAATAATAATAATAATAATAATAATAATAATAAAACTTTTGGAATATATTGATATATTTAGAGCATTCTAAATATATAAAAATTGAAAAATTTATCCAAGAATTTAAAGATTTTTATCACATATTTCATAACATTATTAAATTTATATATTTTATTTTTTATAATTTACATATTTTGTGAGAATTATTATTTTAGTTACAACATTTTTTTTTAATTAATTAATTGAAAAATATAAATTCAATATAATATTAATAAGAAATTCTAAAAATTTATAGTCCAGAATAAGTTATTAAAATTTACAATATAAATTTTCTAATCAAGTAATAAATTTGTAGGTCATTTTAAATTTCATATTTCGAAATTCTAACTTACATTAAATCACAAATATTTTATTCTAATAATTCAAAAAATTTATTCATGTATTAATAATATACAAATAAAAAAAATTTTTTCACGAATAATTCTTAATAATTAAATTGGCAATATTTCTGAAAGAAGATAAATGTAAAATCTTAATATTTAATAATTTCAATAAAAACAATAATAAAAAATATAATTTTAAATAAAACACTAATTTAAATTAATAAAAAGTTTTTTTTTCTAAAATATATTATAAATATTAACAAAAATTGCTATATTATAATCAATATTAGTAAATATGCTTGCACTTATGAATCAAACAATTTTGTTTTTTTTATATTTTTATTATTTTTAATCAATAATAATAAAATAAATGATAGAATAGGATATTTAGAAATATTACTTCAAATATTAACTAAAATTTTTTAATTATATTAACATTTTTTAAAAATAGTAAAAATAAAAAATATTATTTAGAATCAATTATTATTTTAAATATTATGTATTATAAAAAATATTTCCGTATTCATAGAAATTAATAATACCATATCAAACGAATTTTTTGAACTATTGCAAATATTTGAATATATTTAATTTATTTCTTAACATATACATGTATATCATTTACAATTTTAGTGTAAAAACTGTAGTTAAAATTATGTAGCTATTTAGTTATAAGATATTCTAATGAGCTTAATTTTTCACGCGATTAAAAAATGATTCTACTATTAAAGCATAAGCTTCATTCTAAATTATACGTATCTACATTTATGCATACTAGATACATATAGTAACACGGCAACACGCACAAAGTTACAATAGCAAATGCACTTCCGAAATAGAAATGGTTAATTTATCAGTAAATTATTCAAGCTGGAAAAAATATATTTACTAGTAGGAATTTATTTTTTCGACATGCAAACGTTGTACAACTTTGTGAACACTTTCTGTACCCATCGTGTTCAATAATGGAATACTCGTTTTGCGGAGTGATAAAATAATAAAATTTATCTCAATAAAAATTTCTTGATTTGTACATTGTTAACATTATTGTTATTCTGTCTATTTTTCAATTCACTTTTCAATATATTTCACGATAAATGTGCAAAGTTATATATCTATTATATACTTTTGTTGTTTAGAATAAATTGATATATGATTGTTATCGTATAAAAAAATCGGAATTATTGATTATACGATTAACAGTTATTGAAATTGATATAGATTTTAAAATATAATATTTTTATTAAGAATGCATCATGAAAATATAATAGTCATTCAAAAGTTATGGAAAAGTAAAAACATATATTTTTATATAATTTTAAATATTAAAAATTTTGATAATTAATATTAAATTCAACAAATATTTCTAATAGTTTTTACTTTTTCATTTTTTCTTTTTTCAATATTCAATTCAATATTCATTTTTAATTTTTTCAATATAATTATTTACATAGTATAATTTTATTGTTACAAATTTTCGAACGTGATTATAAAGGCTTTAAATCTAAGATAATAAAAATCATTAATTTTTTTATATTATTTAGAAAAAAATATTTAAAAAAATAAGCATTTTATAATAAAAAAAATTAAAAAAATATAAAATGTATAAAAAAAATATAAAATTAATTTATTCTATTATATTATTAAATTTTATTTTGTCTTATTTTAAGAAATACATATGCGTAAAGGAAAGGAATAAACATAGCTTTTAATGTTTTAATTTTGTCAATATTAAATAAAATTTGCTTTGTCTTGTGTTTATTCCATGTATATTATATTGATAAAACAATATTTATTATTATTTTAAATTTAATTTTTCATCTCAATATAGATTTAGTATCTAATACAAATTATAAAGTTGAAACAAATAAATAACGAAGGTTACATTTTAATTAATGAATAAATTAAACATCACTATTTATATAAATGTGAAAGTATTTAATTTTTATTATTATTTTATGGATTATATTTTTATATGTATAAAAAAATTTTGTATTAATTTTAATTTTCAAAATATTACTATATTTCTTTGTAATATATTTCATACTTGTTTATATTAATTAAAATTAGTTAAAATAATTAAAATAGAATTTAATTCAATTGTATACATATAAATATAGTATACATGTGTGTATATTCATTATCGACGCTGGCGTATTTTACTGCTTTTATGCTAAAATACTACAAAACAATTTACTATATTGTTTATATCTTTAATAATAAATACTTAGAATTTTCAATTTTTTAAAATATATATAAATATAAATATATAATATATATAATTATATATATATATAATATATATATATATATAATATATATAATATTTGTTATTATAATTGTTCAAAAAATCAAGTTTCTTGATTGTTGGTTATATATTTTTTCCAAACTGTGCTGTTGAAACACCGTTTTAATACATTAATTTCCATAAGAATACGCGTTAAATAAAATTTCCTGTAGCATTTATTAAAAACGATGCATTGTTTTGAAATTTAAAATATACTTTTTTAATTACTAATTGACTACTCAGTTGCAAATTTTCAAGAATTTATTTATTTTATTTTATGTAAACGAGAATAATGTTATTATACTCACATCACTTTTTTATTAGTATAAAAGTTTTTAATAGATATTTTTTTTTAAAAAATATTTACAAATTAGTACTAATAAAATTAGTGTCTGTTCGTCTTTAAGAAGAAAAGAAAATTATATACATATTTGTTTATAAAAGTAAACTTTACTAGCTATCTTTTTTTTAGCGCTGCAGAATTTCGTTAATAAACCGAATAAAAAACTCATTTAGTTAACGACTGTAATATAAAAGTAAAAATAACTGCTTTTTTAATTCAATGATTAAAAGTATTATAATTTAAGAAAAGATTATTGTGAAAAGAAATATTAAGTCTTTTTATTTATAATATTATTAAGCACTCAAGACAATTATTGAAACAACTTTGTTAAAAATCAAGATCGCATTTTTATAAAGCCTGAGTCACTCGAGTACCTTACCTTTTACCTACCCTCTACAGTTCTAATTAAAGGAAAGAAAATTTGCATATGGCCTTTAATATTTGCATTTGTATATATTAGCGCTTTCTCTAAGTAGAACAGCAAATTATAAAAATACGTATATGCATATGCAATAAATATTTAACTCTGCGCGGAATGATTAAAAAATAAAAAATAAAAAAAATAAAACATTTCAATTACCATTGAGATATTTAAATATTCTTTTGTGATGGCATAAGCTTATGTATAAATCTTACTCCGGCGATTAAAAAGTGTAATGAATACTCACTAATGGAAGAATAAAGCTTCCGATCGGTGACTTAAAATTAGAAGCGTCAGGAACCAGAGAAGCTGCAAAAAAATCAAACAAAAACTGTACTCTCATTGTTTTCAACCACTATTAATATCAAAATTATAATCACAACACCGTATATTAAATGAACCCGAGCAAAAGCTTAAGGTAAATGTATCATTTATTACACTTGTCGGTGGGCATATCTTCCTGCCGATGATCTTCATGTTTTGTTGTCTTTGTCTTTTGTCTAAAGAGAACGACTTTGGCGACTTCGGCGACGCTCTTTCGAGTTCTTTGGGCATGTGCTGTTCACTTGGAATTCATAACAAACTGAGAGTTACGAGGAAGTAGGATCGCTTTATAGCCGATCGCCATGATTTTTGCTCTCTCTTTTTCCTTCGCACGTGCTCACTTTCGCCACGCACCTCTACCCCCCGCAAAGTGCACAAGCCCAGGTTAGATCCCGGTTAGATGGGCCGGTGTCATATCCCCGACTTTGACATTATAATAAGCATCCAGGATTTACGTTGAACGCCATCGCCGACGGAAAAAACGAGGGCCTCTTTCGAATACTTGAAATACTGGCGAATCATTCCTGACATTAACGGATGCCCAGCTTATTTTCTTTTCTTAATGAATTCCATACAAGAAACTTCACTTTTGAAAGAACCTCGAACTTTTCATGAATTTTTATTACTGATTGTTGCAGCACATCAAGAGAACCCTGTTTATCTTTCCAACGACGCTCTTATCACTTGACTTGGATTACAATTTAATATATTACAACAATTTCAATCGCAGCTTTAATGCACGAAATGCATGATTTTCGGAAAGTAACGCGAGGTAAAAATTAAAAGACTGAATAACATAAATTATCATTTGTATTGGTAAATTTCTTTTTTCTTTTAGGGAAAACGATATTTATCTCTGATAAAATAAAAGATTTTTAAAATAATTTTCAAATATTTTTCTATGAAATATTATTTACGTTCGACATTCCATGAATATTATTATCCAATGATATATAAATTATTAATACGTATTTCTAGAGATTAAAAAAAATAATATAAATTCATGATAAAAAAATAAAAAAAATAAATAATAGCTCTTTAATAGTTTTTTTAAACTAGGGTGAATAATATTATATTTAATATCTGCAAGTAGAACCTAAAATATAAATTAAATATCCTATACAGAATTGTCAATCGAAGAAAGTTATAAATTTTAATGTAATATAAAACATTTTTCATAAGGAGTTTGAACTGAAAATATTTCATGTTCCAATAGTGAAAATATAGGGCAATATGCAAATAAGATAATACATTTTTCACTTGTGTATTAAAAAAAAAGAAACAAAATCAAAAAAATTAAATGGGATTACGAATCCTTCATTAATCATAAAACGATACCGAATTAAAAAATAATAAACTAGTGATAATTAAGCATCAACCTCGTAATAATATTTATTTCAATGTTATTTTTCAATTCGGTTTCTAGAACTTTTACCCTTCGTTAAGTTGTTTTAAGTATGACATGGGTTCATACATAAGCAAGCATTAGAAATGCCTATTCATAATAATTATAATTGTAGGGCATTAAAATTTATACAGTAAATATGTGCTCTTTTCTAGTGACACAGTAAGTTTCAGGATTCAAAGTGACGGCTTGCCAACTTTCTCATATAAGTAATCGTCTTGTCATTGTTTTTTTACAAATTAATTTAAAAGAATTTCAAACGTGTAATTCTTTTCATTACTTTTTCTGTATTAATGATGATAGAATTAATGTTTTAAATCGGATAAAAAATCGAAAAAAAAACAAAAAGTCATATGGAAAATTAAATTCTTATGTAAATGATATTTTTTTATTTTTAATTGATTTTATACCTTACTTACAATTATATCGTAAGAAAAATATAAGTTTGATATAAAAAAAAAAAAAGAAAAAAAAAACTTAAACATTATACATAAATATAAATACTTCGATGAACAGTAGATTATTAGTTCACATGTTAATTTATAATAAAAATATTATTTTCCATGCATAATTTATATAAATGTGACAGTTGAAATTTTATTTGAATATTTATGTTAATATATTAATTACTTGTATCAATTAAACTTATTTTCAATATTATTTATTTCAATTATAATATTAAGAAAATTATAAATACAAAAATTATAATTTCATTGTTACATAGTCGATTGTATATTTAGGTTGAATGATTTGATAATATGGTCTTGACATCTGTATACAGGACTAGAAATTTTAGTGAAAGTTGACATTAGTATAGTAAAAAAGTACACGAACATTATGGTCACTTGATAATACTTAAAAATAATGTGAGGAAACCAGTCTTTGCAGCAAAATTATACTTATTATTATAGACTTTCTAAGAAAATATTACCCCTATAATTACTGAACTATAATTTCCTGTTAGCATCTTGTCTTTAAAGTATTCAAAATTTTCATCCGACACCTAGGAGTCTTAAGTTAATCGTTACATTTATTTACAAAGTATTGCATACCCAATCAATGAAACGTGTTTATATATTATGTTCTGATTTCACAATAGTAACATACTACATACTCTATATTTAAAACACTTTATTATATATCATTCTGAATACTTTTTAAAATTGAATTTTCATTGACAGTAGATGGAACAAACAAATAGGTCTAATAATGTTCTAATTATGTACAACATAAATTTTAGTGTCATTTATAGTTTCCTGCTTTAAATATTGAATTAAAGATTAAATTTAATACACGATAGCCAAGAAAGATATTATAATTTGAAAGTTTCTATTAGTATTTTAAACGAGATAAAAAGTATCAAATTAAAAGAACCATTGACTTAAAAATTAAAATTTCCATAACATTTCACTATGTAAATGAAATTGTAGATTTTTTAAATTTTAAATTCGCACACAATTATGTATTGTATTGAAACTAAAATTTTGGAATTAAAGTATTAAAAAAATAATATACCATTCAGGTTAAATTAACAAATTGCAATCATATTATAATAATATTGAGCGCCTACCTAAAAACCTACAGAGTACAAATAATTCTTCTTTCTCATCTCGAATTCATGCATCACTTGAACGTCTGCATTAATATTCCTCGTCCAAACAACCCTCCTTAAAAATAATCCCTTTTAAATTTCACTCCTTATCATTGGGCACCGAATGTAACGAGCCGATTCACCCGAAACTCGTCATCCCAGATCCAATGCGATAACGAAGGATGCACGCGGAAGCGCAAAAAAAGTCAGAGAAAATCTCGCACCCCCGGAATTTTATCGAAATGTCAATGGAGGCATAGCCATAAGAAAAAGGAAGCCGAGGGCCGACTTTGTACAATGGGATTAAGGTCCGCCACATAGGGGACCCTTTGAGGGCGGATGTACAGGTTTGCGTTCATGCAAACGCACACAAGCGCGCGCAAACACGCAAACACCGATGGACCCATTCGGGACATTATTAAATAAGCGAGGTTTCGCCCAGCGACGGTCATTTATTTTTCCAGCTGCCGGGAGGAACTTGTGGTCAATTAGCCCCTGGAATTTTAAAATAAACACTCGTTAACGCTACTTAAAATAAAAGCCACCTCGTTACTTTATCGAATTATACAAAGAGAGTTGTCCACCTTCCGAAGAAGTCCTAGTCGATTTTTTAAACCCCGAGCTCGCACGAGTTGGTCGGGTCCCTTTGATTGCATTAATTAATATCGCGAGAAGATACAACTCTCCATTCCGAAACAGCAATTTGTCACAGCATCTCCAACGAATATACAATCGGCCGACCATTAACATAATCCTAGGGTCGACTCGACGGTACATCACTTGAAGGATAGTTCAGTATTCTCTCTGGGATGTTCTCGCGTTGGATTTTTTTTATTTTTTTTTTTGTCCTATCGAACCAGGATGGTAAATAAAAATCGATATGAAGCCGATCGTCATTAGCCCTTGGGGGATAACGTAATATAAAATTCCAACACTTCAAAGAGTTGTGCTTGCAACTGATATCAAGTTAAGGAATAATTAGCTTTAATGGTTAAGGAGCCAAATTGAGGCAACTTGTTTTCTTTTCATGCTTTGTTATCAAATATACTAATTGAAAAATAAATGAGCCTGCGCATTTTTGTTAATCCTCGGTTTTATAGTAATAAACTTCTTGGAATTCTGAATCAACAATTCTAGGATGCGCATTTAAATTTTAATGATGTACATAATATTATTTTAAGCATAATGTGCATTTACGTATTTATTTAGAACATAGTCTTGTTAAATAGATATAAGTATAGTTTGTTATATAAACTCATTTTTTTTATTGTATTAAAAGTATACTTGAACTTGCGAATTGACAATGATAAAAAATATTTTGTTATAACAATATAGAAGGAAAGCTAGTCCATCAATATTGTATAGATAATTTTTTTTTTTTTTTTTTATTAAATAATATAGTCTTCTTATCAATATATAAATACAATAGCTTCATTGCATAAACATTTTTCTTTGTTATATTGAACGTATGCTGAAATGTACATCGAAGAAAAACAGTTTTGCTCAAAGTAAGAAGTTGTAAAAAAAACATTACTCGATCAAATAGCACGAATATCTTTTGGATTTCCATTTCTTTAAATGAATTTTCATAGTTTGAAGTACAATTTTCAATTTTGCATTCTATCACGCAATGTAACTCTCCTTCAAAATATCAATTTTTATTCCTCGAATTCCCAGCATTTTATCAAGTAATAATTTACACTTTAACACGCATTAATTATTGATAATTGTAAGTTTTGTTGTCTTAATTAAAATGCCTGCTCGGCGTATCCATTACTTTCTTAATAACAAAAAGAAGAAAAACCCAAAACAAGGTCCCATTTGTTACAACCTACTTAGACTTACGTAGTGCTGGACTCGTAAAATACAAATTTAATGGTAAAAAGTGAATAAGATATTCGAGAGCTTAAACTGGCTTATTTCGAGGTGCGCAGGGGGGGGCTTCACCTTTTACCGTTAGAAAGAGTGAGAGCTGTTTCTATAATTAAGGGTGCACGCACGCACGCACACACGCACGCACGCACGCACGCACGAACATCCCATTCCCCTCGAATTGATTTGCGCGTTGGGTTAATCGAGTGCGCGGAGAGGCAGAAAAAAAATAGTTCGCTCGGTCCTATGTCGCTTTATTTTTGATTCAATAATGATTTTGTATAGAGTCTAGCCTGGTAAATGTCACGAGATATCCCGTTCCTCTTATGTTTGAAACGGTGAAAGGAATTTTTATTTTGGAATATTATTTTCCTCCCCAGATCGAATCAGTGATGACTATAAATTTATACAAACCGGATTCTTATTTCACGGCCCGCGAAAGAATATTTCTTGATTAAATGGAGCTTCTGTACAGATAAAACACACGATAATAAATACCAGTGATAGGATAGCGCATGATATTTTCTCGAGGAAATCGCTCACGGGTAAAAGAGAAAAATGAATACTTTGCAAAATTAATGACCATTTAGTAAGCAAGTATTTCCTGTTTAAACAACACGTTTCCGTATTGTTTTTATCGTTGGATGCTGCGCGATCTTTTCAGGTAATTAAGAGGAGGGACTCGAGTTCGGATCGATGAGTTCGGGAATCGTTAAATCATCTCCCCGTGAGAAACAGCTAAACAAATAGCTTTATACTCAAGTACTCAAGGACCAATTGTTCCCCAGGTGTGCGCACTCACAATTTCAAATCGCGCGACTTTCGCGCGAACTCATAAATCATTCAGGTCGCACGCTAATCAACTTTCCTCCGTTTTATTCCGACCCCCCGGCTCTTTTCCTCGAGGAAGACGCTACCGAGGGATAACCAAGCGCTTTCTAATGGCTGTTATCGGGTTATGCGAGGTTGGCACGAGGAGGCCACGTCGTTAAAAGTCCCGTGAGCACACAGACTCCCTGCTCCATCCCATCTCTCTTCCTCACCCCATCACCCCATTTCCTCGTATTTTATTTGCTCGGAGGAGACGCATGCGAATAAACCTGGACAAACCTGTTATTTTGTCGTTGTTCTTCCTTTTGGCTTGCTTATTTTTTATCCTTATTCTCAGCTCCCCAGAAACACCTTTTTTAAATGTCTCTAATTTATCGAAAACATTTATGCGCTCGATGATAATGTTTAGCTGTGGGTTTAATTCATAATTTCACTTTTAATGAGATTAGGGAACATTGTCTCTCGCTCATTAAACGATATTATTTATAATGTTCGTAAATGGAGGAATCGTATAAATGGACCGGATAATTATAAGATATGCTGGGAATAAAATGTAGTCTGGAGGATTGTGGACAGGTTGGGAACATTATATTAATTCGATATTAGATACCTTTTTTATTGTATTTTTAATCATTTTAATCGAATTTGGGAAGATTAAATCAATTATTCCTTTCAATATCCTACACTTGTTCTCATATTCATCTAAAACAAGAACTTAACATTCATCACTATTGACCTAATATTAAAAGTTTTATCTCAAACTGAATTAATAATAAATTTTATTGTAAATATTAAATAATTTATTGTTCATTAACAATAGTAATATTTTGTTGATAACGAATAATATCTGAATAATGTTCATAATATATTGAATATAAGAAATCACAATGAATGTTGGTTATCGAATGAAACAAGATTACTAAATTAATATTTCGTTTTAAAAACAAATGATAACAGTAACGGCAAATATAATAATTCAATATTCTAATTCTAAATTATATTACACACAGCCAATATACATATACGGATACACTCAATGAAAGTCAATATTAAATACTAATGACTGAATTCACAAATATGCATTAAAATACATGAATATTCTACTTATGTAGTCCACGAATTTAACACTCTTATCACACTAAACAATAATATTATTTTATAAAATAATTTTTAAAAGTAAGCATTAAAGTAAATAGTTTTTCTTAAATTAAATGTATTAATATTATTTATTTAATA
Organism: Eupristina koningsbergeri; assembly: GCA_018907245.1. Taxonomy (NCBI): domain Eukaryota; kingdom Metazoa; phylum Arthropoda; class Insecta; order Hymenoptera; family Agaonidae; genus Eupristina; species Eupristina koningsbergeri. Next base: position 235,285 of record JACCHV010002769.1, on the reverse strand, counting down.
AGAATACGATAGCAATAGTGCAATTTTAAACTGTTCACTTAATTATTCTACTTAATTAAGATTGAAATTTTAATTACTACGGTTTGTTAATTTTTTTTTTTTTTTTTTTTTTTTTGACGTGTACTGTAATTTAAAATAAATTAAAACTGCTTTGAAAAATCAGCTACAGATTATTTTGTATACAATTTTTTGAGACAGACAACAATTTACTAATTTATCTCTTTTATCATTTTCAGTGATAATATTAAAATTATGTGATTAAGATTTAATTTTGTTCTTATTTGTAAAAGAATTTGTAATTTTGATATGTATGTAAAAGAGAAGACAATTTTTTTTATTATTCAAGATTTATTTAATGACTTTAAAACTATTTAATTCCGTTAAAAAATCGTATTTATATGTGAAATCAAATGCAATTAAAATAAAGTGTTTTTCATTACCTGTTAAAAATGTTTTCAACTTGCAAAAAAATAAATTAATGTCGTGTTAAAACATCCTATAAGATTTCCGTGAGAGTCGGATAAAATATAAAAAGTTTTCTTTTTAAGACAATGAAAGTAAAGTAGAGCTTTTCATTCAATTGCGCACGCACAATGAACTTTCTTCGTCGAATTTTTGTCGAATATTGGCTATTCCCCACTCGATTCACTCCTAATGACTATACAAGTACTTGCATGCTTGCTTATCCTCTATTTCTCTCTCTCTCTCTCTCTCTCTCTCTCTCTCTCTCTCTCTGAACATTGGCATTTGCCTCGTTTTCAAAAGGTTCATCTGCGATTGGGTAACGGGGAATCAAGGAAGGAAGTTTGTTATCTCAAAATCAGATGGCGGAGCTACAAAAGCAGGGCTGAATAGTGAGAGAGAAAGAGAGAGAGGGAGAGAGATAAAGAGATGGAAAAAAATAGTCTATGTAGCTACGAGAATTTGGACAAAGCACCTGCAGTACGATTGCATTCTCTTGTTGGTCCAGACTCCGCAGCATCTGAAAAACTGGCCCATCATTAACTGCCGCGTACGCAGTTCCCTTTCTCTCTAACCCCTTAAATCCCTATCTGCTCTCGAATGGAAGGACGTATCGCGCAATTATCGTCGTGCGAAATAAACGAGGGAAGACGCGTGAATGCCAAATTAAACGAAATATACATAAAAGCCATCGCCTTTTTTAGATCTAACAACGTGTTATTAAATCCTTATTTTCTTTAAATATACGATATAGATAAATTGTGCCCATTATTCAATATAACGTTATTCAATACAGTTTCTTATTGCTATTATCAAAATTATTTATTTGATCCTTTGTAATATAAAATTTTTAGATTATCTTACACATTGATACTAAAATTAGAAAATCAATAAACAGAAGGAAATGAAAATATCGAGATATTTTAAACGAAACGTGCAGAAAATGATAAGGAGCTAGTTCATATTATACATAATTGCATTGAATTCTTGCTGAGTGCTTATGATGTTTTAATACGTTTCACATTAAATGTATTACTTTTTAAAAAGACAAACTACTTCATCTATGTATATTGATCATAAAATATTTTATAGTTATTGGAAGCAAAATGTAATCAATAGTTACTAATTTATAATTTTTAATTAAACTATAAATGTTAAATTCAAAAACAATTATTTTTTTACATCTATTATTATAACTGAAAATTTTTCATACATTAAAAATATATTATGAACGTATTTAATCTGCAAAATATGTGTGTCACTGCTCAAAATTATAAAACAATTTTTTTAATTTTCATTTTGTATTGATATCTTTAAAAATGTAATATCAATATCATTTAAAGCTAAAAGTTATTTTCTTCTAGAGTTAAATTAAATTTTTTTTATTATTATTCATTTCATTTGCTTTTATAAATAAAAATAATAGTTTTTATTTATATTTTATTTTGTCATTATAAAAAATCGAATATAAATATTTTTAAGATAATAAAATAAAAAAATTATAATTACCAATTAATAATGATGTTGATGATAACACATCACATAAATATTGTTTTAAAATCTTTTACCAAGATCTATATACATTACAAAAAAAAACAAAAAAACTTGTAGTTAAATATTAGGAATATTTATTTAGATATTGTTTAATGATTTTTGAAGACATAAATTCCAAATATTTATTTATAAATTCATGATAAAAAATATATACATTATAGTGTACGAATCTAATATTTTTAACTAAATACTTGTAACTAATATACATAACATAGTAATCAAAAGAGTATTATAAATTAATGAGAAATGCCAAAGTATGATATCAAATGTCATACAATAGTTGTTTCAAAATAATAAAATTCACATTGTATCTTATTTTGATTCTTAATTACTTTTGCAGACAAAGGAATAATGTATGTTTGATAATTGTATCTGTATAACTGTATAACCGATATATTTATAATTACCATAAGAATTTTATAATGGTTAATTATGGCTTTACGAACACTAATTACAACGTTGTATATCGTACATATATAGAAATAATAAATAACGGCTGTCATATTTATAATTATAGTATTGTAAGAATGTGTTAGATAATAAAGCATCACAGTCAAGTAGACCTAATATTTTTTATTTTAATATTATAGTCTAGACTTTATTCGAACCCATTAGGTATATATTTTCGTACAGATTTAATTTTAGTGAAAAACTTGACTTGAAGGATCACTGCTTTAATAATCGACTGAAATAATAACTGACCCATTCGCAATAGAAAGTTCAAATGTATTAATTAAGTAAAGGCTAAAGTGAGTTTCAAAACATGTGCTTTGAAAAAAAAAAAAAAAAAAAAAATATGTATATATATATATATATATATTTATTCAAATTATTTTTCCATTTAAGACTACAATGTTAAAGTAATGATTAAAATTACCTTTATAACTTTGTTAAAAATAAGGAATATTTCAAGTATCATATGACGTGCCATAGTACAATAAGCAAATAAAATTCATACATTAATAAATTAGCTGCGTAATCCGCTTTGATTAAATAATCTTTATTTGACATTGTTGCTTATAATACTACTGTTAATATGGTCATTTCAACCGTAATGCATAACATTATTAATCACACGAATCTTTGAATAATTACTTTTTGCAATTATTCAAAGATCCCTACGAGGAAATGCGCAATTTCATAGGATATTTTTCACTTGAGCGAAGTGCTTCTCACATACGCCTAATCTCGGCGGGGCTCCTCCATTGCTAATTTATCAAGCGATATCATTAAATTTCGTCTTTTTTCGGCTCGTGAGAAAATACCGATATCAATCGGAATGGGCGTGCGATTGGAGAAAAATGTAGGTCGAGGGACACCGGCCTTTAAGAAACGAAACAAAGGTGCTTCCGCAGTGAACAACCGGTTCCAAATTCCCCCGATTTTTAATGGAGGGAATTCGGAACCGGGCAATCGCCTATTTATTAACCGGGCAACATAAAGCATCTGCTGTGGGTGATGGTAATGAGACCGAATCTACATTAGAAACGGGTGCACAGGTGATGCGCGAGGACCTGCCAAGGGAGCGGGAAATTCAAAAGAAAGGGGCGCACCCAATGAGGTTGTGCCTGCGTAATTAATGCGTGGGAGGAGGGGAACGCGGTTCTGGACGGATGTGCACAACGTGTGGTGTAATATCCGGGAGATTCCCTTTAACCCCCACCCTCTCGCCCTCCTTCAATTACGCGGGCTTCCTCAGACATTCATCAAAACGCCGTATTCGTTTGGTCTTCCTTGATTAATCAACGGCTTAATGCAATACAACCGAGATTCGTGAATTTTAAGGATACGTCGTTGCTGCCTAAGCCAAGGAGATGATTTTGCATTGTAAACGCGCGCGTCTCTGTGTGGGTGGGTGTGGGTTTAATTAAGCCAGTTTAGTTTGAGTGGCGATTCGGTGGAAATTGTTTAAACCATTGTGACCGAGTAATATAAATCATTGCTTACGGAACGATGCGTGAGCCTCTTCGTTTAAAATCTTTAATTGAATTCCATTATAAATGGGAAAATGATTTATAGTTAGGTATCGGCGGTACGTAAAATTCTTGTAATTTATGAATATTATCCATTTATTCTTAACGGTAATCTGTACTCGGGTTGGCTAATAAAAGCATCGATTCAACAAATTTTTTTCTAATATTCCTTGAATCACTGGCTAGGCTTTTTGCAGAATTTTTAGCAATAATATTGAGGAGATGGCAAGTACAAAAGATTACAATCGTTGATCTGCATAAAAAGGATTTTAAGAAGCAACGTGTTCCAGCATTTTTGGCTGTTTCCTCAGCGTTTCACCCCATCATTAGGGTGCATACATCACCCTTAACGCGTGGTTAAAGGTGAATTCCGTGACACACAAGGGTTAATAGTTGCAAAATAAGGATATCTTCTGTCCTTGCTGTTCTCTCATTAAGACGCTCGTTAGACGGACACTTAAAGTGAGAACGAGCTCCATGTGCATGTGGAATATACTCGTATTTTAACAAGACAGATGCTGGAGAGAGTCACGAAATGGGGAAAATTTGTGCATTGAAAATAACTGGTGCGTGAAATATCTTAACTTTGTACAAACGGAATGTTTATAAATCTACGGTACTAATTACGCGTGAAGATATGACTCCGGATAGACAGTGTAGGACTCGCGAATTGTCAATAAACGGTGAATTAAATGTTTTAAATGCTTTGGAATGGAAATATTTTACGAGCTTTAGAGCAGTTGGTCAACAAGATTTCTTATTTTGTGTATTTATTTGATTTGGAAACACCTTGTTTACCTTCTAAAATGTTAACTACATCGATGTAAATGTTACGACGACGGTATTCTGATAGCACCTTAAGTCAATAAATATAAATGGATGGCGCAATTGATTTGAACTAGTGAAAGCAAAATCACTGCACTTTAATTGATTTACTCTTTATTTCAAAAGTGTTCAAGTTTATTTTAAAGGATCATTACCAAGAGAAAATTAATACCAGTTGCAATGAGTAACACTTACAAAAAAATTTTATGAAAAATAAAATTTATCGGCGACAATATTAATGGTATACATACCACTTTCCTATTTTTTATACCTAAATCAGCAGGACAGAATATAAAATGAATAAAATATTTTAAGATTAATATATTTAAAATATAATGAGACTTCAGCCAAGTGAAAACAAATATTTAGAAATGATAATTGTTGTAGATCTTTTTATAATTTATTTTTTTTTTTTTTTTTTTTATTATAATATAAATATAAAAACACGGATCGTTGCGTATATATACTTTTCTCGATCTCTCTTTTATTTTCTTCATACGTGTATTTCAAATTTTTTTTGCATTTTTACATTTTTACTAAATTTTTCTTTTTTACTATCGTAATATTTATGTGTTCATGAACGTATTGTTTTTATTGAAGTATCTAACTAATTAATAATGTAAAATATTAAGTTAAAATTAAATGTTTTATATTGATTCAGTATTTTAAATGAGCAAAAATATCTATTGAAGAAAAACCCAAGGTAATTACAATTTATTTATATTAAATTATATAATATTGTATGTATCATTCATTGAATCGATACAATTATTGATATAGTAATAATAAATATAATTTAGTACATCGTTGCCTGCATTTTGTGTTTGTTATTTTGCACGCCTGCACTTTACTCAAATACATTTACATGAGTCATTGCACCCTCAGAGTTCTGATTACATGATTTCGATCGACTTTCACTTCCTAGAACACATGATTTCTCTAGGCTGGATTTGATTTTGAACTTTCAAAATCTGAATCATAGAGATTCACACCATCCTTTGGTATTCTAAATGAAATGTTATTTTACTACATTCGATACATTTCTTCTGTGAAAAAAGAATTATATTTGAATAAATTTATTCTTGTAAATAATTTATATTTTTGCATTATTTACATATTTTATTGTGTCATTTTTAAAGCCGATTTATCAAGTATGCTCTCTCGAGTAACAAAGAGAGAAAGAGAGAAGAAAGAATGGAAACAAATATCAAGAGTCTCGAGTATATACAAATGAGAAATGAATATAGCTGAGGTAATATAATCCAAATAAAAATGGATAAAAAGTATAAGAAATTGATATTAAAACAATCAAGAATGATAAAAAAAGGAAAAAAGGAGATAATTTTACCAAATCAAAGCATGTATATAAAAAGGAAAGAAAAACGTTATTTTAAATATCAAACGTATGAATACGTGTGTTTACATTTAGAAAAATTATAAGAAAAAGTGTATTTTTCATTATATTAAAATTTACTTTCAATTCATAAATTACTACCACTATCATTTAAAAAAAGATAGATAATGCTAATCCATAAAAATTATTATACTTTTTAATATTCAAATAGAATTACATCACTGTCGAATCAATAATATTATTAAATTATAATTAATTACTAATGCCATATATTTGGATGAATAGTAGCATAAGTAATCATAATACGCGATAGCTAACTAACTAAATAATACATATACGTCAGTTAAATATTTTATTTACATATTGAAATGAATAAAGTTCATATTTAATAAAAAATTATTTTATAAAAATTATTCTCTTGCAATATTGGATAAAAGCTAACGATTTCTCGAGTAAGATTCAAAACGCAACTATGAGCCAATATTTCATATATTTTTTATTATCTACTGCTTCTAGTTACTAATTAATCAAATATATTTTTTAGCGTATAGAATAGTCTGTAAATATCAGAGGTTTTTACATGTTTATAATCCGATAATAAGATTAAAACTAATGACGAGAAAGAACATAGTTAATTTTATTTTAAAAATACTCTAAACGAAAAATTCATAAATAGAACTTCAAAAGACTGCCAGAGTCAACACTATGAAAGAAATATAAATTATCCTTCATCAACTAATATTTGCGAATGTATATTGCCAATCTTTCATCCACCAACAAAATAAATAATTAGAACCCGCTAATTCCTTTTCAAAACTGACAATGAGCTCAGTTGAAAGCCACTGATCCATCGTTTGTTCACCCTACGAAGGCGTGAAAAGAAAAAAATAAAATTATCCCTGGTGAAAAGTCATAAAGGGGTGGAAACGTCACCACTCAACGTAACTAATATACAATGATCCATCGCTCGCGGAACATCCTCAAGGACGACTTCGACACCCCTCATCGAGATTCTACGTCTTGCATATAGTTAGGGTGTCGAAGCCGTGGGTGTGCCTTTATTGAACTAATTTTACTGCTCCGTATCTCCCCGATACACCCTCGTGGGCCCACCCCTAGCCATCCAACTTGCCCCATTACATCTACGCAAATACAACCAGTTAACGCGGGGTAGACTCGCGCATACGTGCACCAGCGCCCCTGGGAAGGAGATAACGAAGCCGTATTCACAGGGTGGAACCACCACTCTTATCCCAGTAGCGCAGGTAGACAGACAGAGAATGAAAGAGAGAGAGAGAGAGAGAGAGAGAGAGAGAGAGAGAGAGATGGACAGAGAATCTTTCTTTTAAGACCCCATTGTGGCACAGCATGCGTCCCCATGTCGACAACGACTTTCCACCCCTTACAAGTGACTTCTCGAATTAAGACAACGCACCTTTTGAGAGACAAATAAATGATAACGGGAAACACGTGAATAAATGACGAGTTAGAGTGTGTACGGTCAAGGGGGGATTGTTCCCCAAAGGGCAGGAGAAAAGGGGAAATCGAAAGATTCCTGATTGCACGAAACGAGGCAACCAAATAATCGCCACTGGCTCTGGAGTGCAACTGTAAAGGAGAGAAGATCTCCAATATTTGCACGTCATTTCCGACGAAGCATGAAGTCCTGGCTCGAATAAGTAGGAGTCGAAGTTGGACAGTCCGCAGGGGTCGGGGGTTGGGACGAGGGGGTAGTTTGGCACGGCTAATACTAGTAAAATATTTGCGCGGTCGGAGGTTAGCGTGTTGAATTCTCCTGCGGACGTCGTGAACTGGAGCCCAGGTAGGTAGGCAGAGCTCGGACTGGTCCCGCTGAGGCCTGTTACACGGTCAGCTAACAACCCCTTATCTGTTCCCTGAGGGATGCTACCCCCGCGAGCGAGCTGAGAGATGGAGAGCCCCCAAAGCTGCTGAGCTGTCCCGGTAACGATTGTTTGATCGCAATAATCTATCTTTTATCTTCCGCAGCTTAAGGCTCTTCCTTGCTTTCCCATCTTTTTTATTTACCACTATCTACTGGTTTATTTTTGTTTTTATTGAAGCATGCTAAAGGAATTCCAGTTTATGTATGATTTGTCCTCTTTATCTGTGTACGTCGTATGCGTAATGAATAGAAGTCAAATGAAGACAAAAGCAACAAAGATATCATGTAATACATTTTGTTATCTTGTATTCTATAAATTTTATGAATAATATAGTATAATAGTTAATAATTTACGATTTACGATATCATATATAATAATACGTATTATGTAATTTATTAATTAAATTATATTAGACGTATATATTTATTATATTCCCAAACATGAGTCCATATAAATTTTACCAGGGATTGTATAGTTCTCGAAGATATTCAACTGAAAAGATCAAAACATAGTATGCTAAAAAGTATTTTTCGTAAACTATCTATAAGATTTTTATTTATGCATGTTTGTATTTAGTTCAAAATATTTGAAGGATATTTGTATATATTTTTTATTTTTAATAAGATAGTACATAATCTAGAATTAAATTTAAAATAAAAAAGTATTGAAATAATTTTTAGTGTTATTATTAAAAGTTAAAAATGATTCCAATTCCAATATTATATTAGTTCACAAAAATGAGTCAGCTATTTAATTTAGAATTTCTGTCGTGCAGTTTTATAATTTTTACCATGGTTTATTTAAATTTTTTAAAAATATTTTTTACAAAATTGTAATATGTATATATTTAAAATATTTTTTTTAATTTCAATTAATTAAATACTTTTTCTTTATTGTTTTATAAAATAACTTTGAAATAGTAAAAATATATTGAATTTTAAAAAGTGTTTTATTATTATTCTGAGAACTTAATGATTTAGAAATTAATTTCCTTAGTTTATGTAGTTTCGTCAAGCTTTTTTTATGGTAATCATCAAAAAATTGAGTTTCAATAATGCATTAGAAAGTATTTATTTTATTTATGTATCAGTTTTAAAAATTGTTTCCTTATGAAATTTAGGATATAAAATAATTAAAAGTTTATTACATATTTGTAATAGAAATTCTATTTTAAGGAGACAGAAAATTTCCTGCAGACATTTTGGAATTACATTTAAATTTATTTAAACTTGGAAATGCTATGATAATATTTTATGACAACTAAATTTTCATTATAAATTAAAATTTAAAAATTCCTGTTTTTAAATTGTTTGATTAAATTATATAATTAAACACAAATTAAAAAAATAAAATTATAAATATAATCTCATATATTAAATCAATTCTTATAAATCTTTACATATTAATTATTGTATAAAATAAAAATATATGATTACTCCCTTTTTTAAAAAATTGAAAGTTAATTAATTAGTTTTTAAATAAATCTAATAATCACTGTATTTTATATATTATCTAAATTTAATTTAAAAATACTTATTCTTATTAAAGAATATTAATGCGTGTTTAAAAACTAGATATATGTATACTAAATATTGTTATACCGATAATATTACTTATTTAAAGTTTAAAAAAAATGTTGTTTTTGTAAAATTTTTTTCTTTTTTTTATAGATTTATGAAAAAATATATTTTTACATTATCATAACTTGTATATCCGTGTTTCGGTATTTTCTAGAAACTAATATTACATTTAAGTTTCATCAGTAACTTACTTTAATTAAGAAGATGCTTCACAGGGTATAATATATAGTACTATTTTTGCTAATTAATGTATAAATTATATTTTTGAATTATATCATAACTTTCTATATTAAAAGAAAAAATTGCTAAATTTGACTAAAAATTAAAAATTTTATATTAATTATTTGAAGGATTAATAATACTAATAAATTTAGAATAGTAGTAGTATCAACCAGATTCATAATAGTTTTGATTTTAAAAACAAGCTCTAATAAATACCATTTTAGCATAATTTAGTAATTTTTCTTATTTATTAAAAATTTTTACATTAAATTACAATAACAAATATACAATTATTTTATACAAAATGATAGTAGATTACAGATGATAAAAAGCATGTGCTTACATTACGAAAGCTTTTCCAAATTACTTCCTCTTATTTTCCTATCGATTGATTATGCAGATTAGTTATTAAGGTGAAGTAGTAGTACTTGTTATAGGGAAGTTTTATTTTTATTTCTTTTATTTCTATGTAAAAATCGAATGCGTTATCTAACAAATAGGAGAGTTTATCTAAGTTCTATTTATCTACTTATATCAAGAAAACTTCTATTATTGTATATCCAATAATGAAAAGGAATAACGAATAGTATGATTATTACTTAATAATAATTTTAATAAAATATGTAAAAATAATTTGATAAAAATCCTAATAAATAGTTTATAAATTATAATATTACAACGAATTTATAATTCTTTTTCATATCTATATATTTGATTTGCCTTTTTTTAGCTGTTATTGAAATAGTTCCAGTGTAGTTTAAATATACATAATGTGTGAATTTCATTGAATTTTTCCAATATTTCTATTACTACAACAGCTTTAAATTATATTAATTTACATCGTTGTAATAATTTATTCAATTATGCTTAAAAAAAAAACAAACATTTATCAATTTCAACAAAATTTTCGTATTTAATTTAGTAACTATTTCGATTAAATAATATCACACAAATTTTTCATTACTCTTTTAAAGTGTAAGTTATTAATTTTCTTTAATGGATTATAAATTATTATAAAATCATATTCTTTTAAAAGCCATTAAAACATTAATTAAAAATTCATAGGTATTTAAAAATAATTTAGTTCATTTTCATGTCATTAAAATTTTGTATCCTTCGCAGAATAAAATTACGCAACACACCGGTATAATACATTACACCATCATTAGTGACGTCTAATATTTAAATAAATTAAGCAAATAACTTTTTATCACGTTATCGAGTAACGACACATAAAAAAGACATCGTTAATCAACGCTGAATTCTTGCACTATAATACTTTTGGAGTCAGATAAGCTAATTCTATTTACAGTGTATTTCGATTTAGGGTGATGTCACAGGGGAACCCTAAAATAATCACCCTAAAAGACACACCGACTCGCTCACGTGATACAGAGTTCTGAGGCAACGGGGTACAGAAGCCCCAAAAAAGAACAAATCGTTCAAAGTGCATCGCATGAAGTATAAGAGAAATTGGAAGAGACAGGGAGAACAAGTGAGAGTCTGCAAAAATTAAAAGACGATTCGCAATTAAAGGGTTGATGTATCTTTCCCTTTCTTTCTATTGTACAAATGTAATAATTGTTTCATATTTTCAGGCTCATTCTTTGTTTGGCAATATTTGCAGGTGAATTTTATTTTCTTTTAAGCTTCGACAGGAAATATCGTTTATTCAATAATTATTCGCAAATTGTTTCATTAACGAATAAATCAGACCCTACTTTACAGCTGGAAGTTTGCCGCGAGTGGAGTCCTTCCATTAGGAATTTGCGTAATAATATCAGTGATAAAAACGGCCATTGTCTTATAATTCGTTAATAAAAACGGCGATAAAAGTACGCGGCATCTGTATCGCCGGTTAAAAAGTTTTTAACTTGAAAATAATTGATTCTGTGTTGTAACGCGGGGGCTTTACGAGAAATAATAATTCATCGATCCCGCCAATATTCCGGTTTACGGCGCGTCTCACCGACCAAACCCACTAAACTGCCGGATAAAAATTTAATTTCCACCCCCGTGGTCTCTAAATAAATATTATCTCAAATTGTCGCAAAATGGTTTTCCTCCCCTCCCTGCGAATCATCACCGCACTGTACACCCCCCGGACTGACCTAAACTGCAAAACAAACCCTCAAATACTCAGCAGACGCTTATCAATAATTCAGAGCTGCAGTTACATCGCATGACAAAAATAATTATACGCTCGACTGACCCCATGGAGGCGAGAGGGTTCAAAAAAGAAAGAAAGAAAGAAAGAAAAAAGAGAAAAAGGAAAGAAAAAAAACGGTAACGACGACGGGGAGAAAATTTATTTTCAAGCTTCTATTATTTAGCTATTGGGCGCAGGAGGATTGCGGTAAAGCGGCGATTGGTGAAATCAAATGAATGCCGGTCCACGTGGACTCGATGGATTTATTTCCAGTCTTTTCTAATGCCATTTTTCCACTTTCACGTGGCGTGCGTCTAATGACGCCATGCGATCTTCGTGTCCACTTACAATTTTGCATCCCCCTGGCACCGGACAACCCCTTCTGCTTATTAACACGCTAACTGTCGCTTAGTCTTTAGCGCAATCGTACCAAAGTTTAGGTTTAATTCGCCACGAGAATTCCTGAGAAAACTATTACTTTGTTAAAAAGTAAAATAAATCCGAAAGAGCTAGTAGCGCAAGCATGTATTTAATTGAGCTATTCGTGATTTAGTAGGAATAAAACTGAGTGGAAAATATGAATGGAAAAAGCAAAGCTTATCGTGCACCTTTGTTATAGATATTTTATAAAATACGATTGTTGGCATAAAAGATTTCGTAGAATAGAAGAAGTAGAGGCATTATGGAAACAAGTCCACAATATTAAATGTAACGTAATTATTTTACCTTATTTGCATAAAAAAAGCACAGCGTCCCGAATGTTTTCTTAAAATCTCGGACCGAAAAAGGAAGTTCCTTCGGATTTCGTTATGATCGTTCCGAGGATTCCGCGGGGGAGAAAAAGGCAAAAAATTGGTCCACCGGAACGGGCTGCATTTAGCAAAAATAATCCTTGATATTATTCCGGTGACTGTCGTCTGTGTAGGAAGTCGCAAGGTAGAGGGAGTGAGAAAGACCAAAGTTGCAAAGCGATTCGTTTTTTTCAAAAGGTCGTTGCTGCGCATTGCCCGACCGAGAAATGGGGCGGGGGGGGGACTTTTATGTATTCCTCGGATATTTTCTTACGGTGGCCCGCGTCGCGAGGACCATCCCTCTCTCCTTGGCATATATCGACTGTGCGGAGCGGCCATCCAAGCAAATTATAACGGTGGACATTGTTTGAAAAATAGCCCCGCGCGTCCCTCCCGCGAAAATAACAAGGGCTGGAAAGTAAAGTGAGGTGGGGGTGGAACGGACATCGTTATCCTGGCCGTTCGTCTCTCTGCAAGGCTGCACTGATGCCGTGGGGCGGGTCATCCCCGGTGGAAAAGGTACGGGAGCTTTACGTGGGACTGATTCCCTCGGACTTGGTTTGCTTTCCTTATTCCAGAAGCATCTACATCTTCTTTCATCTGTGCACCGGCACCAGCTCATTAAAACTGTATTTTCCGCGTACCCCGCTCGTGCAAATTTAAAAATCGTCAATATATGCATAAACTTGAGAATTGCATTGTTCTGGTTCTGCCTCCTGTTTTAATAAAATAGTCGTTGATACAATATAATTAAGCAAATATATAAATTAAAATGGAATGCTACGGGTTGTTGTGCTCGAAATCATAAAGAATCAATTGTAATGGCTTCCTGTAACATATTTTGGTGATATACTTTTAAACAGTCTTTCATCGACAAGATTTCATAGCATAAAAAACATAAGAGTAACAACTCAATCATACATAAACATTTTTAGCATAAAAAATTATATAATAATTTTATAATTAAATAGTAAAGTAAATAAAGGAATAATATAAAAATTTACAGGTAAAGAAATAGAAAAATTTTTCCGAAATATTTTTCCAATATAGACAAAGAATAATATTCAACACAATACATAATATATTTAAATAATAAATACTTAATATGTAAAATAATCCATGATGCAAATCCCAAAATTCGCGATTTGAATTTTTATAAACACTCAATGTTTTTTTAATGTTTTCAGTGAACTCAATATCTTGTTGTTAATGTTCTTTCCAATAAATTATGTGTAATAATTGTTTCTGTTCAAATAACACAACTGTAATTTTAAATTCCTTTTTACATTTGTTTACCTTTAAGTTTTGTAACGAATAATTTTTATTTATAATAAAGGTCTGTCAAGAAAAAATCTTTCAATGACTATAACTTTGTATTATTATTTGTGCACCGAATTCGCACCTTTTACTTTTTTATTATAATTGAATATATATATATATATCATGATTTGGTCTGCTGACATTTCGCTCATTACAGAGCCCTTTTTATTTTTTAACTACATTTGAATGAAAATGTTAAACTCCTAAGGGAGGAGAAGGTTTAATCTGTTAGATGGGTATTGTTAAAAATAATTGCACGAATAAAATGCTTTTTTGAACACATGAGGCAATGTTCGTTGTTCACTATTGAATTCTGTTATTTCGATTCAAATTTAAATTTTTCGAATATTTTTCAATTGATTCTCATTGCTTCAATATAGATATACTTTCGTTTATTTACACAATGTGCTTTTTTCCATGCTTGTTTTACCTTTATATTAAATAAAAGAAAATCCTTTAATTAAATCACTAATTAGAATTAAATTGTTTATGAATAAACACACAAAGTAAACTACATTTTAATAAGTATATATATTTTAATAAATATAATTAAAGCTGAAATATTTGAAAAAATATTTGAATAACTTTCCGTATTCTCCATTAAACGTCAATGTGCAATTCATGAATTAGATAAAGAAAAAAAGTAGGCGAGCTGTTGAACAGTGGCGATAATGGTCATATGACGGTGTACAAGAGGGCAAACAAGAGTAAACTCCGTGCTCCCGTATACAAAATAGATAAGGAAAAAAGGCGAAGAATGAGAGGAAGAAGAGAGAAAGAGAGTCGAAACATTAACTCCGCTCCCGTGGACAGGAGGTTGTTCTCCATCTGAGGTTATGTAGCTAGGGGAGATTTGGTCCGCGTACGTCGGGATAATTACTGTCTGGTTAACGAACTGGCATAACACAATAATGTGTCCCTTTACCGAGGCGACGTGGCACCAGGTCGGCCCTTGAGCTATTCCCTCACATCCGCGTCTAAGTCTTGGTCTCTCTTGGGCCAACCTGGCAATTTAATGAACATTACGCTTGTTAGCCCACTGCATTACCGGCCGAGTTGTAGACGCGCCAGATCCGGGGGATGAAAGCGCCTTTGTGGCCGAGAAAGCTTTTAATTTGCGCGTTGTTAGCGCGGATTAGGGTGGTAGTGATGGTGTTGGTGGTGGTGGCAGTGGTGGTTGTGGTGGTGGTGGTAGTCCGACTTTCTCGCTTTCTTTCCCTCTTTGCAGGAGAGGGAATAATTGCTGGAAGATCGACACCAGCTCGTTAACGAGGCGACTGATACACCGTCATTCTCTCTCTCTCTCTCTCTCTCTCTCTCTCTCTCTTCCTATCTCTCTCTTTATCTCTTTCTCGTAAAAATTATGAATCAAGCAGCTTAGCTTTGACGTGCGATTCAACCGATTACGATTGTGTTTCCGCTTATTTATCGTGAATCTTGATTGGGTGCTGCTTGGTATGCAATTGGAACGTGGGAGGAAATCAAGTGAACGAAAGTATCCGTAAATTGCGAAAGTGCTCTCATCCTTAAGGATAAATCTTTCAATTAATTTTATTTACGTGCTATCAATGTTTGCATTAGTAAAAACATTCACATTTTTGCGCCATAAGACGTGTAAATGGAAATTGCAAAGCAAATTTTAATTGCTGAATCATTGACTTTGTTAACAAATTAGTTTCAATTCCTTAAATTATTGTCAAAATGCCCTCCATTTTAATGAATTATATTAAAAGAATTATCCTTCTTGAATACAAATAATAGCAACAAATATTTAATTATTTTCTGATGTTTCGTCGAGTTCATTTCTTATCCTTATCAAAATCTTTTTATTTGAATAAAAAACGCTTTTTTATATAAAACTATTATACCATATAGATTAAATTTGGTATAAAAAGTATAGATAAATACCTTAAGAGCAAAAATAATTTTTATAAACTACCTTAGAGTAATGGTGGCGGAATAAAAATTTATTATCTAATATCACTGTATAATGGAAAATACACGCAGATCTATGTTTATTGCAGCGCTTCTAGATCTCTTTGCTATAATACAAAAAAATATTTAAATCATAGAATTTAATTTAAAACATAATCTTATCCTCTTAACCTATCACTGTTTATTTAAATGTAAAACACTTCAGAAATTAACCATTTTTTAAATTGTTTTCCTTACTTAAAATTGAAATTTCTTTCCTACAATTTATTTTATATTTGTACTCTTGTGCAAGTGATGATTATATTAAAGTAGTATTTACACATTTTTTTTGTTCCTTCATTTTTATAAATATTACGTCTCAAAAAAGTTATTAGAGGTAACCGTACGTGGAACGTTAATACTGTCTTTTTTGTTATTTATCACACCTAAAAATAATCATTTTCATCATATAATTAATTATATTATTTTCATTGGATAAGAATTTTTTGCAGTAAAATCTTTTTAAAGATGTGCATAAAATACTCTTAATCTATTTAAAGTAATATATTTTAACAAGTTAAATAATTTTACTTTAGCATAAATTTCAAATTATCAGTAATTGAAATATTTAATCAATTATTAAATTCAATTATTAATATTTACTATGTAATATTAACTCATTTTTTTCAAACAACATAATTATTGATAATTTGAAACTATTTTACATTTTACTTTATATGGTACTATTACAACTAAGTATATACGAGCGGGCGCGTCTGTGTCTGCGTCTGTATAATTGTGTCGGAAAATTTTCCAACATCTCATCGCTCACTCCAATGTGCATTCACAGACTTTAACTCGACATGTTCTCGCAAAGTAGTAGGTCCATGTATTTGTCAGTCACTGCAATCCAGCTAAGTCACAGTTATTTTTACGTGTTAAAGTAAGATTACTCTTATCATCCCCAACACTAGCTTCAATCTTGTCGTAAAAAAGGTAATTTTATTTACAACACACCTAAAGATAAATTCTAATTTATCGAAATACTTGGTTTTTTTAGTTTTTTTACCTTTTTGTATCTTATAATTTTTGTGATGAGATATAAAAAATTGTGGTATAAAAAACAGTATATGTGCTCGTGTTTTTATATAGAAATTTATGAAATTATTATTAATACTCAATTATTCACTTATTTCGTGGTTTTATATTTATAAGCTTTGCATTAAAAAGAAAAATTGAATAAACTTATGTACAGGTCCAAACTAAGGCAGCATAATAAAGTTTTAATCAAGCCTAATTATTTAATTATCGGTTTTTAAATCAATTTAAACATAATTATCATTTAATTATTTTTGTACAATCCTCATATGTTTTTGAAAAAGTTTTTCACGATACAAAGCGACTCAACATTAATAAAAGATGAAATAATATATAATAAATAACTCGTAAATACAGCAGAGTACGTTTAATAAAGATCAATAATATTCTTTTTCTTTATTGTACTGTACGAAAAATATATTAAAAATAATTGAAAATTATAATTTACAGAGTTTAAAGAAGAGTTTTTATAGTTTATAAATGTCTTGTGGTTATTTATGAGTTTTTCATTACACAGTTTATTTTAGGTTGAATATATTAGATTCATTATTTACATATAATTTTTGTTTAAAAAGCAGCTATAGCATGTGTAAATTAATGTTTCAGCAATTAAACTTATTCGCTTAATCCTCCTTTGAAAAAAATAATGTTTTATTGTATATTTCGCCCAAAATCATCGAATAACATACTTTCAATATTTATTATTTATTCATTATCCGTCTCGGGCCAAAAAGGCTTCAAACAAAACATATTGCTCATTATAAAATGAAAGAAATCGCAGCGTCCGTCACAACTATTTTTAAAAAATGCCTCCTCTAATTATCGGCGTGAAAAAACGCCCATTAGTCGCACGGTGTCCATTAGCGGATCTCTGTCGAGAGTCCATCCCTCGACAATTAGAAAGTTTTCAACAACAACAAAAAAACAAAAAAACAAAAAAAAATAAAAGAAGAAAAAATAATGGGACCAAAGGAAACTCGAAAAAAGAATGAACTAGGAAAAAGAATGGATGTGCCATTGTCTGGATCCGCATCGCGTCAATCATCTTGATTATCCGCATCTTCGTGTTCTTGAGGCAAATGAGACGGCACGCGGGGAATAACCTCAGAGGCGACGGTTACACCAGACAAACAGACGGTCGAGCATGTGTTGCACAACTTCTAATTGGACGCGAAGTTGGTATTGTGCGTGTGGGTGCGTTTACGGGGAGATGCATGCACTGTAAGCCCGGGATTGAAAGACACACGCACCCACGTAAGTAGAAAAGGGACGGATTGATAGGACGAGCGAAAGGGGTAGAGGAGGAAAGACCTGTGAAGGGTTGATTATACGACCCTTTTCCCTTGCCACGTAAATCTTCCACTGCAGTCGAAGGATTCCCCTCCTCCTCTCACCCCCCCCACCCCCACGCTCGTTCGTTCGCTCGCTTTCTTCAGCTGTTTCTCTGCCTCTAATTTTGTCCTTCTTCCCTTTCTTTGAGCCTGCGGGGAAAACTCCTTGTTATCCATATGCTAATTCCTTGAGGACAAACGAAACCCGAGTGTGCGCGAGTACAGTCTTCGGCAGAGGGATGACCCTTGTCATTTGCATCATCATTGTTGCATTAAATTATTTCCTCATTTGGCGATAA
The DNA here is from genome assembly GCA_018907245.1 of Eupristina koningsbergeri. NCBI lineage: Eukaryota > Metazoa > Arthropoda > Insecta > Hymenoptera > Agaonidae > Eupristina > Eupristina koningsbergeri. The sequence continues at coordinate 216,509 of JACCHV010002769.1, read as the reverse complement.
TTCCCAATGGAACGAAAAATTTATCACCATATTCTTTCCGAATAAATATGAAAATTGAGAAAAATACAACCGTCTGTAAATGATGATCAAATTTTAAAAAGTTCCTTTAATACTGTTTTTAATAATGTGAATTGTGTTGATTAAAATCCCTTTACATACGTCCGTACGTGTTGCATTAAAGTAAATACTATGTCAAAGCAACAAAGTCTCGCTATCCTTTTTTAATTCGTAAAGACCATTCTAATATTAATCGAATTTCTTTTTAAATTTTACATTTTAAATTTTAATAATGCTACATGGTTTTATATTTAAATTTCTTATTTCGAAAATTTCCAAAAATTATTTCCAAAAAAATTTAAATATTAATCAATACCCAAACATGTATAACATTATAATAAATTATTTAATATAGACATTATTTTTTTTTTATAAAGAAAATTGGTTGTAACAAAATAAGAAAAATAAAGTATTTATTATTTTATGTTATTGATATATTACATCGCTAAAATTATCATATTATATTTAAATGTAATAATAAATTACGCGGTACAGGCATTGGTAATAAAGATATCAAAATAAATACTCAATAATTCTGTATTTTTAATAAAATTTTAGTACAACCAACAAAAATGTAAGTTTTTATCCAGCATAACTGAATAAAAAGAAATACCATTCTCATGATTTGCAGTATAAATATTTAAGTAAATCATTCATAAAATTTATATGTACTGAATTGTTACATATATATATATATATATATATATCAATTCATTAAATGGTTTATAAATTCCTGCTTTACTAAATAACTTTCAAGTCGTTTGTTTCATCACTCCAATAAGATTAAACAATACTTATTATTCGTATTCACTGTGATAACGACCTGGTATACTAAAAATTCAGGAAACATTTTCAATTTACAAAATTAATTTATGGGCGGATGCACGTCAGATAATAGCAACATAATATATAATTGAATAATTAATAATTTTTCTAAAATTATCTACAATCAAATTAGTAATGTACATTGTAGGTCGTAAAGAAAAAAAAATTCTAATTTACAAAGCAGTTGATAATTATTGCACCTCCGATTAGGTAAATATATTTACAATTTTTATGACATCGAGCGCTCACCATTGAAAAGTAAAGGAAACATATACTTGTACGTAACGGCAGATTCTCTCAAAATATAATGACTGCATCATTAAAGCCATAACACACATATCGGCTTCACCTACACGTGCACCCTCTCACAACATCAGAGGTGTGTATTCGAATCGCACACACGTGGGTGTATGTGTTTAGTGAGGGACGAGGAGGATGCTCGATAGTAATAATTTGCGTGTGATTGGTGCGAGAAGTGGAAAGTGGGTGGCGAAGAGGTTAGAGAAAGAGAGAAAGGGGGTTCGTTATCGCCAACTCCCCGGGGAAGAGTGAGTCCTCCTCATTAAAGCCTGTGTGAGCAAAGTCCCAACTCCCTTTTAGTTCGTCCCTCTTTCCCTATCATTCCAGTTCACCCTCTTTCATCCCGATCTTCTAACTCTTAGCCCAGAGCTATCGCCTCCTCTCAATTTGACAGTCCATCTTATTTACGAATACTGTGCGCTTTGAGAAACGTAATGATTGCCCTAGAAAGGAAATATTTTTTACTCAACGTGCATTTTGATCAATCCGATCCTGTATTTGCACTACCTGCACTTCATTTTAAGCGAGCAACTTTTTGGATTGTAATATTCGTACAATGAAATCTATTTTATTTCTTAGTAATCATTTATTATTATTAAATATACATATATTTTTCAATTTTTTTTTTTTTTTTTTAATATTCTTGATGTATTGTACAGGATATATAAGGTTAGCGATAAATAGCTTTCTAAATTTCCGACTGTAACATAGAAAAGCAGTTAAAAGTATTTATAGCCTTAATTGATTTCTATACGAAAAAGTAATGAAACCTAAAATACTTTTTAATAATATTATTAGCTATGTCGCTTTGTACTTTGCGAAAATTTTCGTAACTATATTAATGCCAAATCTGGGATGAAAAACAATTTTGATGTGATTTGAATAGAACTGCATTACATGGTTCAACCAAAATACAATAATCACAAAAAATTTCCATAAATGTTAATTGTTTTAATTCTCATATATTAAAATATTTTTAAATATACGATCGAGGCTAAAAACTTATTCAGAAGTAAACAGATTTTTCGACGAAACCCAATTAATGCCGCTCTAATTTTCGATGCAGCAAAGGCTATCAGCAGTTAAAAACAAAGGAGCCATGACCACCATGCGTCTCTAAAGGAAAATCCCTCCCTCCCCCCCCCAAAAAAAACCTGGGATCGATTACGTTTTTTTCATCGCAGGGAAGAAAAACGGATTGGAACGTAATTTGCCCTCTGATACCTTTTATCGAGCATCGAGAGCTAAAGGGGTAGCTTTGGGTTAACTCGGCTCGCGCTCCGAGTTAACCCAAAGCTACAATGTCTACGTGTTTCCATCTGACTGTGAGCACGAGGTTGGAAGTGTCGCTGTCTCTGTCACCTCTCGGGGGGCCGACAGACGACCGGTCAGACCAAACTCTCACTCACCCCTTTCACCGATCGATTCTCACCAATTATTACTTGCCTAACTGTTCTCGATTGGAAGAATAGGTTTGATAGAATTGTGGCTCTATGCGGGAAATTAACCCCCAAGCTGCAGAGGGTCGCGACGTGAGTTACCCTGTCCTTTCCCGCCCACCCCCCTTCCCTTTGAACGGTCTCTTGCTCGCTCTCGTCAAAATCGTCTAGCAAAATTCACGATCAAAACTGCCGGAGTATTTTTCTTCCCCAATCTCTGCCCTTTTCTATCTCTCTCAAGTTAACATTCATTTTCCGACGTAATCAAAACTTCTAATAAATTAAGTAAGATAGCTTGCCGATAAATTTTTGATTTTTTTTTATAATGAACTTTTTTTAATATCATTTATATAATTTTTTATAATTCATTTTTATTTAAGTTTTTATGTATATATATAATCATTTTATTAATACGTCACTACTTTCTTTCATTTTTCTGATTTCATTTACTTTAATAATACACTCGATATAGAGCGAAAATTAATTATTTATAACTAAATACAATTGGTTTTTTAAAAATAACAAAACTAATTTTGACTGATGTTAGAAATGATGATTTCTGATTCATTTCAAATTAATCCAATAATTTTATAGAGCACAATTTAATTTTACCAAAAAAAGCTCATATAAAGTTAAAATTGCAAACTTTAAATTTAAATAATTTAGTTAAAAATATTATTATATAATAATTAGATAAAGTAGGAAAGGTTAATTTTTAAACACAAACAAGCAATTACTCGAAAGTTTTCGAAAATAATGGAGAATCCTCGAATATAGATCCTCCAAGGATCCACAAGCATTCGCGAAAACCCTTGAACAACAAAATATTTTTTGATTAGTATATAAATGTATAGTTTGGAGCTTTTTACATACAAAAGCCCTGTAAAAATAAAAATAAGTTTTAACAATAATTAAATGTAAACCTTTTAACGTAGAATCATTTAGAATCTAATTATTATCCCATATAAACATTTTATATTGTAAATATAGATATTAATAATTCGATAGATTAGTCAATTGTTCATGGATTATTATACTATATTATATACTAATATACTTACAATTGAATTGTATAACTATATAGATAGTATACTAAATTACATTGTATTACTATACTATATTATTTTACTTATTTTGTAAAACAAATTTTATTATTTTATAAACAATGAGATTAGATGAAAATTTTCAATCACTTATTAATTGAAATTATTCCTTTTCAATTAAATTTTAATTTAATTTGTCTTAGTTTTAATTAAATAATTTTTTTTATTCTTTATTTTTTTTAAACTTATATTTTATTAATACGACAAAAATTTTTTCAATACATTGCCGTAACGTAAAGAAGAACTATAAAGCAAATAATAATTAGTAACTTCATTTATAGCGTATATATTTAATTTTATTATTATCTTAGGAAAAAAATGATTCTTAAAAATAATAGTAATATATACTAATATTTTTTAAATGTTAACATAATCAATACAATGCTGTAGCCTACCTTGTAATGAATCTTTCCAATCAAGAATATTACAAAAATTTTATACCAATATTCATAATTTAAATAAATATAACGAAAGTATTTTTCTAATAATAAAAACTGAAAGATGAATTATTTAATAATTATTTAATGCAATTTTTAAATAATAATTTTTTTTAAAAACTTTTATACTAACTTAACATTTAATATTTTTATTTAATAAGTAAAGAAAAATTATGAGATTAATGATGAATATGAGACAGTTTTAAAAGAAATATCTTTTAAAACTGTTTTCTTAAGAATATCATTACATAACAAATCATAATTATTCGCTAGGAAAATATCGCAGTGTCTTTATTTTCATACGTTTATCTTTATTAATTTATTGTAATATTAATTATTATATGTAGTTAAAATGCTTGTGAAATTTCCTGTAAAAGTTTTTGATGCAATACCTTAAAAATTTTTCCGATAATTAAAAAGATTTATATTGAAATTATATAAATAATTTAAAATATTTATGTTTTTCATGAAATAATTTTTTTTATATTAATAATTTGTAATCTTTTATAACTAATAAATAATATATTTAAATAATAAATTATATAATTCAAACAAATAAAAAAGCTTTATATAATTTAGTAGTGGATTTATACAACTCCAAATATAAACAATGACTATTTTTTAATAAAATAAATATGAAAAATATTGATAATTGTGAATATCTATTAAAAATTTAATTATCAGTTTTCTATTGTTAACAAGAAAAAACTGTAATTACTTATACATGATAATATCTCTCTCAAATCAAATAATTTTTATATTAACATAAAATAGCGTAATAAATAATCATGTATCTTTTATGGAATAAATGTAAATTTTAGATTGACATTGGTTGTATAAAATGTATAACCATGAAATATACAGAATTCTAATCTGCTTCAAAGTTAAAAAAGCCATCGAATAATATAAGTTCAGCTCAACCAATTCAGTTATACATGTATCAATTATATAGTTGATAATAATTGCGAAGCATACATGTATAAAGTTTGGATTCATATATAGAAAAATAAATTACTTTAGTTGACTAAATATAAAATAATTATACTAAATACAATTATATAATAAGGTGTTTTAATTTTAAAAGTTTTAAAACTATCTATTAGAAACGTAAATAAATTTAAATTAAATTCTTGTATAAATAAATTGTTAAATTTCGTTATTCTGAATTGTAGTTTTTTCAGACCCAAATTACTCAAATCAGTTCTGTAAAAAATAATTTTTGACATTTAAAAACAATGATATATTAAAAATGTATATTTTAGAAATTAGTATTAATAATTTAAATAAATAGATGATGAATTGTATGAATTTATATATATGTACACATAATTCGTATTACTCTGATTCTCTGAATTAGATGTATAAGAAAAAAAATAAGTATTTTATTTAAATAGGATATTTAAAATTTGAACTTATGAATTTGAAATTTATAGAACTTAATTACTTGAAAAAGACTAATCAACGTACGATTATTTTAAATTATTCAGAGTGAATTTTATATGATACATACACATTTTATATTTTTAATTATTCCTGGTAAATATTTTATTAGATATAAGCTCAATTTAAAATTTATTTACATTTTCAAAAATATAAAAAATTTTTTATACAATATTCATATTTAAATTATTTAAAATATTTGTATAAAATATAAGGAATAACATAAAGAATACGAATATTCTATTTACAAGTGTATGTTCATATACTTATGGAATGCATATACTTATATAATTTTATGTGAAGAAACATCTTGAATACATCTTCTGTTATTAAATTGAATAATTTAAATGTATTATTATTTCGAATATAAATTTTAATACCAATGAATAAATTAGTAAATATCTGTTTAATAAATTAATAATCAACGATGAAATGTTAAAAAAGCATAGACTTATTCGCTTCATTTAATCAAATCAAAAATTTAACCAATTATATTGTCTGTCGTGGAATGAATATTTTTAAGTATTAAATTCTAACAAATTATTTACAATTATAAATAATAAATTTTTTAAGGAACCAATTCATTAATTACTTTATTTTAGATGAAATTGTGTATAAAAATATTTTGCCGTAAATTTTTAAATATTTGTAGAAATATTTATCAGGTATATTTAAAGTTGGGCAAATCCTAAACCTTATTAATGATTTCATATTCTTAAAAATATATTGTAATAAAAATTAACTAAACCAAAATAAGTAATTAAATTTTTTATATAATTAATGTTTATCAATTGTATTAATAATGAAAGTTCGTAATTTTTTTCTTATATAAAATTTCAATTTTTTTAAATTCATCGCTTCAAATTTAGAAAATCTAATAATGTACGAAAATATAATATTTTAAATAAAATCATCATTGTCAATATAATTAATTGCATATTCAAAGAATAATTTAAAAATATTTATAATTTGAATATCATTGCAATTTATGAATTTAGTTTTAAAAAAATTAAGCAACATTCTGAAAGCATCAATACCAATGACAAATTTAATAATGTTATATACATTGTCTCTTCTTTAAGATTTATGTTCCTGAATGTTTAACCCAATGTCGACGAATCAACGTGTATTAATTTTGCCAAAAAGAATCGCTGTTCTAATATTTAGTATAATGATTGTCGGATAATATATAAAAAAAAAAAAAACAAGCAAACAAATATGTTTTAAATTATGGATAACTTTAAAATTATAATGTGGTTTTTGCATTGAAAAAATTTTAACATAATTAATTTAGCAGTTGTCGCGCGACCTTTTTTCATTAAAATTTATTTTCACGAATATGTTAAGCTATTAATCCAGCAGAAATGATTTTCGCAGCATAATGATTTTCGGTTTTGATAAAAAAAAAAAAAAAAAAAAAAACGGGACAATTGTTAAAATGCAAAAACATCCTCCGCGTGGAAAATCGTGCGACTAGGGATAAAGTAAGAAAATTTTCGAAGAGCCGAGAATTCCTCCCTATAATTCCCTCTTTTTCCTTGCTTTTTGTCTCGAGACTTTCGATGGTGATGTGCTGGCTGAAGAACTGAAGAATCGGGGTCTGAGTACACACGAATCGGGGGGGATGGCCTGGGAGGAGGCACACGTACATTGCTAATCCGTCACTAACGAGCCACTCGTCTGATGGGGGTGACAGTGGCGTAAGTGCCCTTCTTCTTACAACCCCCCGGATAACCTTTCTTAAGGAATTACCCGATCTCATTATCAGAAACAAACTATCCGACAACAAAATGACTCCATTGTGTGTGCCGCCTAAAACGGAAAATTGCCTCGATGAAATGCACACCGCGGTCGGATTATCGGGCAAGAACAAAAATTTGCATTGTGCACTATCGTGAAAGGGTTCGCGAAGACGCGTAATTACGAACTATTAAATTCTTGGGGTTGTACACGGCTTATTAATGTCTAACCGATCCCAAGGGGCTGCGGGTGGAAATAAAATTCAAGAGAACAGCACTCCACTCTTCATTACACCCCTATATAGGTGGGTCCCCGTGTTTTGACGTCACTGCACGCGAATCTAAACCAATCCAATCTACACTGCGGGTCCGCGGGTGATTGAGGGTTGGTTCGAGGGGTGTCGAGGGGTGCTGAGGGGTTAGCTCATCCTAATTGGCCTCCACAGCCACCATGAGCTTTCGCTCTCCTTACCTAGCTTAGCCCTTCCTCCCAAATTCGCCATCCCCCTTACATATCCATCCCCCCCTCCCCCCTCCCCGCCGACGCCGCCCCCGCCCCTTTTATCCCCCGCCATCGGCTCCGGCCTCGGCTCTTAACTAGAACCTCCGCGCATACGCCAATCATTGAATAAACGCCTAAAACTAAAGTTTCTCAAGAATAGACTCTGCAAAGTAAAGAAGAAAACTTTTATTAACTTTTTCTTATTTTTCTTCTTTTATAATAAATAGACAACTTTTTACAAATAAATTTAGCACACAATTTCAATACTGTAATTGTCATGAAAGAATTAAATGTGTAATAATAATTCCAACAGTAATTATTTAAATAATATTTTTTTAACAATATTTTTTATAATGATTGCACTAGTTCTACGATAAAAAATTAATATATACATAATAATAATTGTGTAATGCGTAAAATGTTAATTCGAATAACCGCAAGAGAATAAAAAATGTATATTTTTAGTGTAATCTTTTATTAAATAAATTAAAATTTAAAATAAATACTAGAGTTATTTTAAATAAATGTAACGGAACAAATCAATGTCAATAATAATACAATATTTAAATAGCCAGTGAAACTATGATTACAAAGCTCTTTTATTTTTATATTTTATTTTTGTTTTTAAATTTTCAATTTGTATGTACATATTATGATAAATAATTATGTAAATAATAATAAATATAAAATGATTCAACGATATCAAAGTTATTTTCATAAAATATTATCTTTTCAGAACATTTTCTGTTTCATAGCTATACATTCAATTTACCATACATATAATTTTAATTTAAAAACAATAATTATAATTTCCCAATACATTAAAAGTTAAGATAAATAATGTATAAAATGTTATGTGTGATCAAATTGTGCTTAATTTTCACACCTTCAGCCAATCATATTTTAATTACATTATAAATTTGTATTCAAGCATTTTGTAAGGTTTAATTAGTATTAATATTTATTTACTCTTATGTTTTTGAAACGATAAGAATAATAGGTAATCAAAATAGTAGTTATTATTATTTTCATCGATCTTTCAATCATAGAACAGGAAAGAATGCAGTTGCGATAGTACCAACGTATTACAAAATGAATATCGTATATCACGTCAAAGTACCTTTAGCCAATTACAGTACAAATAGGATGACATAAACAGGCGATCAAGATAATAATTCTTACAACTCCATTTTTCTTGACAGTTATATCCAAAACTAATGATAAGTGAAGTTTGATATTTGAAATGAAATGAAAATAACATGGTTAACTCACATGCTTCACGATTATTTTATTTTCAAAGGAAGATTTTATTTAAAAATGTTAATAATTCATCAACACTACAATTCGCTGTAAATGTGTATATATATATATTTCAAAAAAAAATCTAATTTCTTAAAATTTTTACATAAAAATACAATAAATTTGGTATTAAAAATTTTAATATTATACTCTTTTTAGTTTTTCTTAACGTCAACTTTTTATATATTAAAAGTTGATAACGATCTTTTTAAAAGATACTAACTGAACAAGAAAAATATTCCCTTTTAGTAGATCTCGTATATCTGCATAAATCCCTTCTTTATCTCTTTTAGTATTTTATTTATAGTTCCTTTTCCATATTATTTCAGAAAAGAATATGTGATATTTCGATATTATAAAACATATCAATAATCCTTCTTTAACAAAAATTATTGAACAAATATTTATTTATTAGTCGTATTTACATATAATAAAAATTGGTTCTATTAATAATTCAATTTCATAATAATTAATATTTCAAAATGTTAAAAATAATTATCAAAATGTAAATGATTCTTATAAAAACCTATATTAAATATGGATGCAATTAGTATGTACATATAAAATTAATCAAGAAATATTAATACTTTTCGTTTTTTTGCAATTTTCTTTTATACTTTTGCTTAAATTTTTTTTGTTAATATATTTATATATATATTTCTTTTTTCTGTAGATAACATAAATATTCATACATGCACGTAAACAAGCGTACAAGTGTAAGTACGCTTATATAGGCGCGTGCGTTTATGTAATCTAATTTTCGATTGCATGTGCCCTATTTATTTCTATGTAAAATTAACATATTATAATAAAATTCAATAATATTCTTTTGAAAAAACATTAAAGTATAAATGTATATTTCAACAATAAGAATATGGAAATACAAATAATCAAAATAAATAGTTCCCAAAACCATTTGATTTACTTCAAAATTAAAGTAACATATTTTAATAAAAAGTGAAAAAAGTTAAAAAGAAGATGTTTAGTTTGTAATAAAATGATGCATTGAACAGCAACATCAATGTTATTTCGACAAATGAGTAAAATTATAAATAATTATAAAATTTAGTTTTAGAATACCGAGAGGAGTATTTGAGAAAATTCAGGTAAATTTAGCTTCACTTATCGCGTGCACCATTACAATAAGAAGGAAAACGTAAATAATAATAAAAAACGCTGGGCTTAAACTGCATATCGCACAAAAAGAAGCTTTGTAGTTTTGGTGCAAAATAAGAAAGAATGCCGATGCCGACTTAACTGCATCGTACGTATTCCCATTGGCCGAGAGCGAAACTACTTTCCCGTGGCTGACCCGGGCCCCTTCACCCCTCACCCTCCACCCTTCGCGACGGTATTTTCATTAAATTCTTTTGAGGTCGCGCTCACAGGAAGAGAGCACGAGCCAGTAAAAAAGTCTCGGGGGCTCGAGGAGAGGTCGCGCGCTGATATAAATCTAATAATACGCGCACACCCTCCTTCCAACCCCCCCCCCCGCCCCCCTTACAACCCCCTTTCGAGCCCTTCTCGCACTTGCTAACGTCCGAAATTTCGTTTGGGCTTAGAAAAGTGTGCGAAATTAAAAAGTGCGAAGGTTCCTGCGGTCCAATGCATTATCGCCCTCGGCATTACACTGTAAATGATAATTATTTAAAATAAAATAAGAATTAAGAGGTGCTCGAGCCTTTTTAAGAAGACTTACTGTCGTTGAATGTTTTTTTTTTCGTTTTCGTTGAAATAAGTTTATTTAATAATGCAAAACTGTTTTCATACTTTTAACGACGAGAGCGTTATAATTACGAAAATACAATATCATACGAAACTTTATGTACTACATTAAAATTATAATTTTAATGAGTACATAAATCTATCCAAAGAATAACTTCTCTCTTCATCTTAGATTGACTCTGGAGTTCGTTAATAGGTTAAAATGGATATTACTACTTTTACTCTTATTTTCAATTTTAGAAAGTCATGAATCTGTATTGCATCTTTGGTTAAGGGGAATAGAAAATTGACATCTCGGAAACCTCATGTTTCTTTCTATGACTTTCACCTTACAATAATAATATAAGAATAAATACAATTGACGGTAGTCAAAATAAAAATTTATTGGAATATTCATACAAAATATCAATTTTCGATTATACATGTACACAATGTTTAAAAAATGCTTTGATAATGTAAAAGAAATTACGGGAAGTAAATTACTTTGATTTAGGACATTAAACTCCTTTAAACTAACACTTTTAATGATATTCTTTGACATTTTAAATTTAAATCATAAATCATAAATCATAATTAAATTGTATTTAACACATGATTGATAAATTAAAAAGAACAAAAACAATATTTTAACCAGTAATAAAGAATAAAATTGAAATTCTAAATAAAGGTAATAATTACAAATAAATAAACAAAAAATTTGCCTGAAATATTATCAAATAATAACTAATAAAAACCTAATTAATCCTTAATAAAATCTCAAAACTTAAATAATCAATATCAAATAATATAAATTGACAGATGGACTTTCTTGTTTACTTACTTTGTATTTTGCAAATTGACGCTTTTACATTGTATAGCAATTGGTGAAAATATCTCAAAAATATTGTCCAATGCATTTTGCAATTATGAATTATCTTACCTCTGAATAAGTAACTTTGAAAAGGACAATGAGTTCCTCGCTGAAACATTGGTGAATAATTCTTTACACAGTAGTGTCTTTTATTTCTCAGAATGGATCGTTATCCAATCAATAATAGTCTTAAATTCTCGCAATTTAGCTTATGCACGTTGAGGTAATGAAAATGTCGATTAATAGCAAGCTACTCCACTCAGTTGTAATCCTCGAAACTAAAAGAAATCAGTTACGATGTAAATCGACCCTTTAAATTGCTTTTCCCCGGGTATTAGAACGATAGCATTAGCAATCAACGACTCCATTCTTCGCGAAAAAATAAAGTTTAGCACACCCTCGGCTCGGATAATTATTCGGGCGAGTGCTCGGGCTTCTGCCGCCCACTCCCTCGCAAACACACCGGAAGCGCCGGACGCGTTCCATGCATAATTCGTGCATAAGTGATGCCACTTATTACATGTTTCGTGCGTGGGTGTGGGTGGGTGGCGCGGGGGCACGAAAAATCCGCCGATAAATAATTGAGCGGCCGTAAGCATAGGTACAGTGTGTGTGGGCCGGCACTTATCTACCCGCAATTACGGGCACGCGATCTGCGGTGTAGCTATCTCCACTTGTTTATGCATGACCCCCCCCCCCCCCACCCCCACCCCCCGCAGGACTTCTTTTCCTGGAAGTGCTGTGGGGGCGGGGCGGGGGGCTCCAAAGAGAGAATCAAACCGCCCCCTCCCACCCCCGTGCGAATTTATATCAATGTTATCTTGTCGTTTGTCGCGTTCACGTTTTATGATCCTGAAAACTTTAACGACGTCGATGACGTTAAATGGAGGAAGGATGTCGCCGCCTTTGAAAAATGTAACGTGATCCATGTATGAGCAATATCCCATTTGAATAATTCAAATCGTTTTTAGAGATACTCGTCTGCATGTGTAATAATAAAAGATGTAATTTTAAAAATCAAATGTTGCTTCGTGTGCATTTTTCTTATCTACTCTGTCATTTTATTACTAATTACAACTCAACTACCTATAGCCTAGTGGTACGTTAGATTTGTGTTACCGATGATTGATTGCATTTTCCTTTTTTATATGAACACTAAAACACCTGACGTTCCGAATGATATAAAAAAACACATGGATAAACAACGATACTTAAAACTTCAATGTACCAAGCCTTTTAAGCATCGAAAAGAATTTGATTAATTTTGAATTTGAATCAACCGCTAAGATATTATTAGGAGAAAGAGATTTTAGAGGTCAAGCGCCTAATGCAAGTGAACGCGCGCGCACGAGAAGCCGGGGGGGGGGTAGAAAATTCGAAATTTCGTTTCGGTGTACAGGGGAAAGGTAATGGGAGAATCTTGCGCTGGGAAACTGATGTGACCGAGGGAGACCGAGGGAGAACGAGAGAAATGGAGCGGGAGACGAGGGAAGAGGAAAAACAGAGAGAGAATGGGAATCTGGTAGGTTAAGGTGAAACATCAAGTTCGGAACACGGTAATGCACTCGACGTTGTCAAGGTAAGAGGGATGAGGTTCTGCGGAGTCTAAAGGCGGCCGAAGGGGGCGGGGTGAGGGTGACACACGAAAGAGAGACTCGCGTATCCGGGGGTGGAGCAGAAGGGGTTTTACTTAGGAATATTTAAGCGCAACGTTTTTCCCTCTCACCCTTCGATTTTCCGTCCTCTTTCGTGTACTTCACTTTCTCAATCTCTCCTATCTCGTGCTTTTGTCGCTTTTCAGAGTAATACTTTTCAACCGTGAACACGCTGCAAGCTCGATTGAACTTGCGATTCGCAGCTTTTTTCGAAAAACTTACACGGAGGATAATATTCGATGAGCCGGGGATTCCCTAAGTTAGCGGCGGCTTTCTGAGATAAAATAGAAAAGTTGCATTTTTCTGGCCCATGTCGATGCGATATCAATGCTCAAATTTTCCTCGCTTTTCACGAAACTAAGCTCCATTTGGGTCAGTCTTTCCAAACTTTAATATTCCCAGCAATTTATGTTTTGATTTGAACATTAAGTTTTCAGTGAATGTTAAAATGCAAAAATTCTAACGATAATGCTTCGTGATAGATTTTTAAGATACCGTACACGTTGAATTTTAAGGGTTCAAAGTATCATAGAACTTTGAATTTTAAATTAGTATTCATATCAAAACTTGGCGTTGTCATATTCGAATTCAATTCACGTTTTCAAGTTTTTATAACTTGTTATTTTGGAGCAAGGAAATTTGTTCCATTTTATCTATTTCTCGTATTATTATTGTAAAGTCATTTCGATAAAAATACGTTTTATATAATAAAAGATTTAACATCGATAATTGTTATTTTAGTAGTTTGTTTAAAAAAAAAACTTGTTTAAAAGCAATTTAATTATACGAAGACAAATATTTAAGTACGTATTATTTTTAAGAATTCAAAAATAAAAATCATAATCGGATAAATTTTTTTGACAATCATTTTTTTCATTATACTTACTAAAATCGTGCATTATATGTTTTATATATTGGCATTATAAATATAAATTTAGAATAATTTATAATAATTGTATCCTTGGATGCTCATAGTATTTTATATTTTATATTTTAGAAAAGCTTAAGTAATAAATTATGTACTAGACAATAAGTTAAAATTATCCTTAATGTCTATGTTCAATTATAAACATATAAGAGTTGTTGGAATCTTCTAATATTAGGATTAATGATTGAAATATTTATATTTTAATTATAAAACTTTGTGTAATAATAATTATCATTAATAACGTCTTTTAGTATTGAATTTAATTATACACGTACATTATTTCGATTTTACAAATACAATCATATAAAAACTGCATCTTTTCTAACGAAATATTAGAAAATGCTGATAGTGCAAAATGTTCTAAAAATGAAAGTTCTTGCTTTTCAATACTTCTTTAATATTTTAAAATTCAGGTAAAAATATGGATTATCGAGCAAAGCAGTGCGAAATACTTTTTTAAGAAATACTTTGACAGATGGATAACAGACTTGTTGAAACTCTAAGGATAAATAAGGATAAAGAGACTGGGAACAACAATCCTGATGATTCTTAAAAGTTGGTAGCGGCAACGACTTGGTCGCCCATCGAAAAATCAATTCGTCAATTACGCGCGCAGATAGCTTTATGCGGAATTTATTTTCCACCCCCAAAGCAAAACTCACGAGGGGTAGGGGCGCGCACTGAGGCCTGAATCTTTTGCGCCATAAATCTATTTATTGTTTATCATGATTAGCGTCAAGCGATGCATCAATTAAGACCGACCGGCGGCTGCATCCGGGCTCAAAGTCCGGGCGAGGCATAAACCATCTCCCTCTCTCCCCCCTCTCTCTATGTGTGTGTGTGTGTGTGTGTGTGTGTGTGTGTGTGTGTATATCCCCATAACGGATATCAGACGCTTGGCTAAAAGCTAAAAGCTTTCCCATATTTCATTAGTTCCTCGTCGGCCTGCTGGTGATTCGAGTGAGAGAGAGAGAGAGAGAGAGAGAGAGAGAGAGAGAGAGAGGGAGAGGAGAGGAGAGGAGAGGAGAGGATGAGAGATGCAGCATCCGCACATAGGCTTTATTCGATCTGCGACGTCGCATGTACGCACCCCTTTGGTCCACCCCGCGCGAGGCCTACCGTCCGACCGCTAATTATCCTAAATTCTCCACTCCCGCTCCTTTCATGTAATTCGCGAGTTCCTTCCTTTCTCCACCATACAAGTGCGTGCAATTAAGTTACGATAAGGGTGCTCTCCTCCCTCATTTTTCCTTTCTTCAAAGTGTGCTCATTCCGCTCGCTCTTATTATTCACTCGGAGCGTGGAGGGTAATTAATGAAGACGGAGAAAATAAGGGAATCCGAGGAGTGTACCCTTGTTCGGCGAGAAAACACACGAGACGGCGAGAGAGAGGGGACAAAGAGTGAAGGAAAGAGGGAGAAGAAAAGAGGTAACGCTACTGTTAGTGGTATAATGGACTACCTTGGATAAAAAGATGGCTCCGGCAGATTAGAATGTAATTCAATTTAGATTCAATTATTGATATGCGTTTTAATTAATATCATTAAACTTGCAAGGAGTTCAGATCCATCTAGGCTCTATAGTCTTTATGCATATGACACATATGCAAGTTGACGTGTGTAAGGTATTACGAAATATCATTACTTCGGTGTAACCTAATTTTTACCCTTATACACAATTCAAAGCCAACATGTGGTCCCGTGTAACACATTTTTTTCGTAACTTTTTTTAGTTTAAAAATCGAAAATATTATGTCGTTTATTTTAATTGTATTATAATTATCATTCGTACAAATTTTGTTGCTTTCTCTAATGAATCATTTAAGCATCCAGACTTTCTCTATACAGTTCGTTATATGTGACTCGTGAAAAAAAAAAATGGATTAGGCGGTACAGAAGTTAAAATCATATTAAGCATTGACCAACCAGTGAAACTGAACTTAAACACGATTATTAATTACAATTATTTTGTTAGAAAGCTATTGGACTGACATTTCTAGAGAAAAAATAGAGTTCGCTTTTTTATGAGTTTATGAAAAAAGACTTTAATCAAATGTGTAAAATTATGATTTATATAGTATTTGCTACGTATACTTATTACAAGTATATTAAAATTATTCATTTCACTAAATACATAATTTTGAGTGTTATATATTGAATTATTATATATCACAATATATTTTAAATAGTTGTAATAATGATTGCATTATTAATACAAGAATTTAATTATATGTTGTCAAACGTCTGAAAATAAAATCAAACTTACTATGTCATATCAATTAACGTAATTGATTTAGTTTAAAATCAATATACATCTTTATTTGTATGAATTGTTTTGGTATTTTAACTAATCAATATGAGGTAGAAAATAAGCAAACGTAAGCCTATCATAATAAATAATTTGCTTATTAATAGTAAACAATGAAATTTAATGAAAATTACATTTTTATAATTTGGTAAGTTATTTATTTAATGGTAACACAGTAGATAATTGTAGCAGATAAAAAAATATGTATAATTGTGTACTTGATGATTGAGAGCAGTGATCAGTAATGTCAATTATACTCCAGAATGTTAACAAGAGAATATAGATGTTTTTACGATTATATTAATTGGATGTAATAGCATTAAAAACAAAAGAATAAAACTTGAAATAATTACAAACCTCAAATCAATCATGAATCTGTAAAGATATTTAAATTCAGAGTCACAGTTAAAAAATAAATTATTTAAATAAAAAAAAATTAAATATTTAATATAAAAATATTTTATAATTATATTTTATAATTTACCTAAAATCCAAATTCTATTAAGTCATTTCGAAAAAGGTACTACAGCATACAAGCCATTCAATTTATTTTCTAAATAAATACTCGAAAAACTTTTTTAAAATATCGTTATTCAAAACGCAAAAATGTTTTTTTCAGCGAATTTTTCGTATGTTTCAAATGCGTTTTATGTAATTTCAACAATAATTTTGGTGTGTATAACCAGTAAATTAAACTTTTTTTTATATATACTTAACTCGAGTGATAAAATTTACCTTCACATTTAATCGGTTATTAAAAAACCAATAGCATCATGAGAAAACAAGAAATACCAAGAAATAGGCGGGTCAAGGGTCAACATTTGTAAAACACGTATCGGATTCCGTAACAATCATTTAAAATGTAAATTAGTTCTTCGTATCTACAATATACGAATTTAAAGCAACGAGAAGCAAAAAAAACCTCGATTATTTCTTTTCTCGGATGGAGCGCTGATCAAAAAAAAAACAGGGAAAAAGAGTGAAAAGCTGGTCCCCACTCTTGTAAGCACGATAATATTTTTCCAATTCCAACTGATTAAAGCATGTCGGCGAGTTCGGGTGGCGTGTTTCGCTCGCCCTAATGAAAACGAACCGATGTTCGTTCAAATCGAACGACGACAGTCACCCCCAACCAACCCCCGAGATACAACGCTGGAAAGGGTCGGAAAAGCGATCGAGATGGCGAAGGAACGCATTGGTCCTACGGGCCGACCCCCATTGTGTCGACATCAAGCCGATCGGTTCTATTCGGACCGCCAGCCCCTCGCCAATGCGGAAGAGGAGAGACGTCGACTTTCGTCCGAGGGTCAAAGGTCGCGCGCGGAGAAAGCGCAAACACGCAAAGTGCAGGATTATAGGGACCTGCCTCTCTTCTTAATTATCCACTGACGAATCCTCCCGCAACTATCGGCATCCCCCTCTCGTCCTAAGATATATAAGGTGAAAGCTCGAAATTAGAGGGCCGAGAGTTGTACCCAACATTTTTAAAAAACAATTGACCTTTTTCTTGCGTTCCCACGACCCAGTGGTAGAGAAATTAAATGCGCGTGATCATCATTAATTGGATCGACCCACCCTTTTTTTCTTTTTTCTTTGAAACTGTCACTCGAAATGCCCAGTTAAGCTATAAATGAACTTTTCTAGGAACACAGAGAGTGCGGTTAAAAATAAAAGATAAAAGTAATTTTATTAATAATCAAAATATAACTACTTGTTCTTACGAGGTGACTCTGAAACAATTTATTTTCTTTATTAAAGTATACTCGAATCAAAATTATTTTTAAGACTGGCTTATAATTAAAATACAAACGTATAAATTATTATTATCGTTGTTGTTATTATTATTTTTTGTTATTTATATTTAAAATACAATTTCATTAATTTGAATGACTATTATTTTTTCATTACTTTAATTCAAGATCTTTTATTATCAGACTTTTGTAATTATATCTTACATATTGTTCTTTTGTGACTATCCTAAGTATATAACGGGTTCATTCTAATTTACATAATTTAATTATACTATTGCGTTATAATGCTAAAATTTGAAATATTTATCTAAAAACTTTTGTATTAAATTTTCTAAATAATTATCTCTTCGATCTTTATAAGATCTCATTTTCTTCAAATCTTCAAATAATAAATCTACAATATTAATATATTATTAAATTTCACGTTAAAAATTCTACAATAACTTTAAATTTTAGTTAAGTTTTGACTATAGAAAATTTAAACAGTTTTTACATAATATTTTTTGAGTTGCTCAATGCTTACCTCTTTTTAATGTTATCGTAAAATATAAAAAAATTCTTTTATATGTTTTAAAATTTGTGACGTATTCTTTAAACTTCATTTTAATAACTACATGAGTATTATTTCTATTTTTATTCTTTCAAAAACCTTACTTTCTCTACATTTAGCAAATACTATGTTATGTATTTCATTACTTTATCATCATTCATTGTATGTAATTAATTTATGTTGATTAATATTTATGCATTATTGAAATAATTAAACTTACTTATATTTCTTTAATAAATTTGATAATGTATTAAAAAATTTGATTGACTAAGAAGGATATTAGAACGTTGGCTTTATTTTAAGACACGGTAAATGAATGATCAATCAAATAACTCAGCCATCAATCTTGAATACCTTCAAAATATTATTCCTTATACTCTACGCTAAATGTCATTAAAATAAATATAATTCAGCTAACTTTCTTTTTACTTTTAAATACCTCTCAAAATCATAAAATTGAGATTTTTACATAAAACATTATTCTTTCTTTATATTCTCAAATTATTTATAAACAATTTCATAACTTTTTAAATAATAGTATACACATTGAAAATCCGTTAAAATATATTTTTAATTCTACATAAAAAAGATTTATTAAAATATTTATTTTAAAATATTAATTGAAATTTTGAAATACGTGGATTAAGATGTTATTTTATTTCCATTTTGTTAATTATTTTTACAATTTTAAATCATAATTATATTTCTAGTAAAATTTATAATTATTTTTAGTCATTATAAGTTATGCAATTTAAAAAAATTAATGTTGTTAAAATTTGTTAAATTAATATTTACAATTGGTTAGCTTATGCAATTTCATTATCTATGTTATATTACTAATTGAAGCAATCATCTCAGAAGATTTCGTGGAGATTCACCCCTATTAAATTCGTAATAAACTCTTATTTATTACTATTTTTTAACTCTTTTATATCTCATTTCAATCTACTATTTATGAAATCTTAACGATATATTTATCAATATTTTGAGGATATCGCATAAATTAAACTACTTATAAGTTTTGTTAAAACATTATTCTGATTTTTTCCTAAACAAAACCAAGATCATTCCATTATTACCTATATTTAAAATAATTTTCATTGTTTCACTTACTTAATAAATCCTATAGATGATACTCTTATTAAATACAATTTCACTTATATTAATTTTGTTTAAGTGATATAAAGTCCAAACTTGTTTAAGCTTTTGTCTTCACACTAAATCTTTTATATCGGATTACTCGAGTCTTAAACTTCAGATTTATAAATTTTAGCAATAAATTTATCTGTCAGAATAATTTTACTTTTTATATTTTTAAATATTAATTACACATTCATAATAATTAACACTACAAATTAATCGAAATCATAATCTGTACATACAATATTATTTATTTAAGTCATACACTATTATTCATTTATTACTACGTTAATCTAAGAATATCTAATTCTTTAGTCCATTTTTCAATTAACCCAACCTTGAAGCAGATATTTTTATTAATAAAATTTAATCTATTTACTAGAAATGTTTTCATATACAAAAGAATATATTTTTATATTAAAGTAACGATCACCTTGTAATTATATAATAATTTAATTTTCATTCTATTCCAACCGCACTTATTTATCGTTATTGCTAAGTTTCACAAAATGAAAAATAATTCAAAAGAAATTTAAAAATGAAACTTATTCAAATTATCAGAAATTTTATACAAATTTTAATTTATATTTTAAAATTTTTTGTAATTCGAATAATTATAAGCAATATTTATAAAATGTTTTTTATTTATTAAAGCATATTGATATTTTGAAGCCTTAAAAAATCTTTATGTAAAATGAAATATTATGTAAGCATTTTTACAAATAATAAAATATTTATTTATCGAAAATTTATTTAATTTATGGGATTATATAAATAATTGAAGTTTAAAGAAAATCATCACAAATTATTGTTTTTAAAATTTTGTATATTTACAATCAATAAATTCTTTAAATCAAAAATAATGATCAAAACAAACTTTGCATACTATTAGATTTTTTAATCCCACCGGTTGTATAAATAAAGTTGATATCGACAAATTAAACGAGTTATTTTATTATTGAGCATAAGTCAAAGAAAGTAATGTATAAAATAAAAATAGAGTGCATGTAAGAAACCGGTAGTCAACTTTTTTCTTAAATATAACTAACCGTAGCATAAAAATAAAATGCAAGTTAAAACAATAAGAGTTTAACGCACGTACACTTTTTCCACTAGCTTTTAAAACGTTAATAAGGAATGTAAAATTCTTTTTTAAATTGTATGTATGTTAATTAAAAAGCATATACTTTAAATTAAATAAATTAAATATTTGCATTTATTCTTATGTTTGAGAAATTCAGAAAGTAATGAGCTAAAATTAAGAAATTTATTGTTCGCTCAACTTTTTATTATTAAAAATACTAAACCTTGCATATAGTTATAAACCCTGTGTTTTTAAATACATGGTAAAATTTTTTAAATTAAGAATAAAACGTAAAATTACAATTTAAATTTTTTGTTCAAAGTATTTAAATAAAAATCTTTGTAACCTACATATTTCTGAAACCCAAGTTCATCCTACAATTAATTTAATTTTTTAAAATGAACATACTATTGACTTTATATTAATTCAATTCTTATGAATTAAAATGTATATCAATCTGAAGCGTGATTCAAAATCGTATTTTAATTTAAAGTTAGAAATCCACGGGTAGAAAACAATTAATAATGATAAAAGTAGTTTGGGAAACAAAAATTATAATGATTGACTAGAATTTATGGCGAATGTATATTTATTTATAAAAAAGAAAATTCAGTTTTATTACTTTTATAATATATATCATTTTATTAATCCATATTTCACTAAATATAAATGAATGAAAATTACGTAAATGACTCTCAAATATTTTAAAGCACTAAAAATAGGCCAATGATTTAACGCTATTAGTTCAGCAAAACTAAAAATACTTTGATAAAAGAATGTCATTATTTTCTCACATTTATGGTACATTTGCGATGAAAAAGAGTCGTCGTTATAGCGCATTTACAAAGCATCGGAGAATGAAAAACGAAAGTAAGGCATTAAATATATAAACTTTCATATAGCCACCACACGCATATACAAATATAAGAAAATTTTTGCTTGACAAGGCATGGCTGGAAAATTTGTTTTTCTCTTTTTTCCAGTTATGATAGAAATAATAGTACGGGAAAGAAACGCGGTCGCAATTTGAAAGGTCAGTTTCAAAAATTAATTAATTCATCCTGTGCACATGCATTCTCCAACAGGTACGCGAGGCTAATTAGACCGACCAAGGTATTGAAACATTGCAGGGCTTGCGGCGTGGATATACCTCGAGTAATCTATACTTACTCCCTCTCCTCCCCCCTCTCTCTCTCCCTGTCTCTCCTCCTCCCATCCCTCTCTCTCTCTCTCTCTCCCTCTCTCTCTCTCGGTTCAGGATCGCAAAATTCTCTGGATTTTCAAGGGAGAACGCGAGTGCACCCTTATTAGCGCGTGTTCGACATACTGGATTTATGTCTGTCCTTATCCCACCGAGAAGAAGAACCGCGTCCACGTTTAAAGCATCCCTTGCAAAGCATAATTGCATTTTCACTCGACGCGCATGTACACGATCCGATTAAAATCGATGACTCGCAAAAATATTTTAGTTCCTTTTTTCGAAAAACATCAAAACGTCATTTGATAATTTTTTCATGGGTTTGTATACGTGTAACATATCATTTTATACGAAGGGAAATTCTCTGTCGGTATGAATGTAATCAAGAATTGAGCAAATGGAATTAATTAAAAATAATAAATAATTTGATCATATTAATACAAATCAATCAGATTAATGCTTTTGAAAATAAAAATATAAAATGGTATTGCCAGGATTTGTATGAAGTAGTTAGTAATAAAGAAGATGTCGAACCTTTTTCAAGCACTTATCTACATCTTTCATTGATAGAATAAAGTTATTATTTTTTTTATTAAATACACAATTAAACAAATTTATATGAAAAATGAAAAGTTACGTACATTACAAAATATATGGTCATAGTTGTAAATAACTAGTAGTCAAGGGTTTTCTGCACTTAAATAACAGAATACCTCTAGAAGAGCTAAACGTGTGTACTTTTTATTAATTATAATTTTTCCAAACTTGTCAAAACTTAAAATTAATGATACCCCCACATTAAAAGTTAAAATGAGGGAGAAAATCGCGAATTCACCACAAGAATTCACCTTAGAGTTCGTGGACAACTGCGTAGAAAAATAAATGAAGGAAAAGAAAAGGGATGAAAAAGGGAAAAATCAGGCAGTGCTCGGCCATTTTTCCAAGGCGGTCCTCGTTACTTTGGCACTGTTTCTATTTAATGATGTCTAAATTGTCATGTGTGAAAGCGACTGCAAATTAAAAGGAAAAGTGAGAAAAGAATTGCATTTTGCTTATTCATTATTTCGGTAGAGCTTCGTTTCATTTTTAAGGCCCTGCTTTTTTATATCAACTTTATATTACTTCGTGCTTATATTTTTAAACAACACTATGAACAATAGCTTTTCCTATTGAAAAATGTTCTATTTTGTTGGTATAAAAATAATAATTAAAAGAAGAAAAAATATAAATAATGATGCTTTTGGTAACTGTTATCATTTACTATTCGTTTTAAGATTCCACTTTGATTTCCCGTTGAATAAAAATTCATTTGACTTTGGTTTACTGTTTAGGTTCAATGCTACTCATTACAAACTAGTTAATTTATAAAATTAAGTTCCAAATTTATTAAAAAATTGCGAGTAAAAAATAGAGTTAAATAGTTGTCATATAGTATATTTGTCAATTTATTTGTCTTCGGGTTTGTATTTTATAATAACTAGATTTAATATTACCGGTCAATAACTTTCTATCATTTAAATAAACACAGATAATAAATAAACAAAATAATTACTAAAAGAATATAAAATACTTCATTATATATAAAATTATTAAAATTAATTATTAGAATTTCCATAAAAATGTTTTATTATTTTTAAATTATTATATAAATTGCAATTACGATGTATTTTATATAAAAATTCGATGTTTTTATTACATATCATTGCTTTAATTCATACAAATCAATAATTGTTTAATTTACTCAATTTTTTTTAATTTTTTTTCTTGTAATTATCAGAATATATAAATATGCTAACCAATAATAATTAAAATTTATAAAAATATTTATCTAAAATGGAATTTTAAGAATAATTTCTAAGCTATTTAAACTACAATCTAATAGTTTTAATATATCAAATGGAAATATATGGATATAAAATAATTAGTAGTAAAAAGTAATCAATTCAGTAATTTGTATGAAAATTTTATATAAACATATACGTTTATTAGAATTAAAAATTTAGTAAATTAGTACACAATTAAACCAATAAAATTTAATAAATTTCTTACATAGCCAAAAAATATTATTATTTTAATCAATCTTCATTAAATAAGTTTAAAATACAAAATTATGCATCAATTGTAGATTAAATTTTTAAGAATTTATTAACATATCTTTAAACCCAAAATAATACTTGGAAACATTGTAATATGCAATCATGATTATTTGAATGAAACAAGTAAATATCTTTTTCTTATGCTTAACTTAGAATTTATTATCTTACTATTTTTTTTTTTAAATAAAACTAGTATTTACTTAAAATTAAAATACTCTTATAATTACAAGCAATATTTTGAGTAGAAGATTTGTTTTATAAACTATTATAAATATATCTAAATACCGAGGCACTCCATTCGTATTTCTGCCTGGCATCTACATTCTCACATAAATCCTTGCTCGATAGATAATTTAAAATTTATTAGTTATAGCATCGTAAAAATAAATTAAAACAATTAGATGTATAATAAATATTATAATCTGCATCTTACACATGAAGTTAAAATAAAAAACGATAATTAAAAAAAATATTTTAAATCACGAAAAAATTAAAAATTATAATATAATATATTTAATTATTTATTAAAATTATTAATTAAAATTTCTTAAGCTCTAATTAAATAATGGTTTATTTCTCAACTAATAAAGATAACATAAATCCAAAGTATTTAAACTACACACGTAGGAGAGTAATATTATTATTATTATTCTATACAATAATTAATTATTTGTACACATGTTTCATATACATATATATGAATACTTTATAAACACTATTAATGTATATTACGTATTTCTAAGATGAATTTAAGTAATCAATCTTTAAATCGGTAAATTATTGACCTGTATATGTAATAAATTATTACCGTAAGATAAATTTAATAATTGTATCAGCATACAAGTAATCTAGATATTTATTCATTAAGTATTAAAATTTTTAAAGTATGTGTAAATAATTTTTACGGATTTATAATAAAATATATACAGTCATATTACTAATATAGTAATAATTATTTAAAAAAATTTCTATTCAATATAAAACTAATTATCACAAGAGTTTAGAATACATTGTAATTTAATTACCAATATAATATTCTAATACCATACCTAAATTAATTTATTTTTATATAATAATCTACAAATAAACTCTAAAAAAAAACAAAAAAAATAATAATATCGTATGTGTTAAATTATAACATAAAATATAATCATTATGTTTATGAAGAAAATACCTGTGTACTGTATATTTTTTTTTAATATATTACATGATTATTATAAAACTATTCAATTATAAAAATTTTTTTTCGAGTATAATATGTGCATAAATATTCATATATATTACAATTAATAAATTAAATCATCACAACATTATATAATGTTGTGATGATTTAACTATATATATAGTAATATAAAATTTATCTCGTGATATTAAATAATATAAATAGTAATTGATCCCTTATAAAATATATACACTAAATATATAATAATAAACTATTGATATAATACTTATGAATAAACATCACAGAAAAATATAAATAATTCGGCATTCTAATTATTTACTATTCCATGTATTAAAAAACTTAATAATTTTTTTGAAATTTACTCCATTATCAATTGATTTTGATGAAATAAAAAAAATCAAACAGATTAGTGTTGAAATTTAATATTATTTAAGCATAAAAAATCTAAATATAATTCGAAACCTTTGAATGTACATTTATATGTAAATATTATATGCATTTAAAATAATTTTTAATTTTTTAACGATAAGAACTATTTACATAATTAAAAAACGAAATGAATAAAAATAAAAAAAGAAAGAGAGAGTACTTTTCGTAGATTTTATTTTTGGCTCGTAATCAATACGTACATCGATAAAAACGTCTCAAAAGTTAATTATGCAATAAATCAAATATTATTTAATAAAGTTAGAAAAAAAATGATTTTTTAAACTAATCAATCATTTTTTTTGCTTGTGGCAATAGGGATTTATTATCAACATAATAACCATTTATCGTTAAAAATAAATTTTATAAATTTATTATTAATTACGTTTAACATTCTTGTTAAAGGATATTGTCCCTTTCCAAAGCAAAAGGTTATTCTTCAAATAATAATGACGTAGAGACTCGAGTAAATCGCAAAACCATAAAATATGATAAATGGCAGGATAATAATTAAATCCGTACTTTGAAACTATCACGATGTAATTCGTACACGTTCCCCGGGGCCAATTAGTAAGTACAACGACTCTGTTCAACTAATAACGTGCATACCCACATAATCCTTTCGATTTGAAATCTCATCAGCACAATCTTAGCGCGCATAATCGGAGTACGCAACCGAAGCTCGAATTTGCTTTGCCCTCGAGGAGCAGGGAAAGCAGAATGGCTTTTCCGTAGAAAAAGTTGCGCCGGGAAATGATTTTCCCCCGGAGACGGCACGTCCCGTATGCAATGGTTTCCGATCACCCTGCACGAGAGTAACCGGGACCGAGGCATCGACAGATGCGGTCCAACGGTCACGTTTAATCCTAATTGTCGGCAGTTTGGAGAAAGAGAATGGCCGACTAACGGGGTGAATCCCCGAACTCGCATTCCCGATTTCCACCCCAATGTTAGACGCCGGGGGTAGTTCTTGTGTTTCGCAAAAGGCGACTAAATGATTGTGGTAACGCGAGTCCTCTCGCAACTTTAATTAATTACATCATTAATGTCAGTGAAGATCTGCGTGCGTCATGAATTTCGTCGTGGTCGCTTTCATTAGGAAGCGTTCTGTTCTACTCCAGAGCCTTGTTGACCGTGAATTTCCCATAAAAAAGAGACACGCAAAAGGAATTTAATGCCAATGTGGAAGAATTAGCGAACGAAATGGCAGTAAAAAAATACGGGGAAAAAATACAACACATGTTTTAAACACAATTACGCTCTAATCTAATTTTGGATTCAAGTGGAGTGGAAGATATTGATGAAAATATATTATGTAAATTCTAAATTGGGATTTAAGTTTCGATACCGTTAGCTCCATTACATTTTCTAAATGAGTCTAAAAAATTATTCATTTTAGTCTCAAAAGAAGATTCCAAAAGCATTTCACTCTAGGGTATTTTATTAACTGATAATTGGCTGATTCATTCATAATGGATTTTGAATTAGAAAAGGTGACGATGTAAAGCAGTACCAGGCTCTTTGACTGTAAATCATTATTTCTTCAATTTATTGCGTTACCAAATAACTCTTGTGCATTATTAAACTAGAGCTCGAGAAAGCCCCGTTATCCTGTATTTTTAAAATATTGTGTAAAAAGTATAAGAGACGAAATCAAGTGTTAAATTCAACTAAAGGGAAATAATATTTGCCGTAAACAATGCATCGCTGTCGTCAATAGTGAATTAATTGTATAGTGCCTAAGCCGAACAATAGCGGAATACTCACGGGTAAAAGAAGCCAGTCGAGACGGAGGTGAAAGGGTTAAGGTGGGGTGGGGTGGATTGGAGGAGTTGAAACCGTTAGAATTAGGGCTCTTATCAAGTATAGTCCTTCGGTTATTAAGCCATAAAGCCAGGATACTCAGCTTACCTCGATAAATTATATAAGGCAACAGATAGAATCTTTACATCCTCTGCGCGAGGGCCGCTTCAAATAGTTGGCCAAATACCGCGGACCTCCGCGTATTCCCACCCCCCCCCACCCCCAACCCCTTTATTTTTCCACCGCCCGCGAATAGTTCGCCAGGGATGCTCCACCGGCCAGAGCAGATTGTTGGGCTCGTAGCCGCATCCAAGGAATTCGCACTTTGCGAGGAACCCACCCGCCCCGCTGATTTCACGACGCTTACCTAATAAATCGTCGGGGGTGAGTGGCGTGAGAGGGTGAAAGGCGTGAATTATTCTACGAAAATCAGCCCGGCGAGGCCCCGGATGCCGAACATTCAAGATTTCGACCGCGCGACCTATTGTGCTCTACATGTTACCACCCTAAACTACACAATAGCACGGGGTGAAAAATGTTTGCCCGAAGTCGTGTGAACAAGAGCGGCCAGTGTGGAATGGGATTCGGGGGTAAAACAAAACGAATTTAATAACGAAAATAATAAATTATGTACGAAGCTGACCATATCTTTCACTATTTAGTATCCGGAATGGAATCGAGGACATTTTGTACTTCACCTAACTCAACTAATACTTTGTTCGAGAATACAGTGACTTTTATATCACATTGAAAGACTGATGCTTGACTTTACATTTAAATCTCTTTTAAATCAATTTTTCGTATTTACTTAATATAATTTTATATAACTAAAGCAAGTTCTAAATTCTTAGGGATAAGCTAATAAATCATCTTTAATAAATTAATATCTGTCTAATGTGAATTCAAATTAAATATTATTTGTCAAGTAATTATTCTAATGTACACACTAAAGGCATAATTATGAAACATTAAAAGATTTAATAGCATATTAAAGAACGTATTACATCATGAATATTAAGATTTGTAAAATCTATGAATTCAATACCGGACCATGTCGATTGATTTTTAATTAAAATTAAAAAATAATAATATAACGTTAAAATACTGTAATAATATTAGTAATTATTTTTTTGTCTTTAGATGAAGTTATTAATCTTTGATTATAAAACTTAATTATTCAAAAAGAACTTAGAAGATTTTTTGATTGCTTTCAATTAATTGTTTTTTATTACTTTTCTTTTATTGTAAGGATAGGCTAATGTATATTTATTATTAATTTATTTTGTAAAATAAGAGAAATTAAACTCGTAATTAACTGTAGAAAGTTCATTCATTTCTTGATGTTCTTAAGATTCTAGTCAAAGTTTAATTATATGTGCACACTGAATTTAATCAATAATAAGCATACAGTTGTCATTTTAATGTGCATTAATTTATTATGTGCATTTGACGTAACATAAATTCTATAATTAGTTTGAATTTTATTAACTAGATTAATAAAAAAAGTATATAAGAAAAATTATTTATAATAGAATGAATTACGAAAGATTTAAATTATTGTGAAAAATTTGTTAGACATTAAAATTTTTATATAATTATAATATATTTTTCATTAAAAATATTTGTTTTTAATTTTATAATAATTAAACACTTAAATATTAAAGCACGTATAGAAAATATATATAATTATAATTAAATCTAATAAAATATTATTGTAATGATAAATATTATTGTATTTATACAATGCTTCCTTTAACGTGTTTAGATTATATTTTGTTATTAATTTAATTTATTTTAGTTTATAATAATTTAAATTGTTTCATCACATTAATAGTTATTTGAGAAAAAAGCACGATACTGACTTTTTGCTAAACGAGAGAGACATAGATAAAGACCTATATAGAGAGAGAGACAGAGAGACAGAAACTTTATACAATAACGTAAAAAAAAATTGAAAAATTACACGTGTATATCTTCATGCTATATGAAATACAGGAAAAACTTCTAAAACGTTGAACTAGTTAAAAAGAAAATTAAGCATTTTAAAGATGCGCAGTTAATCTTCAATGTATAAGTGCAAGATAAAGGAAAGAGAGAGACATTCAGAATAAAAATAAAAAAAAATAAAGGACATGAAATATTTTCTTGATGATTTCTTGTTTTTTAATAATTTATAATCCATCATTATTGTAATGGATCAATAAAATATTTTTATGTGGGTGTACTTGTAAGTTTTCGCATCTGAGGGATACCCACAACATATATTTCGAATTCTAAAATAGGCATAAATTTAGAATTTTTGGATGATATCGGCTGATAATACGATGGTATGCTAGAACCTGCAATTCGAGTGTAAGCCTATGTGGATGTACACAGAGACGTAATACTAAATAGCGACAAATAAATTTAAAATTTATGTATGTTTGTACTTTTCGTATATGAAATCAATATGGTAGGATCGGATATAAATGAATCATTCATAATTATTTTCTTCTCTCTCTTTCTCTCTCTCTCTCTCTCTCTCTCTCTCTCTCTCTCTCTCTTTCTCTCTCTTTCTCTCTCTCTTTCTCTTTCACTCATTGTTACACAAATCCTCTCTTTCTTTTGTACTTTAAATAAGGTTCATGTTCAAATAATTTAACGTAGGTGCTGAATGCCTGTAAAGTAAATTTAAAATCGTATTCCATCTTTCTATGTAATATTTTGATAATAAACACAGCTTTCTAAGGAATTTGAGTTTTACAAAATCTTCTGATATTCTGCAATAATAAACAATTTTACTCAACGACTCTTGTAAGATTAACCTGTATCTGGTGACAAAGGAACAGGTGATATCTATTTTACAGTATTATAGATCTAACACGGTTCGAAATTTACAAAAACGTAAGATGAACTATTTTTTACGTTAACATTAATATTATTTCATTGTACGTGTGAAACTTATTATTTTTAAATTCAGTGCTTAAAATAAATTTCTTAGTTATAATTTAATTTTTTCCAATAAGATCATTTGTAAGGATATTTTAAAAATATGTATATAAAATTAGTATTATAATTTTGTATTTATCATATTTTAAATTTTTACAAATTCTGACTTTAGTAATAAATTACAGCATCATCGCTCATTCATTAAAAATGCTATTTATAGCATTTTCTTCGTTCTTTTTTCCTGTTACCACATGTTTATTCCTATTTTTCCCATCTGTCTCCCTTTTTCTGCTTTTCTTCTGAAAAAAGAGTTAACAAGTGAAAAAGATGGAAAAAAGAAAATATACAACTCTCAACCGAATGCTGGTACTAGAATTTATAACCCTGTTTAACACTTCCAAGATTAGTCACCGACATCTATGAACTACGAGCGTACTAACACGATTATTTTAATCACGCGCCAAATTTAAATATCTTACTTACCTTAAATCTAAAGTATGTAAGTAAAAGCAAGAAGCAAATTAATAATTCTTTATTTACTTTTAAACCGTAATATTTAAAATATTATTTGTAGTTTATTATTAAAACATATTTAAGTTAAAGTATTTAATCAAAATTTAGCGTGACACTTACTATTGAACCCATGTATACCGATCATGAAAAATGTAGAAGTAAATAAATTAGACTTTTGAAGTAAAACTATAAAAATACAAATGCTCAATCATTCAAGTTCGAGAGCACAATAAATGCTGTTTCGAAGGCAAAAATCTGCAAGTACACTCGGATATCCATTAGCAATTGAGCGAATCACGGTTCGTTGTAGTTTTTCCACTCACAATTGACGCGCCTCTGGGATCTCATTTGAAATCGGAAATCACTTGAATCCTACAATCAGTGAGCTTTGTAAGCTGGAAGAAATCATTTGTATATACCCTAACTCATTGCCATGAGCTAAGTTCCTGCAACCTTGATCACGAAATGCTTCCATTTTGTAAAGCTCCGAAAAGTTGAGAGAGCAAGAGAAAGAGAAAGAAAGAGAGAGAGAGAGAGAGAGAGAGAGAGAGAGAGAGAGAGAGAGAGAGAGAGAAGCTTGTTGCATAATAACGCGTGGATTTGTACTGTTCAAAAGGACTGTACCAAAGAAAAGTACCACGAGAATAGAAAAAACAATAAGAGTGGAAAGTAAAAATACAAAAGGAGGAAGTAGCTTCGTTAATTGGCATTAATTACGTTCTCTAATTATTGTATTCTACCCCAAACCACTAGAGTTTATCTCATTCTCATTCTCTGTTTATCTCTGTTTTGCCACTTGAGGAAGAAAGAAATATTAAAAAAAAAATCGAAAAATAAGCGATTTAAAGAAAGTAAGGGATAAAGATGGAAAAACAATAAGTGGTGAAAAAATAAAAAAGCACTACAAAAGTACACAAAACGTGTATACCTGCAAAAATATATAGTCAGTGTTTGGCGTCCACCTCCCTTGTTAAAGGTACCAAACTTTTCGACGTTTTTGGTATCGATGAGACAAACGTTTTTTATGCCGAACAAAAGCTACCTCTTACTACTGAAACTATTTTTCATGCAGCAACATTCGAACTTTATTTAACGTGCATTTAATAACATCACATTTTTTTATCGCTTTGTTGCTCCTCGTTATAATTTATAATTATACGTCTATTAATTATTTTATCTAGGTCAACATATTTATATATAATTAGTAAATGAAGATTTAATTACCCAATCTTCCTTAAAAATAATAAATTAGGGCACACTAATTAAATATCAATATAATTTAATGTAGCTTTAATTAATTACAGAAAAACGTAATCATTTATAAGAAAAAAATGTTGGATAGCTTAATTAGGATTCGCGTTAACGTATCTTTATATAATTATTCCGAGAAAAAAGGCAAGTTCTTTAAAAACTCCTTTAAAAATCTGTTTACATAAAAAGAATTTAATAGAGCTTGGATCTAAATTTTTTATTTACCTGCTTATATTAAACACTGTTTATACGCTTTATTTACTTCCGCAAGAATTAGACTTTTCATACACAAGTACATGGAGATGTAAGAACCCGCCGGGAAGGGTTATTAAAAAGGGGAATAAAATAAGATAAAGCCGACTTCTCCGCGTGTAATTTAATTACCCAGAGCTACTTGTGATTCTCTTGCATTTTTTTTATTTATATGAATTGCACAAAGTGCATTGAGATTATTTAAGCATTTCGTCAACCTTTTGCTTTGATGTTTACTTAGTGGCTCTTAAAATGCTCCCCTATTCTCGACTTGCGCATTAATTAATACCTGGCCACGTTCGGTGACTTAGGGAATATTTTTGACATTCAAGGAGCTGCAAGAGACAGGAAAAGAGAGAGACAGGAATTTGCAAATATAATTTATACTTCTTTGGATAGTCACCATTTTATCGTAATTTTTTCCGCTCCTTCTTTCCAGCTGATGTTGTAACTCTGAGAAATAAATTTCAAACGTCAGAGATAAAATGCATATTTCGTTACATTTTTTTTTGTTACTTTAAGAACTTGAGCGTTGATGCAAGTCGAAAATAAATAGAGCGATTAATTTTCTATCGTGAGTTGTTTTACTTACGTGCATGAATATGCCTCCTGGGATAATCGAGCAAAAATACGAAGACACTTTAAACTAACAAAATCAACAGCTAACTGAAACAAAAAAAAAAAGAGAAAAAGCTAAACAAAATACCAGAGTCGTCGGCGATAAAAAGTAGAAATAGTTCAATATAGAGAGCCAGGAAATTACGGGCTCAACGTTAATCAGAAGGAAATTAAATACTTTATTCGATTTATTTCAAATGAGACTGTCCTTGGAAATGCACGAGACGCGCGCTTTCTCTTTTAAAACCAGGAAAAAGTTGAATGAGAGTCGCCCGACTGTCATTAAGGAAAAACGCCCGATCCGTCTCCCGAAAAACGTAGTAAAGGCATTTGTAAGCAAATCCCCGTAGACGATGCATCTGCTGGGAGTCGGGACGCCAAGTACATAAATTTTTAACCCTATTTTGATGGATGATAACCCTATTTTCTATAACATTCAAACCGGCTCTTGTTCGAATAAGTCCACGAAATAAAACTCGATGGGCGAGGTCCGGCTAACGATTCTTCTAGGATCCAGCCTCACCCTCGCTCTAGTAAAACGGACAATCCATGGAAATGTCTCGTGGATTTCGAATAAAGGTACACACATTTTTTTTCCGCATGGTAGTTAAATAGTCCTGACTTCTCTCATTACACGCCAGGATACTTTGTTGATTGCACATATGATTTAACCGGAAAAAAGGGTGCGCTGGACGTTTAACTGTAGAGGAAGTTGCAAAATGACAATTACATTAGGCACAGGCATGTGAGCTTTCGAACGATTTCTGCAAGAGTGCATCTTGTTACTTGAATGTGCACCTGTGTATGTGCGAAAAGCGAAAAGGACAGGGTGAAAGAGACAGAGGACCAACCAAGCATGAATTGCGCGCTTAAGTCGAAATTGTTAAGCCGAGGTGCAAATCCAGAATTTCTGTTGACAAAAATTTCATTCTTTAATACTTTTTATAATACATTTAATACATGTTATAATAGTTTCGGAAATTATTAGTTGGTCTATTTAAAAAAAAATCACGCGAAAATTGCATTGATTGTTCAAATGCTAAATATTAAATAAAATAAATAAAAAACTGAGTATCAATTTCCCCATTACTTTATAGCTATATTTTATAATTTTATTATAATTTAAAATATTTAATTATAAATATAATTTTTTAATTTTAATTCATGTAAAACTCAAAAAAAGAAACTTTTATTTTAAATATTTAAAACAAAATGGTGCATTAGATAATCGTGCATGTATATAGTTTTTTAAGGTTCTATAGAAATATTGAAGAAATTTAATTAAAAAAAAAGCAATATAATTATAAAATATGGGAAAATTTTTTTTGGTTGGAATAATTAATAAAATATTTCAATATGCCAAAAATTTTAAATACTTTCAGCATTGAAAATATGCTCTTGAGCTAATTAAAAATTATATATAACATATTAAATGAAATTTTTCACTATGGTATTAATAATACATGTTTTTGATGAGACTATAAAATATAAGATTTCATTGTAAATCATGTACCTCGAAATAATGTAAATGGCACTTTATTACTGTTGAATAATTCAATTATAATCATATTCCTGAAACTTATCATCTTCAACGAAGATTGAAGGACCTTTCATTGAACTGTACACAAATTTATTGTATTAAATGCATAATAGTAAGCAAAGTTATTATTCAGTAACCAAAAGTAAAAGTGCAATAATTATATTATATCGAAAGCAATATGATATTCAAAAACATCTTATAAAACTGCAAAGTACAAAGAGGTACGTCAGGATAATACACAGAAATTAAATTCGTCATACGCGATAACGCGCTCCACTTGAAAAATCTCGCTCGCGACGCGCGCACAAAGTTTTAGGACAAATGTAAGATAAACTACGTTATAAATCTCCATAAAACCATAGGTGGATTGCCCCGCGGGCGGGCCCTATACCTAAAGGGAGAAAGAGAAAGAGAGTGTGAGGGGGCGGGGGGAGGAGGAGGTCGCACAAAGTTCTAAGCTAATTTAATCGGGTTTATCAGAGGAGGCGATCTAAGTTGCCTCGGAGGCTGTTCAAGGAGTAGACGACGTAGGTTCCCATATTCCCGGTTCCGGTCGAGGCTTATCCTAACTTTTACGAATCGCGCGTACGTGGGGGCACGCACTTGGCTTAATTTAGTGCGTCGTTAAATGGGCTTTGAATTTAGTTTTGCTCGCTCCTCGTGGATGAGGCATTAGTGCGCCATTACTTATCCCGGAGAGGGAAAGGGAGAGGGTAGAACGATGCCAGAAATTTCATTCGTCTAATAAGTGTGTATCGTACCGGAAGTTATTATGTTGCCCAAAGACCAACTTTCCCGAATTAAAAGTTCCTATCTGTTCATGCAAATATCGTTTTACACAATTCCGTCTGGGTGGGGGTGTAGACAACTTTTTCGAGTGCCCGCGGCAGCTGACACTTTTGTTGAATTAATAAATAAAGAGAAAGGAACGGACACTTTTACTTAATAGAGATGAATACGAAGAAGAGGAGAACGCGGATTTTTCTTGTATTGTCATCGGTATTTTGCATATTTGAAAGTAATTAGAAGGAGCTTGACTTTCCGTTTTGTGCTTGCGCACGATTTCTATGCTACTTCGCGATCGCTCTTAGATCGAGTTTTAAAAAAGCAAAAAAAAGCGGAAAATCAACTAAGGAAAAAACCTAAACATTATCCAATAACTTTTTCCGCGTAGCCGCCATTGTAATTATGCTGATAATGTGTAAAATTTGTAAAAACATTCTCCCGATACGCCACATAGTTCTCGAGCCGCCTTTCTCTCTCTCTCTCTCTCTCTCTCTCATCAAAGTCGACAAAAAGTGTAGAAAGACTGCGGCGATGTAGCAGATCGTATCCCACGACATAGTTGAAAGCGAAGAGTTTAATTAAAAAAGTCTCAGGGCATAGACTTGCAGAGTGCTCCCGAAGTAGGTCCGGGCGGACCTCGTCGACTCTCCCCCTACCGGGACACAAAGAAGAACATCAATATATATGCGGGAAAAGCGACCGCGGGATGTTTTAATTACAGAGTGTCCGTACTTAATTAATCGGATTCCACTTTTCTTTTTTTACCCTCGTTTTTTACGAAAATTTACGCTTAGTGTGTAAAAAAAATGAAGAAAAATTTTGTCAGACACTAATCGAAAATCCAATACTTGCTGCGCATTTTTTATGTTTCTCATTTTGATCAGGCTAAAGAATTTTCCTGAGTGCCGCGCTTCTTCGTTAATTAAATTTTTCATTTTTACCAGTTGTCATTGGGCTAATGCACGTGTTTCCCTTTACTATAATTTTAATAGTTTGGGCAAAGGTCAATAGATTCGATCTCTCCCTTCCAATCTAGTAAACCATCAATTTATAGTTGTTCAACCATTTATAAAGAATGGATTTCAATTTTATCATCTACTTGGCTTTTTTTCTTTCCTTTTTTATTATTTCCATACAAGTTCAGAGTCAATACGAAATTTAGACGAATTTTACATTATTATTGTGTGAGTCACAGGGGAAAAAATTGTAGCTTCACAGATATCACCGAGATGACCAAAAAAAAAATCCCATAGATGAACATCGTTTATACAGTCAACATTTGTAAGTGCCTCGAGGCAAATTTTGACATAACTTTCGGATACACATTCATAAATCAGCGGACACTTCAAAAGTTTCTGTAATTTTCAACTGTTTAACTGCATATAATAATATCATTTTCTTTGAATGTCTTTTTATATCATTTTTTCATTGATATTAATTCTGACAATACTAAGATATTTTGATTAAATAAAGCGTGCTTCTATCAAATTACATTCCGTTTCCATGACAAATATATTATGATTTTTTTTTATAAGATAATATATAAGATAGCTCACAGTGAAATTCTATAAATAACTGTAAATTTTAAATAATTAAATTTTTTCATTATAATTTATATAAAAAAGGTAAGATAATATCAATAGTAGTGGTATCACATTAATAAGTATGATTTATATTGAAAAATTCAGAAAAAATATTAATACTAATCAATAGTCTATGTCCTTTATTATTAAATCTATTGAATTATTAAAACAAATTTCTAAGAAATTAGCTATTATAAGTATTAAATCTAGTAATAATCTAATATTAATATACCTGTATATGAAGAGATTATTCCAAAGATTATATTTTTTTATTACTAATTTCTCGTAATGATGGATTATTAATTGTTTTGGAATTCTCACATAAAAGAATCAGAAAAGTGATCAACACTAAAATTGAATATTTTTTTACAGTCCATAATTGATTTGAAAGATGATTATCGCTACATAATAAATGATATTTTTTCTAAATTCCACTGTTTTGTGTAAATATTATAATGATAATTATTGAGTAGAAAGTATAAATTTATATTAAATTATTATATAATGAGTTAAAAAATAAAAATGATTAATATAATAGTAAATTGATAAAATAATAATAATAATGATGATAATGATAATAATAATGATAATAATGATAATAATAATAATATTAATAATAATGATGATGATAATAATAATAATAATAATAATAATAATAATAATAATAATAACAACAACAACAACAACAACAACTAATTAACTAACTAATTAATTAATTAACTAACGAATGAAAATCTCAATTAAAAAAACACAATAAAATATAAAATCCCCATGAAAGTATAATATTAAAATTTAAGTACAGTTTTCGTTACCTATAATTAAACTTACATCAATAGTTGTACATATTTTAGAGACCGCTATTATAATTAAATATGTAATATAGGTTAAAAAATAATAACAGAATTTTTGACAATGTTTCTCCACTTGTGAAATGGCAGAAAGAACATCTAACCGCACTTCAATTTTCGAGAAGAAAAGTAAATTTCCGGTGAGTCGGACTAATTACACAGGTAAAATCTGATTGAATAAGAGTTAGGACAGGAGATTAGAAAAAGAGGAAGAGGACGAGGGAATAACTGGTTGTCCAACTCGGGATCGTTCGCGCTCTGGTTCGCTCTTTTAATCCCTCTTTCCTTCTCGTCCCCTTTCCCCTTTCCCCGAATGACCTCCACCGCATTCGGTTTACTAATGAGTAAGCATTGATGTGAGACAATGCGCGTTGTGCCTAATTAATGAAATAACGTTAAAGTAATGGCGGCGGGAGGGGGAGGAGGAGGAGGAGGAGGAGGAGGAGGTACAAGTGCTCGGATTGCATAGGCACCCTCGATTGCTCTTACCTCGACCTTCCGTAAATGCACTTTTTACTTTTTGCATACCCATTCATGCCGCACCTGTAAATTGGCGTGATTGATTACGACGAGGACGAGGGACTTATGATTGGATATTATATGGAAATCAATAATTAACCCCAAAAGTGCGGTGACAATAGTTAATCTATTGCATCGAGTATGAATTATTTATTTTTGAGAATTTATTCCAACGCGATACGATAAAATATGATTAAAATACTCATGATTAAAGGATGATTTATTGCTGTCTTCGGAACTTTATGAACCACAAGTTTAATAATCAAATATTAATAAGTATTCAAACAATTATATCATAACATCATTAATCGCTTCAACATTTTAATATTCATTTCGTTTGAAAAGAACATCCATCAAAAGCACAACTATTTAAATAAGAATTTATGATGCGAAAGTTTCCTTTAAATCTAAATATTAAATTTTTTTCCTCTAAAATGATTTATCAGTCGTGACCCTATATTTTAAACAATATTTATTATTAGATCACTAGTACCAATTTAATCAAAAAATATCACCGAATGAGAGTCGAAAGAAAACATTAATTATTTACAAAAATAAAATTAACTATAATATCAATTTATAAAAATTACAATAAATATACTTATGTGTGGCACTGAATAAATAAATGAATGTAGATATCAATTTTATTTTGTTTTTTTATTTCACAAGGAAGGCATTATGATTGGCAGTTAAATGCAGGCACTTACTGTAATAATAAGACTCACGTCAGTTGGAAACGAGTCTTGTGTGCGTGTAAGAAAGCGCAATGAGAACATCCGGTAAAAATCACATTAAAATTAAATAAAAATACTCCTTCCATTGTCTCGTCTTTGTTGATGCCGGTCACTCATCGCCGGCACAATTTTTAGTTTCGAGCTCCCAAACATACATATGCATTTGCAATGAATTCTTACAAAACTTGATTAAATATTCCAAAGAAATCCAATAATACATCTCGTGATATAAATTTGTATTTTTATTTGAATTTATAGATTATATATTGAAATTATATCAATGATTCTATAATCATTACTAAATACTATATTTTACCATTACGTTTTTTAACTTTCCTTTCTGGAAACTTAACTATTAAACTATATAATAACATAATAGCAATAAATAAATCACATAAATTAAATAATAAATTTGATTTTATTCCACAGTACATGATTATTTTTCCACATTAATTTCCATATTAAGTAATATTATATCGAATGAATTGTTAAAAAAAACTTATTCATTTTATTAATTGCAGAAAGAAATAAAGATTTTGCCGGGTAAAAATACATTGCTATTTTAACAAACACTGGGCGACCACCAAAAATAAGTAAAAAAAACATTTATTCATTCATTTTAAATTATTTCCTTATTTAAAAAAGATAATCTATATATTTTCTATGATATTTATGAATCAGGACTGATAGTTTAAAATCATTTGGTGGATCTTGTTGTGAAAAGGGTTTTTTTTCGGACGAGTTGGAATTCACACAAAAAAGATAATTGTACAATGAAAAAAAAAGAATTTTCAAGGCGAGCTTCAGCTTATGTATTTTGTAAACTCTCTTTAAAAACTTTTAAATTTAAGAACGATATATAATAATAATTTTAATTAGAAATTAGTGAAATTAGCATTTAGTACCGTTAAAATTGTATTATTATTTTATTGTATTAAAAGTTAATATCTATTGATGCAAGTTTAGGTAATAGTTGGGCAGGGAAAAGTCTAACCCAATCCTATAATTAAATTAATCTTGGTAACTTTATCGCTGGCATTTGTGACAAAATTCTTAAAAAGTGGTGTAGAAATGGCTATGGAATCCTCGCGACAACGTGGAGCTTCCTCGAGCGAATAAAACATCCGGGCACTTGATCGTCCGAGCTTGTAGAAGATCATCCCCAAGAGGTGAGTGACACCGAGTGCCACTACTCCGCACTCGGGTTGTGTCATCTTCCGAAAGCTCGGACGATCAAGTGGCCGGATATTTTATTCGCTCGAGATATTTCAAGGGGGAGGAATGAGGAATTCGGCCAGTCGTGGCTAATTTCCACAAGCCCTAACCCATCTTCTGGAATACTCTTTTTTTCTCAATTTTATTAAGTGGTGATTCAGGCGATGACACAACAAATACTCTTGTGTTCTATCCGGTTTCGGGACAGACTGAAGAATGATGGACGATATCGTGCATAATAATAAGGATGAATCGTCTGGTATTGAATTGTTATATTAGAAATGTACAGTATCAAAGCCGTATAAATAAAGACGTGACATCGATAGCAGTCAAATTGTAATCGATTATTTTTTAAAATTAAGTGATGTCGATAACGAAATCATTCACGAGTAATAGCTGTTTTTATTCTAATAATACCCACAGTTTTTTGACACCACTCTCGACAGGATCTAGTTATTTATGGTGGTGAAAGAATATGAAGCAGACATGAAAGTGCAACGTTGTATTCTCAATCCTATGCAAGCTCGAAGCTATATTTATCAATGGGTCACTTTTCATTGCTGCAACTTTTCTCAATACACATCACCTTTAATTTAATATCAATACATCTGAATCAATAAGATAAAAAACAAAAAACTACCAGAAAAATCTAATTACAGGGTATTTCTTTATCAATATAGAGTAGAGTTCGCGATTGGAACGTTTCGACATAAATGCACTCGTTTTACGACGACAATCAAATATTAATTTGACTTGGCTTAGTCTCGTGTGCGTGCGTGCGTGCGTGCGTGCGTGCGTGGTGCGTGGTGCGTGCGTGCGTGCGTACGTGCGTGCGTGAGCGCGTGAGCGAGCGCTTGTGTGCGTACGCTCGATCGTTATTGCGCATGTGTCACGCGAAAATTCAATATTAAGGCGAAACCCTCTGCATGTGTCGCAGACGAATATTTCACTTTCCTGGATGCGTTCCGTATAAAAGTTGCAGTAGTTGTCCGTCGTTCCTCGTAGATGCTGCATCAACATATTAAGGCCAATGCATAACTAATAATTCAATATCTGCCGGAATTCTCGGCAATGGATTAATCGTGCGTCATTGCGTGTGCTTATCGAATTATTACTTTTTTCCGAAAACCAAATGGATAAAGCTGCTCATAAAACGAATTAATTGGAAAAGATAATTGTTTGATTAAAATTCACATTCTAAATTATCCCAAATAGATTTCAGCGTTAAACATTTTGACTTTAACTTAGTCTCACTCAAATATAGCTGTTACTGTAAAAAATTCAATTTAATTCGCAGAATACAATTTTTTAATATCTAAAATAATTAATTAATGTTCCGTAAACTTATTAAAAAGAGCTAAAGAACTTGCTATAATTTTATAAAAAATAATGGAATTTTTTCCGTAAAAAATGATCTAATTTTAAAACTGAAACTCAAACTCTTCTTTTAAAAATGAAGAGAAGAAAACCAATTGCTTTTAATTAATAAATAGTATTGAAAAGTAAATTTAAAAGACTCGACGAATAATTCATAACTTAATGCTTATATAGATTTATGAATTTATAAATAATTTTAATCAAAATAATTAATATTATTTTTATTTAAATAATTTTTGTATTTTTTATAAAAACAAAAATTTGATTTTTTACAATTAAATATAAAATTTACAAAGTAATGTGGTAATTTCAAAATATTTTATTAAAATAGTAAATACATTTTACATTGATATTATCAATTATTTATAGATCAATAATTAAAAGAAACATTCAATGTTACGTCTTATTAAAAAAAAAAAAAATGCCAATAAAATTTAAATGGATACTGGAATTTAAACAAATTGTATTTATTGAGTATAATAAAATTGAATAAGATCTTATTAATCAATATTTTCACATTGTTACTAAAAAAAAAAAGTTATTTATTTTATACAGAAACAAACTAACCAGTAAATATAATTCTCCATTTCACATGTCTATATCATAAGCAACGTCTCGAACTAAAACTATTGAAGAACATCGATACAGATGATATGAATTTCACTCAAAATTAGGGTCCTATAGAGAATTACTAAGAAATATTTAATTTTATTTGATGTTAACGGAGTCCTCATGAAACATGTCGCGAGTCACGTAAAAATCGGCAAATTAATTAAACGAAACCGCATATACTTACCGGCAATCAACATTATAATACCGCGCG
The DNA here is from genome assembly GCA_018907245.1 of Eupristina koningsbergeri. NCBI lineage: Eukaryota > Metazoa > Arthropoda > Insecta > Hymenoptera > Agaonidae > Eupristina > Eupristina koningsbergeri. Next base: position 173,685 of record JACCHV010002769.1, on the reverse strand, counting down.
TGTGTAAAAACAACTTAACATTCTTAACCTCACGCTTATCTTTTTTCTCAATTCTTTGTTTATCTCTCTATATCTTTTTCTCAGCATCTCCCTCCTTCACGTGTTTCACTTGTCTTGTTAAATAACTCTGTAAGTACAAGAGAGAGGGGGAGGGACGGGAGACAGAGAGAGAGAGAGAGAGAAAGAGAAAGATGATCGTTCAAAATCCTTTCCTTTACTCATCCATTTCCTTTCACTCTACAACTTTCTCCTTTCTCTCTCACTCTTTCTTTACGTGACTACATGCATCCCCATAGCCGATAGTTCCTCGACGCGCGCACCTCCACCAACCCCCGAAACAGCTTTCTGAGTCTTGCAATCAGTTCCCGTAATGCCACGATTCAGGGTTCATCAGGGCAGCCATTTTCTTGACACCCCTTATTACCGCCATTTTGTCGACACTACCAACGTACACCCACCATCTGACTGCGAAATACGATGCCGGGATGGAGGGAGGAAATATGTATGGGTGTGTGTACCCGCCACAGCTATTTTGCCGAGTAGTAACTGCAAAGAGAGGAGATGAAAGAGAGGAAGATGGATATAGGGGCAGGAGGGAAGAGGGAAGAGAAAGAGAAATTGGGAACGAACGCTTTGAAATTTTTCGTCGATTGTTTTTACGGATTATCCACGCGGAATACGCGACTCGGTAAAGCCGAACGAGCGAGTCGATTTTTTCGCTCACCAACCGTTTCCATAATGGTGTGCACTGGCTTGAGCATTTATTTATCTTTTTTTCTAGGGAATATTTGTATCAATTTTTCATTTATAAATTACTTTTATTTGGTTATTTTCCCATAAACAGAATATACAATAAATGATACAGCCAATAGATTACCCATGACACTAATATACAATTTATGTCGTGTTAAATATTCAAAAAATATTTGCTTTTTGTAAAACGCTACCAACTGAAAACCATTAGCCCATTGTATACGCATAACGATAACTTTTTTTTTACAGGTTCAAAAAAAAAGAACACCATTTCATTTATTCGTATTAATACCTTTTTGTGGAGTATGAGAATTTATTACAACAGCTTTACAGTGAGCAAGTCTATCAAAATTATTTAAAACAGCTTTCCAACGTGCAGATTACTAATTTTTTACACCTACGTTACATAAAAACGGTCGCTATTTCATATTTTAAAAATGAACATTAATCATGATATTAAAAAAAAAAAATTGAATTTTTATATAACTACATCTAACAATTTCTCAGTGTAAACTAAGAAAAATATTATTTAAAAAGATAATTATGTAATTGAAGGTTGAATTTGTTGAATAATGAATTTTTTACAATTAATAATATTGATATTAAATTAAGAAATATCTCTAAAACAATTTATAACAATTTTTTATCTTTTGTAAACTAATATGTTTGAAATTCATATGGCCAAGTTCATTATCAATTCAATCCAATTATACATGTCATCCAAAAATCTAACAGATCAGCTTACCCAAAGGTATCAATACCATTGATTTGCATTTCAAAGATGAGTATTTCCTCGTTTAGAAAAGAAAAATAATTCAAATATACATTAGAAATAACATTACTGTTACTGTCGAATATTTTATGAAATTCGGTATTCTTATAAATAGGAAAAACATTTTTAATCACTTTTTCTTTAAATGAGATATCAGGATTGTAATTATTTTCTTATACCACAAATTTTTTAAACAATTGAAAACACTTCCAACCTATGTTAATTTAATTTTGTAGTTAAATTTATATCTATAAAGGATGCTAATTTTTAGTTAAAGCATGTGTGTTATGCCGTTAAAAATAATTTACAAGACTTTATTAAATCAATGTGTACAATTAATGATGATTGTTCTTGTCACTTGTTTCATTAAAATGCTTAATATTTTTTAAAGTTTTTTTTTAATTATAACTAATAACGCTTTTAATAATAAAGGATATTAAACTTTTATAAAATATTACAATTCTTATAATATTAAATTAAAAAAAAAAAATAAAAAAAATAATTTTTTTTATTATTTATTAAAATTTTATTTGAAAAATTTTTCTAAATAATATTGAATAATTGTTTGAATCGATTTACTTAAAATTATCGTCGAAGTTTATACTTTTGTTATTTCATTTAAAATTTGAAATAAACAAAATATTAATATCAATTTCACTGCATTTATAAATTACTTTGTAAATGAAATAATATTTCATCTTAATTTTTTTAAATTAGATTTTTTAATAATCCCATTTGCAATTTTAATATAAATCCTTATTATTTAATTAAAAATTAATTATTAATAATAAATATTAAAATTATACTAAATATCAAAAAGTATCTTAAAACAAAATAGAATAAAATTGTAATAAAATTTGATGGAAGCATAAAAAATTAATTTAACAGATTGATAAATTAATTTAAATATTCTGTTAAATAAGATGTAAATTAAATAAAACGTTTACTCTTGTATATATTTGAAGTACTCTATTAAAATATTTAATTATAATATTGCTAATATAATTTTTAATTTAATCAAAATGATAACAATATTATTTAATATTGCACTACGAATATGTTCCATAATTTTAAATGAAATACATATGTATTATTTATTATAAAATAAATGAACTTTCAATATAAATTAATTATAAATAATCAATTTTCACTATTTTATGAACATTTATTTCGGAAAATAATTGTATAAAAATAAACATTTAGGAAACCACAACTTTTGTAAAAATAATATTACACATAAAAAAAAACATCGAAGAATAAGGTCGGTGTCCATAAAAGAAACATAATATGGCTGTATTTTATAAATGTCGGGTATAAAACATGAATATTGTAATAATTATATATAAATATAATTTATATCAATTTATAAAGGAAAATAAATATTTATTGATTATAATAATCCGAGAAATTCAATAAATTATAAAATACATATTTTATTATTGTATTCATATTATAAAAACTATGGTAAATTATTATAGCAACATTATTAATAAAAGTAATTAAAAAATACAATTTTATCAACAAAAATAATTAATTAATATATAATTTAAATAAATTTAAATAAAATTTCAAAGATATTTTAATAATCTAGTTTTAGGTGTACCAGAAAAAATTAATATAATATATTAATAAAATATAATATAATATAAACAGTAAAAATATTAATCAATAATTGTTTACCGGTATTTCAAATACGAATTTGGATTTATTTTAAATGTATTATAGGAAGAAAAAAAGTTGTAGCTTATTCATTTTTTAATTTGTTTGTTACATGTAATTTTCGAGCTTTCATCTTGTTTAAACTTTACATTTGTATTAAAGTTTCTTTCGATTATTAATATCAATAATATATAGATAAATTATTTATTTCATTCGATTATCATATAAAGAAACACCGCGAATAAATTTAATAAAGGTACATTGAATGATATTTATACAATGACAATAAAAACTGATATTTCAATTATTTCCTTTATTGATTTATGAACTTATTGAAAACTCATAATCTTTAAATTCTCGCTTGTCAAAAAAAAATTCAACTTTTTCAATGTTTTTGCACTTTATTTATCCTTCACAAAGGAACATGTAAAATCAAATGTCTTTGATAAAATAAAATTTGTATTTTTCCCCAAGTGTGCAAATCGTACATTTTGCGCACACTCTTTTTTTTTTTTTTTTTGTTCATCTAATACACGCTTGATTTTCTCCGGCAATATTATCGATATGTACACCGAGTCAAACATCTGAATTACCGTTTAATCGTGGAAAAAAGTTCGGTCTATAAATCCTAAAAACGTCCTTCTGCTTTCACGTAAATTAAAATTGTTATAGCTGGGCGAGAGTGAGAGCAGCGTGAATCAAGGGGGTGTTACTCCAGATTAAAAAGTCCTCAAAAAGCGTAGGTGGCGATCCTCGGGGGTGCCTATAGATCCGTAGAGCGTCAATTGACAAACGACCGGGGAAATTAAGTCGGTGTGCGGGTTTTTTTTTCTCCACCCCTTTTCCCGATATTTTTTCCGAAGAGCCGTGATTTCATTAATAAAGGCAGCCTCGCCGCAAAAATACCGCGGATTATCCGTCGTCCACGATTTATCGCTATCTATTTTATCTGATTTTAGGCGTTTAAAACATACACCGTGAATTTAGCAGTGAAAATTAAATGAGCCAATACTCTTTGCTGACATTTTCATGTCGTAACCATTAGTCTTTACTTTATATCCCGGAGCTAAAATTCCTTGAATTTTAAGAATACTTTATGATACATCAAAGCGAAAAGCTAAATTTTTAATAGTCTATTCGCTCAGAAAAAAGGAACGAATCTCAATCGAAAAGCAATGAAACGGATGAACGGCCGAAAGTAATAAAACGCATAGATTGAAATAAGTCCACGGGAGGGGCAGAGCCTTTGTCTTGGCTCGATCGGTGTAAGAGAGTGAAAGAGAGTGAGAGATTGAGAGGGAGAGAGGGGGGAGGGGGAGGGAGGCGTGCGCTCACTCGCACATCCATATTTATTTATTTACTTATTTATTTATTTATACCTTATGTGCACGGAGCACGCAATGTCGGGGCTGGGGTAGGAGTTTGATTGCAAATGCGCAAGAGACGTACACGATTTAATCCGAGTCCTGAATAACATTAGAGCGAGAGCCACCGCTCGGATGTCATCATTGCTCTCTCTCTCTCTCTCTCTCTCTCTCTCTCTCTCTCTCTCTCTCACTCAACTCGCATCCATCCTCTCCTCCCTCGCGCGCACGCATGTGTGCCCTCACGAACACAAAGGTTTGGGGGTGCGTTCGATAACGATGGCGGGAATGGGAGGAGGAGGAGGAGGAGGAGGAGGAGGAGGAGGAGGGCCGCAAACAATTCGCGGAGTATACAGAAGGCGGTAGAGAGGGTTGATAGGAGCTACCCTTATTTAGTAGGAAATGTACACCCGGCAATAAATTACCAGAGTTTTCCGAAGCTCTGCTACTCGAGGAAGAGCAGTGCTCTATCTCTATCACCATGTGTCCCTCCCCCCCTCTCTTCCTCTTCCTCACCCACATACCCACGCCCGCACCGACTTTGACTTTCCACCCCCTCGAATAGCCCGCGAGATATCAGTACTAAGCGCACCGATTTCGCCTCCTCGTCGTAAATTAGCCCTACATTTGCAATTGACTATTAAATTACTCGATATATAAATCAATGTATCTGGAAAATCACTAAAGTAAAACCAAGGCAGTCCCTACATTTTCTCTATAATGGTACATAATTTTCTTTAATGATTTTAAAACGTTAATGAATTGCATACACTGTTCTTTCGACTTTATGCACAGTAAAGACGCATTATGAATCTAAATTTATGTAGGCTAAAAAAAAATATAAATCAATTATCGAATACTACTTTGTCAATAACAGCTAAATAATCTATTATAATATTTCCTATTAATTATAATTGCAAGAAAATATTTTTTCAAAAATAAAATCTAATATTTTAATGAAAAAATGTTATGCTTGTTTACTTGAACACAGCAATTCTTTATGATGGAAATTGGAACTAACAACATGTTAGAAAGGTCGTTAATACATATAGTAATTTTTTTTTTTTTTGCTTCTTTGAAATTAATATATAAGCTGTCAAGAGTACGTGCAAGTAATATTAAAGACCTTTTTATTATCGCTCATAAAAATTTTCTAGTTAAGTAAATTAGATTTTGTACTTTTGCTTGTACAGTTATTCTTCATTAAATTTTTGTTACATTACGTCTCCAAAAAAATTAACAAAAACTTTTATTTTTCCAAAAATTTACCAATTACTTTTATATCCAATAATATATATCATATTAATTGCAATTATTATAAAGATATATTTTATATATATGTATATATTTATATTCCAATAATATTTTGTAATTATAAGTAATTATTTTAAAATATTCTTTAAAAGATAATAATAATATAACAATAATATGTAATCTTTTTTTAACGCAATTTATTATTTTAGACACTCATTACTTAACATGTATTTTATCATAAAAATTTTTATCAATATTAAATAGACAAGTACTGGAATATATAAAAATTTAATAATTTTACATAGTATCATAATTATTTATTTATAATTTTTTTTATTTAATATATTGAAAAAAATATTCTCTAAAAAATATTATAATATATTTTAATAAATAAAGGATATTTAAACTTTGGTAAGAAAATTATTTTTAAAAAATATTGTCAAAAAGAGTCATTTATCATGAAAAATGAATATATCTATCAATTATTAATGTTTTAAATCTTCATTTTTTGTACATGTTTAATAAATGAAGCCGGAAAAAATTAATATTTAAACAAAGCAAAATTTATATTTAAACAAAAAATTCTTTTTACATCAATAATACCATCACAAAAAAACCATATATATGTATATTTATATAATATTTCATTTGTATTTTATACATTTATTTTAATAATTAACTATTATAATTAGTGTCTTTATTATAATCATTTTAATAAAATAAACAGATACTGTATATTTATAATAACTTTCATTTTCATTCGAATTTGTACATTTTGTCTTAAACCTCTGTTTCAATAAATTGTAAAATATATTTAACTTAATAAAGATTGTACACATTTATTTTTAAATGATTAATCTTGTATGTAATATTAAATTTTATTGATTTAATGTTTTAATCCAAAAAAAAAAAAAAATAATTATTATGTATAAACAAAAAAAAAGAAAATTGCCATAATAATATAAAGAACTCATATAAAAAGTAGGTTAACAGAGCTACAGAAATTTTTTTAAAAATTTATAAATCATTTTAAAGTTGCAAAGAAATGTTTGACAAGAATTATTAAATAAACTTATTATTGATGAAAAAAAAATTAATGCAAATATTTAACAAATAAATTTTTTAAATTCTTTGCATTAACTAAAGAATTTCTTAAACGATAATAAATAATAAATTCTGATTAAAATTATAAAAAAAAATTACACAAAAAATAATTTATGATTTTTATTAAATTTAATTGTTCATAATTATTGAATATGTTATTTATCTACATTATTTATTAATATAAAATCATATATTTTATTTATACATGAAAAAAATAATATATCCATTTAAAAATTTAAAAACATTGATATTGGAATAGATTAAAAAAAAAATTCATTACATTAATAGTATATTAAAAATGGTCAATTAAATTAATCTTCTCCATTCATATTCCATTGCTGTTAAATTAGATTTTAACATTTTTTTTTTTTTTTTAAATAAGAAAATTAACAAAAATTTTCTATTATATCGAGGTGTAATAATTTGAATAAAGCAATAATATTTTTTTGTTACCTTTTAATTGATAGTTAAGAATATTATTAATTATTATAAATTAGTAAATATCTGAGATTGAAGCGGAGCAAAAATATTAGTATCGATTGCTTTTAGTGCTTAGAAACATCGACATAATTAAATGGTTATAATGAAATATTTGATACTATCAAAACAAGAATATGTTTGTAATCGATCATTTTAAAATGTCAAAGATATTAACAATTCTTTATTTAAACATCTTCTGCAAAACTTTTATCCATCGATACGTAATCTGCCATTGTTCGAAACCAACAGAAGTTTTAAGCCATAATAGTCAAACTGAGTTATCTTATATCTAGTTGAATCTCCATTATCATCAACAGTATTTACTTCTCTTTCTACAGCATCCTGTTACAATTGTAAAGTACATTAACGCATCTCTGATTCGCATTAAAGCCGAATGAAAAATCTCGCAGTGTCCGAATCAAAGTCGATAAAAATCATCGTGTTCCATCCGGGAAAAAACGATCGAGTATAAATCGAGATAACCGTCCCGGTGCGACTTCTTCTCGGGTAAGCTCTTCTTGGCCTCCAAGTGGTTAGACGGCGCCGTCGAAGGGATCAACCGGGCGCCAGCCCGAACGTTCGACAACCTTCAGACCAGGACTTATAAACCCATTTACCCGGTGGAAATCGTCTTGGTGTTGACGACATCTCGCTCACGGATCTTAACGTATTCCTGGTGTGTTCGCGCCAATTGAGAGGAAAATGATACGGCCAAAGCGAATAATGGCCAGAGTCAGCACCTCGTTTGCCCAATAGAAGAGCATCATCCTCTCGACACAATAATTTTATTCGTTTCCTTTTGTCCTTATAATACTGATTTTTATTTTTTCTATTGATAATTCCATCACAAACAAACAAATTGAACGAGCCTGTACAATAAAAATATACAATAAGCGATAATCAATTGGGGTAAATTTGAGAAAAATTGAAGTACTTTTGAATAAACTGAGAGAAGTTTTTGGTATTCCAATGTACTTTGTTTACTCAATATGAATCTCCTAAAGGAATATCACGTAAATCATAGTCACCTAATTATAATATTTACTTTTCGTTTAAGTTTATTCCTTCACGTAAAAATTTCCCCACGAGAGCTCGTAATTCCGAATTACCGGAATACTTAAAGTAAATAAAATAAAAATTCCAGTGAAAGAAATAAAAATGACGGCACTCCATTTATCTTCTTTGAGTTCGGGTCTGCAAAAATAAAACGTTTTACCAGAGTTCATCTAGGAAAAAATGAGTGCACCAGCTTTCCTGTCCTGGTTTAATTCGGTGCGGGGGAAGCCCGGAAAAGCCAAAGATTGCAGGAACGCTCGTCAATTATCATGAATATATATAGAGGATAGACGCTTGGGTCTTTTCCCCGGAATGCTTTTTTGCAAAACCCCCGAGTATTGGAAAGAGTTGACGTGTTTTTTTGGTCCACGACGTCGAAGGGATCGCAGCTCGCTTTTTCCAATCTTCCTCTCTCGCTCTTTTTCCTATCAACAGCTCGCGGGATTTGTCTCGCGCCACGCCTGTCCCGTGTTCGCCACGTCGCCGATGGATGGTCGACTCCTCGTGTTCCGGCCAAATCGCCCGGATCCCTACTCGTGTGTGCATTTGTGAGAGTGATTGGGTATATAACGAGAGAAACACTCACTCCGTGCTTATCCCCCTTGGAATCATTCCTCTGGGCTTTCGAGCCCTTCTCCTGGAGATCTGGGGCTGAGGCACCGTAAAAATAGTTCGGGAATTGGCTCCACGCGATTTTATCCTTCCCGGTCGCTTTTTTCCTCCCTCCAACAATTTTTTCTATCTTTTTCCGATCGCGCTCTTCGGAGGTGTCACACCCACACCCACACCTGCATCTGTGTCTGCGTCTGCTGCGCGCGCTCGTGTGTGTAGCTGGATATTCAGGGTAGAGACTCACTCGATTATACGATCGAATAGCGGAGCTTTAGCGTCGACAGTAATCCACGGAATTACCGAGTGCGCGGATTCCTGGACGAACGCCGATGCAGAGGTACAACAAACCCGATGAACATCTACGAGTTATGAAAAAAAAATTGCAATGTGCACTGATGCTGAAGCTTGTGCTACTTAATTCCATAATGACACAACAATTGTAAATTTTTTTTTTACTCCTAACTTTTTTGTTAAAAGAAACCTAGATTTTTTAAATTTCCACGATGGTTTATAAAACGGTGACTTTCATAGCATTTTTTTTTTTACATTTTCTTTATATATTTATACAAAACTTATTACAACACTTATTACAAATTAATTTATAATCATTAATGATATACGATTGATATAACATTTCATTTTGCTTTATTATTTATTGTATGAGTTTTATTGTTTGGTATCCGTGAAAACTATTATTTATTATTTATACTAAATATTTCCATCGTCAGATCCACAAGATTTTTAATCAACGTTTATAATAAAATACATTTTCATTATGTATATGTATTATGTACTGAATAAGGCAATATGCTTGTTAAAAATATATTAAATTAAAAAGTATGAAGATTTTTTTTTATGTAATACTAATCGATATCTGAAATATCGAATATGAATATCCAATTAAAATGATCTCTTATTAACTAATTTATAATGTGTAAGTTTTTAATGCACAATGATTATTTTGTTTAAAAAATTATATATATGATATAAAATAAATATGCGTGTATTTTTAGAAATTATTTGAGTAATTCAATATTTACTATTTTTATATCAAATCGTCAGTAATTATAATCGGTTAAAATCTTTACCAAAATGAATATTAAGTAAGTAATTGATGATAACAATTTCATTAAAATACTCTATTTTCAATGCTTTTTATTTTTTACTTTAATTACTTAAAAGTTACTTTATCATAGTATTTCAGCGATTCCTATAAAACTACCTATAGTATAGAAGGGATAAACATATGCACGAAATAGCTAAATTAAATGCTTCATTTTATTGAATTTCAGTCTATTTGTGTATTATACACGCTTTATATGTATTAAGTCAAATAGATAAAATAATCACTGGAGATTATCGGCATGGAGATACCAGTTAATTTAAATTAACCAATTAATTTTGGAATGCTTTGGAATGCAACATGTATTTCTTATATAATTCTAGTGCATAATTGAAATAATTAATGCTATTATATTGTTATAAAAATAAGTAAAAAATTTAATTACATTTTATCATAATTTGAGAATTAACATTGATTGTTAATATAAACCTGATACTATTTTAGATCTTGTTTCTCATATAAAATTATCTCATATAAATTCTCATATATAATGACGTGATAAATGAATAAACCTTATCGATGAAACAACTATCCCATTTTTTTTTTGTTATATTGAGTAATATTATCCAGAATGTTCCATTGATATTAATTTCATTTTTAATACTGCTCTAGCTAATATTAATTATTTTTAAGTCTTTCTTTCTAATTTATATATATTATTTATTAAGAAGAAAATTTTTTTATCATAAAAATAAAGTATACTTACACAAATTAATATATAAGAATTTATTTAATCAATAGTCTTATTCAATAAAATATTTTCTTTACAAAATTAAATTTTTTAATTTAAAAATTTTTAAAAATTTTTTATTTATTCACCTTTTGATTTAACAATATTAAATCAAACTATTATATACATTTTCGCAAAAAAATTTTTTATTGAAAAAAAAAAGTTTCGTGAAATACTTGACGACTAAAATAGTAAGAAGTATTGACTTTGTACTAAAATGAAAATTTTGAATTTAGGAGAATCCAAAATTATTCGATAAATAAAACAAATTTCAATAATTATACTTTCGTATGTTGCAATGAATGGAATAAATTTTTGTTGTCAGTTTCAAATTGATAATAAATGTAGGGCTGTATAAAGATTAATTTAGTATTATTCAATGTCATGATCTTAACAACTTTAATTTATTAATGAAATTTTATTCAAATAATTGAAACACATAATGCCGAATGTTAATTTTCAAAATATAACGTGCCCGATAAATAATACATAATTTCTAATAATAGTTAATTAAAGGACTAAAACATTTAAATCCTTGAATGATTAATTATAAATCTTTCTCTCGAATGTTTCAGGACTATTCGGAACATAATTGTTCATCATCAGTTTTAAGTATAAATCTAGCACCAATTCACGAATTCACGGATAATAATGCAAATAATCAACGATCCAAACTGCTGAAACATACTGAAAATAAAAAGAGTGACAGCTCGATAAAATGAGCACTGAGGGCCGAAAGATAAGTGATAAACAAGCGCAGATCTCGCAGAATCATACTATGGACCAACGTGACATGGCAGGCGTCGGGGGGAGGAGGAGAAAGAGGAAGGGGTGGAGGGATAGACGCGCATATAGACGGCAAAACTGTCCGCTAACGAGCGACAGACGATATTGTTCATCTTTTGTTCCGCTTTAATTATGCTCCACTAATTATGCCCATCCGGTAATTGCTATCGTGTTACTGGAGACTGCTGCCCAAGGGGATACATCCCTCTCCCCCGATATAATAACGGGACGTCGAAACCTCCGGGGGAGGTTTCTTCTCGCGACCGACACGCGGTGGTCCAGCCTCGAGATTACGTCTCCTCCCGTGCCACGCCTTTGTCACAGACTCCGGAGTGGTCCATCTTCTTGTTTTTTCATGCTCGTACGTCATCAGCAAGATCAGTCCTGACGTTTATACTTGACCAGTGTGATATTAAATCTCTTCTGTTCATAGTTACGAAATGTAAGGTGTTACCATCAGTGTTCCTTCTTATATAACTTATATAATTTTGTAAACAAAAGTAACTTGAAGTAGAACATAAAACACTAATTCCTTAATGCATCCCTGTTATTTTATTAAAATATACGTTTATTATATGACGGCAGTTCTCAATTTTATATTATAATTTATGCTCATTCATATGATTAAAGTATTTAACACTTCTTAAAAACAATTCTTTGCATAAAATAACGAAACACTATATCTCTTTAAAAAATTTATTTACATATTTCACTATTGTATAAATTAATGTATATTAACATTTTATTGTAAAAATTTTTACAAAATGTACGATTTGCCTTTTATTAATTAATATAAAATTTGCTGAATTTCGATGAAATAAATATTATCTGAAATTCAACAAATTAATTTCTTTAATATAAATTTTTGTGCGTCTACATTTATGTGCACACATGTAGTATTTCAAGTGAAAATTTTTTTTTTTTTTAATATAATACGAATTAATTGAAATATATGAAATCATATCAGTATACTGATTTAACAAGAATATAATTAAATTGCAGCCTTTTAAAATTATATTCATTAATCAAAATTAAATTTATTGATAAAAAAATATGCAGAAAAATTTCACATAATAAAAATCTACATTTTTAATTAAAAATATTGAGTGACACTTGCATTAGCGTAAATTAATCAATCAATAAACGATTATTAAATATTCCTTCGGCTTAAAAATTTAAATTCGGATATTTTAGATATTTCAGTAAAATGGAAGTTTTAGTAATAATAATATGTATATAAAATCATGATTACTTACAAATGCAATGCAGATGAAACAGTCATAATCTTTTAAGTGAAATCCGCATGAATAAATGTAGTGGAATAAATACACGTCCATTATTTAACTAATTGACCAAAAACGATTATTTTATATATTGTACAATTTATTCATTAAATTTCAAATCCAAATATATTAATTTAATAAGTTAACGATATTATTAGTTACTACAATAGTTTATATTTCAACTAATATTAATAAAAAATAAATAAAATATTTTTCTTTTTACAATTTAAGGAATGAAATTTATTAAAATGATTAAAAATAGTAGTTTGGATTTTATTATTAATATAATAAATATTTTTATTAACTTAAATAATATCTAATATTCACAACTAAATTAATTTCTTATTAAAAATCTATAAGCAAATAATTCCATTCTATTGTAAAGAATATACGTGTATGATGTACATACTTGTATTGACCTGCATTTTGTTCATTGTTCTACTTTAAGATCTACATTATCCTTGTTATCTAATTTATTTCAATTATTGCATAACAAACAATAAAATGATCGATCAGTTGCATAAATATAAGTAAAATGTAAATCAGTTTTGATTGCATTTATTTTGATAAACTGTAATATGCGACAATTGCAGGTGAATAATCAGTTAACATCATATATATCAAAGTAAATCTAATCTCTTTAGGGATTTATTTTTATATGAATATTAATTTTATAATAAATAATTATTGATTTAATGTAATTATATGTAAAATTAAATAATGTAATATTGTCGATAAATGAGACACAAACAATGAAATAAATTATATATATTTATATCAATATTTGTGATACTACTGTATGAAGTACTTTAATTCGTTTTATTTTTGTTAAAAATATTTTGCAATAATATTTTATGTACAATATTTGAACTTAAAAATATTATTTTAATTATATCTTATAATTTAAATTTTATAGAAAATAATAAATTTCATTTCTATATATGTATATTTGGTTACTATTAGAATCGTTATTTTTTGCAAGTCAGAAATAATATTTTAATTACACATTTGATTTAATTGATTACAATTACGAGCAATAAAGCAATAAAAATAAATTTTTAATATTTTCAATTACATTCTCATGAGTTGATTTAAATTGTGTCAATATAAATTTGTATTTTATTTATAAATATAATATTGATTTATTATAGTATAAAGTATATAAAACGTTCTATAGCATTATTTATAAATATACAAAGATGAATCAAATAGTTTGAAAAACGTAATTTTTAAATGAATCATAATTTATTAACATAAAAATTTAAAAATAAGAATGAAAATTAATAATATCATTTGTTTTATTATAATATGTTGATGAAAGAAGATAATTAAAATATATTATGATATTGTTTAAAAAATATTATCAAGTAACCAAAAAACTATATTATTAAGAATGATTTATATAATTTATTATTGCATAATAACTATTAGTATATTAAAAAAAATATTTATTATACTTTGTAAGTATATCATCTTTAATATTGATTAAAAAATGTTAAAATAATCTAAAAAAAACATATTGGTTTTGATAATAATTATAAAAACCAAAAAAAGTACATATTTTAACCACATACAAACAATATAATTAAGATTTGATAATTTTAAAAATATATAAATAATATATAATAATAAATAAAGTATATTACGCAAATAATGTACGTCGTTTAAAATTTTATTTATTTTATTTTATTTTATTTTGTTCATTTCGTTGCATTCCTTCAGAAATGTTTATTAAGGTGCTTCAAACTTAAGCACACATAAAATATGTACTTTTTAATTTAAGACTTATTTTATATATATACTAAATAATTAATCATTTAACACATCAACTTTCATTGAATATTCTTGTGAATGACATATCGGATAAATAATTTAGAAAAAGAGATGGCGTATATCTAAAATATAATCTAATTTCTGAGTTAATGCACCTGATTATTTCTAATAGTTTCGTGTAATAATAAATCTTATATATTATAATCGAATTATAACACTCAAATGATAGATAGTAAGTAGTTAAATTATTTTTTAATAATAAAAACAATTCCTTATTATCATTATTAAAGTAATATATTTTTAAATATTTGACGGTATTATGTTTTATATAAAAATTGAAAAAAAAAAAAAAAATTCTTAAAACTAATACAGAATTAATAATTTTGCAAAAACTTATTTATGTTTTTAATGAGCAACTATTCCTTTTTATTTATATCATCTTATTATTTATATACTATTCGTGTTAAAATTATTAAATATGAAAAAATATTAAATATGAAATTATATAATTGAAATGCAATAAATCATTTATTCATCCAAATATTAATTTCGCTATTAAATGAATATTATTTATTCTTTTTTTTAAATAATAAAAAAAATAAATAGAAATATTTGACGATTTAACATTATATGCGATTGTAGGTAAAATGTAATGGCATTGTTTTTTTCCAAAAATAAATTTATATTATTTAGGTACACAAAAAAATACTTCAGTTAACACTCAACGTGTTAAGCTTTGGAAATACACGTAAATTCAATTTTTTAATTTAATTCCATTGGTAAATCATCGAAGATATCATCATCGTCCAATTTAATATGGTGAAAATGATCAAAAGACATTGTAATATTAAAACGGCACTCGTGTAAGTGCAATCGGCGAAAGTATATAAAGAGAGCAATTTCGCGTCGAATAAAATCGAGCGTATCGAGGGCGATAATTTAATATTAACGCATGTCGAGGAGGAGACGGGGTCGGAGGGGTGGGGTGGGGGGGGGGGGGGGGGTCGACTAGAGCGATGAGTCCGGATTGATTCGCGCCCCGCTTCTATTTTTTCGCGCCACTAAATCGGAATTCAAACGCGCCGATGATTTTTCAACATCAATTGCAGTCGTTTAGTCGCGATCCAATTTACAGTTTATATCCACGTGTACAGTTCGTTTCCGCCTCGACCGCACATAACAATACATTTAATTTAATTTAATTTAATTTAATTTAATGCCTTTTATTTCCCCATGGTTACTGCCCGCAAAATACAAAAACAATTAGGGAAAAGCCAACCCAATTAACATTTTAAATATACAAGTACAAAAACCCGAAGTACATTTTCCATGGGCACTAAATTTCATGAAAGCTATACTTCTTTTTGTATAACTAAAAATTTAGTAGATATATTTTGTTTTTAAATCTTTCAACTTAGGGAGCTCGCGTAAATAAAGTTTCCATTCAATGAAATAATTTCATTATAAGACAAGATACATTAATAGTTAAAAATTACATTGCTACAAAATACTTAATAATACTTAAATATAAATAAATAAATTCTATTAGATAAAACTTTAAAAAATATATTATAAAACTTATGAAATATTGATTTAGCAAAATTAAGTAGTTAGAAAAATTATTAATAACAAACTTAAAATTATGTAAAGCACAATTAAAGATATTTTTATATCAAGCAGTTTAAGGTAATATTGCGCTTTCGTCTTTCATGCTTTACCACAATACTTTATTATTCCTTGATAAGCATACCGAAATAAGTAATATTACAATATTATTGTAATATTGCAATATTAAGAAGTAATAATAATTACAAAACGTTTACGTAACATGACACGTCTCACATTATTTATTCAAAATTATTTACTTCAAAGGACCAAAAAATTTGTTTATTTTTTAATTTTAATAATACAATATATTAAATTTTTCTTTTTTATTTACGATATTATTGCAAAAAATAGAATTTAATTTCAATTATTTTATGCTAAAAAGTAATATACTTTTCAATTAATTTATATTATAACAGTTATTAATTCATCAAAAGAATATGAGCATAATTTAATAAATTAAAATTGGTAAAAAATTGTTTGGAACTACAAATAACTTTAAATCGGACACTAAATTAATGAATATTTAACAACAATTTATTACAAAAGTATTTCAAGTATTACTATGAGTAAATGATTATGATTATAAATAAAAAAAATATTTTATAAAAATGTAATTTATCTCATATGTAGTACTCAAACTACAAAAAAACAAGCATTGATTAAGAAATTATATATAAAAATTATTCATTTCTAAATAAAACAATTATACAAAATAACCTGAATATAAGAACTTAAAAAAAAAACTATTTTAGTACAAATAAATTTAATAAAAAATATGTAAAACAATGGTGTGGTTAATACATGTTATACTTTCTATATTTTTTTTATAAATTATTGAATAATTCATAAATGGTTAAATAAGTTAAATGAACAAATAAAATAAATTAAAAAAACGTATATTCTCTAATTTAACATTGACAACTGTTTATTAATTAATGTGTTATAGTTATCTCATTCCATGCCATTTACTTATGAAATAAATCTTTAAATAAAACATTCTTACAATCACGTATTACATTTAACAATAGAAAAAACTATTATTATATTTTTATAAAATGTATTATATAAGTATGTTGTTTCTTTAACATACATTTTTATTAATTTATGATTACACATGGTTTTTTCAATTTTAAATAATATGAATACAATAAATATAAAAATTTCAAATACTGTTACATGTTTTTCATTTTAGGTTTAACATTGTTTAAAAACCTTTTGGTGTAATGTCTTAAGTATCAATTTTAATTCAATTTTAAACTGAAGAATAATTGATTGCTCTTGAGACATATTATTTTAATTTAGCAATTGAATACAATAGTTAATAATATTTTGATTTATATTATCTTATTTTTAATTTAAATTGTTTATTTTAATTTATAATTTACAAATTGTTTTAAATATCTTAAAATTTTAATTTATTATTAATTTATACATTCTCAAAAACTATTATATTTTTTTTTTTTTTTTTTTTTTTTTTGATTTACTAAATATTAAAACAGTATATTTTCATGGAGTTTGGGGACAATGATTTAATTATTTTTATAATAATATCTCATAATAATAAGTTTTATGGCTAATAAACAATAAAAATTTAATACAATTTCTTTCTATTATATCTATATACAATAAAAAAAGCCTGAAGAAGGTAGTGATAACTACCAAAAATTGTCACTAACACATAAAATCAAAAATTGTTTTTCAAAAAATCTATCGATAGAGAATCTATACTAAACTTAATTTAAACACAATAGGTGTTTACAACGACATTGAATTAAAAATAATTAATATACTTTTAAGGCACAAACCGCTTAAACGTTATTTTTTTTCAAGTTTAATAACGAGATCTTCGAGTACACATTCTTTCACCTTTCGTATAATATACATCAATACCATGATTACACCAATTGCATCAACTTTAAATTTCATCTTTTATAATTGAGCAATTCATCATAGAAAACCGTGGTGGCGTTTTCCAAATCGCACTGGACGATCGTTTAAGTTTCTTAGGATCAATGCCTATAAACAAATCTCTTAGATCTGGTGTACATTTCCTTGCGTCAAAGAACTTGAGTACTAAATTCATTGGAATATACTGTTGCATTGTTAATTGTATCTGTCGTACAGATTCTAAAAAAAAAAATAAACATTTAATTTACAAATATATAAACATTAAAAATTAATATTTAACAATAAAAATTTATTTTATGTATTACATACTTGAAGCCCAATGTGGAATTTGATGTTTAGGTTTACTTTCATCATCAGATTCTTCTTCATCAGGATCACTATCAATTTTGTAATTGTTTGGCGCTTGTTTTTGAGCTTGAGCCAAAGCTTGAGCTTGAGCTTGAGCAAGAGCCACAGCATGAGCATGAGCCAAAGCCTTTGCCTATCATAAAAATTAAAATTTTTATTTACTACTTTGTTTAAATAATTATCTACATTTAATAATAATATTAAAGGTAAGTTAACCTTTGCTTTTTGCTCCATTTGAATCTTTAATCTCATTTCAGCTTGCTTCCGTTTTTCTGCTTCTTGTTCACGACGTTTCTGTTCTGCTAGTAACCTCTCTTGTTCTTCTTGTTCTTGTAAACGCTGCATCCTTACTAATTCTTCTTGTCTTCTCCTTTCTTCTTTTTCCTAAATAGAAAAATTATGTTTACAAATAAAAATAATATTAAATAATTCAATATTAAAAATTTTATATGGTTTTGAAGTATACCAGAGCTCTTTGCATTTGTGCTATGCGCCTTTTTTCTATTTCTTCTTTTTGTTTTTCCTGCAATTGTTGAGCTAATTTTGCTTTTTCTTCTTTTTCTCTTTCAGCTTTCATTCTTTTTTCATAATCTAATTTTTCTTTAGCTTCTCTAGCTAATTTATTCTTTAATTCTTTTTCTTCGCGTTTCCTGTAAAAATTTTCAAATAAATGTATTATTCAAAATACTGAAAATAATTTCGTACATACTCATATATAGTAAATAATTGATAAACTGATTTTAATAAAAGAAAGAATATTTATAAAATTCACCTTAAATCTTAAATATTAGAATGAAATAGGTCACCTGATCAATTGTTGTTAGTACTATTATTATAATTAAAAAATGTTAAGTTACTAAAATTTAAAACAGCAAATTCATTATTAAAATTTACCTTCTCTTTTCTTCAGCTTGAGCTTTTAATAATTCTTCTCGTTTTCGTCGTGCATCTTCATCGTGTATTCTTCTTCTTTTTTCTTCAGCTGATCGGTCATATTGTTTTGTAGCAGATTTTATTGGTTGTATAAATGAATCTACATGCGTCACTATATTTCCACGTGATGCTGTCAGTGGTTTTGAATACTATAAACATACAATAAATTTTAGCTAATATAATTAAATTTTTCTTTTCAAATGAATTTAAAAAAAATTTATTTACTATATTGAAATTTTGTGTGTTTGAAGGCGTATGTTGCAATTTATTTAGAGAGGAAGGAATTTGTAGCATACGATTTTTTCCCAATGGTGTTGATTTTTGTTGTAATTTTTGTGCTGATTTTTCTAGAGAACTTTTTCCCTTTGAAGTCTTTACAGTAATGCTGTATTCATTCTAAAAAATATATCATTTTTTTATATAATAATTGAATTTTCAATTGATAAAAATTAAATGGATACTTACTTCTTTTACGTCGTCATATTCTCTCGCTTGTTTTGCAAGAGATATTTTTTTTGCTTTGGCCAAAGACTTTCTAGCCAATTTTTGCTTTACAGCTAAAGCAGGATCTTCAATAAAACTTGCTGCAGCTAACGCTCGAGTTTTTAATCTTGTAACACGTACTGTTTCCTGTTCATTTTGCTTTGGACTTGTAGCAACTTGTTCAAAGGCTTGAACTCTTTTCTTAACAGAATCTTTAGCATAAGGACTAAATAACGCCGATTTTTTGTATTTAGATTTTGCAGAAGACATTTTATAATCTTTACTTGACTGAATAAATTTTAGTGGAGTACGAAGAATTTCTTCGTCACTCATAGATGAATTATTTGATCTTGTTATACGTTTATACGGATTCACTAATGTTTCTTGATTTATATGTTTATCTTTTCTTTCAGGTGAAGATTCATCATCTGTGATTAATTCATTAAACTTTTCTATTTGCTTCTGCATTTCAGTTTTTAAACCTTTCTGATTTTGAAGTGACTTTTTTAAAGTTGAAGAAACAATTGACTTTTTACTAGTTGTATTATTTTCTGCATTTATTTCTTTTAACAAGCTATTTTTTCGTGATAATGGTTCCTTAAATGAACTTTTCTTAATAGTAATAGTTTCATTTAAAATTTTTTTAGTGGATAATGGTTCAATTAAAACCGTCGCATTCATTATTTTATCTAAAGTTACTGTTGTATTTGAATTCATAGTTGAATTCATCATAGGTACTGGTTTACCAAGTGCATCTTCATACATTGAAGTTACTGTATCATTGTTACTCATTTCTATTGTTTCATTTATAAGATTGTTCATTTTAAATTTCTTTGAAGATTGTGCATTAATTAGTGAAGAAGATGAAGACCTTGTAATTCTTTCTTCTGGCTTTTTAATTTGATTTGACTCTGTTGATGCTTCTGAAATCCTCTCTAATTTATTTAAATATTTTGATTCTATATCATTTTTTGGTGGAGGTGATTTAGAATAATTAGCTTTTTTAACAATAGGTTCATCATCAGATAAATTATTTTCTTCTGTAGATTTTTCAATTAAAGTTATATTTTCTTCTTCATTTTGTTCTGTAAGTTTACGTTTAACAGCTGTACGATTTTGATCTAAATCTACAGCTTCGTTTTCTTCAGAAACTCGCAATGAATCACAAGAACTTTCCTCAGTTTCTTCAGCAACTTTTGTTTTAGACATATTTTTTTTATTTTCTATTTTACTTTGTTTTGAAGGTCTTATGTCATCATCTTCTGAACTAACCATTGAGTCTTTTGTTCGTTTTGAACGCACCTGCCTTGTCTATTAAAATATAATTATTTTTTATAAAAATAATTACCAAAACTAAATTAGTTTTTATACTAGAAATAAATACATGAAAATATTCTTATGTATTTTAAATATCTAAGAAATCATGTTTTAATATAAATTATAAAAATTAAAAATAATACTTATTAATAAAATTTTGCAAAAACTATTCTGAATCATCACACTGTTTTAATATCTTAATATTAATACAATTAATAACCAAAATTAATGTTAAAATGAAAGATTAATATTACAAACTAGAACTTCAAAATTTATAAAAATAAATTATAATTTCTATAGACCTACTTTTATCCAAGATTTGAAAATTTACTTTTTATGAAATTTTAAACATGAACATCAATTAATAATAAATCTATACGAATATATACAAACCTTATTTAAACATAATTCTTCACTTTCATCTTTTGAGTTGTTCCTTAGTTTTACAGTTAAATTAATTGACTGTTGTTTTTTTATCATATCTGCTGCTTTAGCAGATGCTATTCGTCTTGATCTATTGGCACGGATCTCTGATGTATCTGAGATTAAATTGTTTGATTTAAAGGAATTACTATCATTCTCAAGTGACATACTATTATCGGTGTCTTCTTCATTATATTCTGGAATAGACTTAATTCTCGTGGGTCTTTTCTTAGGCATTTTTGGGGTCTTTGCCAATAATGGAGCTACATCTGCATTTGTCAATTGTGACATTAAAGAATCTATATAATTTTTTGTATCTTGTTTCATATCTTGAAGAGCCCTTGAAATTTCGAATGACTCGTTATGAAAGCGAACAAAGTCTTCCTTTAACATCCGAAGCACTGTCGCCTTGTCCATAATGATAGATTCTAAGAAAAAGGTAATAGGTGTTAAGTGCATAAAATATGCAGATACAACGGCCAAATCAATGAAAGCTGTCCTACGACTAGTAAATAAACAATAAAAGTAGCCAAGCTGTGCCCATTAATACTCACAGTTATTTTGTAAATAAAATAAAAGAGTGGATCGATCTAGCCTCAAACAAACGTAACGTATAAACTTGTACCACCACACTTAATGCAATGTAATGGGGGTTCCACACACAGATCCGCGTCGTGTACCAAAGACAAATATTCAACACAAAGCCGAGAAATCCCCTGGAGACATCTCTGATGCAGGCGTGAGATCGAAAGACCCGGTCGGCTCGTTCTTTTGCAAAGTTTGCCGCGTTTTTCGGTCTATTTTCTCCGATCCCTAGAGTCTGTACGCGCCCGCGACGACGACCCCATATACAGCATACAAAATTTTTTACGGGACTAAAACCGAAATCCCCCTTGTCCCGTTCGGTCCAACCGGCTAACGTCTTTTTCAAATTTACACTAACGGCGCCCCCTACCGCCAGGAGGCCCAACTCGCAAGCGTACAGAAAAAGGCGCGCGTACGTCTGGCAAATGACATTGAGTGTCTATTGACACATTCGTTCGTTGCAGTTTGGGATTCCGGTTGTTAAACCCTCAAGATGGCAACAAGGGTAAGTGTGTTTTACTGATTTCAATTTTCCTTCGGCCCATTTCGCGGCCCTTCCCGGCTAATATTGTTCGACCCTTTCCCTCGGAACGGCATGGAACGTGAACTGTGCACTGCGGGTCCTCCTCCTATGCTCTTATGCCATGCGAGCTCACTATTAAAATAATTGTGAAGTGTTCTTCTTGGTTATGGGCCTGGCTGCTCAATAATTTTACCAGCGATTTGTACAAACTCGGTCTTTGTTGGGTGGAATTTCAAAAATTCTCGCAAAAATTATTGCAATAGTCGTCGTGGTCGTCGTCGACGACGTGTACCACCGCACCACCACCACCACCACGATGCGAGCTTCTGGGAAAATCCATTGAATTTAAATAAAACTCTACCGTATGCTTGGGACTTAAACTTCAGGCTTCTGCAGACTAACGCAACGGACGCTTCCATCTAAAAAGGTTCTTTTTGATTGATTTCATTAATTTTCAAAAGATTATGGTTTACTTTATTCGGAGTAACATACCCCTGTTGTGCATCATTCATCATTTATTCGGGTACGGTTCCTCCACTCCGATTGGCCGGAATGTAAAACTGTTGATCCTTGGAAACAAAACAAGTTTGAACTTGAACAGCAGCTGTACAATTATTAACGTGCTCTGCCATTTACAAATGTGCATGGGAAGAGGAAAATATTTCAACAACAAAAAAAGGTCGAGGCCCTTTTACTTTAAAACAGGAATAAATTTTATTTTTAAATTGAATTATTTTATTACAATTTAAATACAGTATTTTATTAATTATGATTGAATAATCATTGACCATTAATTTAAGTTTTAAAGTTGCATCATTCATGTGTTTTATAAATAATTGTTTTCTTTAATTACAGGTCATAGACGTAGCATTTCATTTAATTTAAAAAATTGTATAAATCGTTTTATATTTACAGTATTTTATATCTTATATCGAATCCAAAATTGCTTTCAGCTTTCTCTTCTATATCAATTCAAATATTCATTCACAATTATTTTCAATGTTATTGATCTTCAATTTTTTTTACAATAAAAGTTAATATATGAGAGAAAACGCTTTACAGATATTAAAAGCCATTAATATTACTTTAAGAGTTTTATAAAATCCGTATCGTTTTAAGTGCAAATTAACTTAGTATAAAATTTAATTATTTTAGTATGAAACAGTTAACAAGCTTGTTATAATTACATAAAAATAGTTTTTCTTTAAAAATTGTATAGATAAAAGTTACTTATAGGCTGTGCTTTTACGGAAATTGTTGGATTTAATTATAAAAATTAAAATTTTAAAACAGATTTTTTTATTGCCAATGCATTACTAGTGTAAGTTTTATATCCAGCAACGGATGCACACTTTTTCAATACTTTGACTAGATGTACCGCTTGATCGTTTATTGTTGTTTGCTCTTCCATTATAATAAAAATAATTTTCCATTGGCATTATTAAAATATTTTGAAAAAACGACGAGGAGTGTTTTTTCAACTTTAAGCTTGTAAAACTTCTGACATCTACAATTTTTAACTTGAATAATAATTTGATGTCATCTACACATCTAAAGCTTTTTTACTTAGTCTTTCAGTCAAGAGATTATGATATTTCTGATTCAAATGTGTTAATCATTTTGTAATAACGGTTCGCGCAACAACGACTGTACCGATGATACAGACTAACAACTAATTGCCTCATTTTTCGGCTAAAAAATCTAAAAGTCGTATAATAATTAAGACTAATATTTTTTTTCCTCTTATTGGTCATTTTTAGTTTCACTAATCTAAATTCTAGTTACATGATTTATGTACAGTTATTGATTATTTAAAGGAATATTTAAAATTTGACAAATTAAGAGTACCTTTAAGTTGCAGAATTATAAAGTTTTCTTGCAATGCACATTTTTAGATTTGAAAATTTTATTTTTCCCACATAAAAAATTGAACACGTTAATAACAAGTGTGTTTTTAATAGTGGAATGTTCCTAGGCACAAATTCTAAGTAAAGCGCTTTATTGATGAAAATTTGAAATAATCATTGGCAATATATGGATTTTATGGACATAAGCTCCGAGAAATAGCGTAATTTTTTTATTTTTCCAGTCAATATCGCCACTGTATTCCACTTTTTTTTCATCAGGTACAAATAAAAGCAATTATTAAATTTTCTTTTTAATTATTGTACATTGCGTGGCATTATGAAATTGAATCGACATATTTTTATATGGCTAAGTGGTTTAAAGTTTAAAGAGGAACATTAAAATTTACTTAATTTGGCTTTGGAATACTGACATGTGTAATATCCATCGCCGCAAGAATCCCAACTAATCCCTTAACGGTAACAATCTTTGTTTTAAACCAATCATACTCCATATGAAAATTAATGATATTTTTCGGTTCCATTTTTTTGCGATTTTCTTTCACAACAAATATTATAACATTTATTTTCATTGAGAACGCCAGCATTCTCTAATTTTCACTAATAAATTCAAGTTACACCAAACTACCGTATTTAAAAATTCCGAAAGGTGAAAGAAGGTGATTCGAGCGTTTAAATAAAGATTTCACTTCATCAGTTATGTAACATAATCCGATATTACCATAACATTTTATCAAATTAAATTTTGTTTTCCATACGCGTGATGAAGCAAAGAATCCTTATTTATTACAATAATTACTCAGTCCTAAAATCATTTTCCACAGAATGGTAAAGAACATAGATATAACTCTGTGGCAAAGCTCATTCACAGTTGTTCATTCAAGACTTTTGAATAAAAGTTTGTTACAATAAACTTTATATCAGTGATAATAAAAATGCAAAATTTAATTGCTTTAATTCTAATGATTTTTCAAACGCCAAAGGTTGCACTTTCTAAATCAAAATCTATCTTGTTACTAGAAGTCCTACTCACGGATATTTCATCAGAATTATTAAATTGCAAAAGTACTTCTTCTTCCAAATGAGCATTCAGTAAAATATCCATTCCAGTCATTCCTTTCTCACTATATTTCTGAAACACTGTTGTGGCTATTCTCCATATTTCCCGATTCCTCTCAATAATGTGAACAATATGTTGCATCGAAGGAAATAAAGTTGCTAAATTCCTGCAAGTAAAGCCACGTATTTTCATTGTTTTACTGAAAACACGACGATTTTAGATTTTTAGAGAAAATAAAAAATAAATACTAACGTAAACAACGGTAACACGAGGTTTGTGATGAACTGTACTTGAAGATCTGGTATTGATGCTCGTTCCCTGTCCATCATTTCAATTGGTGCTGTTCCCATACTTTTTTCTAAATCACCTTGCGAAAAAAATTCGTCATATATTTGTTCCTATAAAATTTATTGGATTAATGTGTTTTTCCGTAATAAATTAAAAGATTGTTTTGTTTTTTTTTTTTTTTTTTTTTTTTTTTTTTTTTTTTATATAAAAATATATATAATAAAGTTACCGCAGTTTGCTTCGAAACTCTCCAATTTTTCGTCTGGTCATTAAGATCACAACACGTCATAAACATTGCGTGCAGAATTTTCTGATGCTTAGGATTTCGTTTATTATATCCTTCTCTTGTTACTTCTCGTTGTTCATCGACACTTCTGAAATGCGATGCAAGATCTGTAGCAAGAATATTATTTCTTAGTAAATCAAGAGCTTCGCTGTATTCTTCACTGCTGAGATTCTCAAAAATATTGCAGCCCTCGGTATTTAGTATACACATAGACTGAGCCAAATGGTGTCGCTATTAATTAGAAGTAAAGCATTAATTGTATTATCAAGTGCTCATCGGTTTTATCCACGATAAAATAATTAAACGTACTTCCATAACAGACCCCTCGGAACTGTAAAGACTGGCCAGTATAGTTCCACATTTAGTTTGAAACGAATTATTTGTACCTCGGTGATCAATGTCGTGACACAAACAGGATACAAGAAAAACCAAGGCCTGCAATGACGTCATGAAGCCATCCCTCACCAAATTCAAATTTTTCATAAGCAAATAAGCAAAATGTGCTACTGAAAATGCGTGCATCCAATTGTGGTAGGGCGCATCACGATATCCTTTTTTTACGTATAAAATGAACCTGAAAAGGATTGTCACATAGACAAAAGTTGCATGGAAATGCTTAATTCTTTTTTCTTGTTGATATTTCAATTTACCTTGCCAATACATTCTTTCTGATTTTCCATCGTCGTATAAAATCCAAATCAGCAAACATTTTCAAAACGTAGCAGGGCATGTGTCTGTAAGGTACAGTACGAGGACAAAAATGAAATGTATCAAAATCTTTTATATTATGATCATCTCTGCAGTTCAGTAAAGCCTGAACATCTTCTTCCTCTACCTAAAAATGTTAAATACAAGTTTTTTTTTTTATTTTTTTTATATTATTATTATTATTATTATTATATATGCTATTATTTGATATTTAAAAGTAAATTGAGTAAATAATATAATTTGTACCTGCTACATTCATTAAATTTCCATTTAGCATTAAAAAAAAATATATTCCACGATTAAAATTTGCAATATAAAATAATATTTTGCACTAGGTACTGTATTCTATAAAGCTACAAATCAACGTTTTTATAATTTTATAGAAAATTCTCTACTTTGCTTTTAAATGAAACACCAATTTGATAATTGACAAAAAGTATTTTTAATCTTTAATGTAAAGATTGTATTTAATTAATGCGTTTAAGAAATATCGGGCAGAATTGTTATTTAAAAATGATTAAACCAGTGAATGATATTTAATTAATCACTAAAAGTTACGCGAAATGCCACGATAATTCTATAAGATTGATTTTCGTGTCAAAAATATTCGAAAATAAAAACTTGATACTGCTTAAAGAATTATTAAAAAATCAATATGTACAATGATATACAATATCTCTCGCCATTCTTGTTTTTATCAGTAATTTTTCATAAAACTATGAAGAGGTAATCGATAAATTGAGCACATTATTTCAACGAATTTATTTCTATTTATTTTATGACGCGACATTCAATAATGACATCGTCTTTCATCGATTTTTTATTCTTTTCTATTTTACATTGTTTATCTACACCTTAGTTCCCACAATCATGCTTGATTTATCATTTAAGTTAAATATTAAAGAGCCGACAAAAAATCAGCTGCAAATAAAAATTAACATTATTTGTAATTAAATGTTAAACGAGAACGTTAAAAGTGTAAATATTAATTTAATTTTATTTGAAATTGTTAGCTTTTTGAGAATTGTAAAATTCTAACGAAACATTATCGAAATATTTCAAATTGATGTTACTAATGTATTTTTAATTAGTGAATTATTATAAAGAAAGAAAAAGAGAGAGAGAGAAAAAAACTGTGATACGTATCAATTTACTCAGACGGAGATACTAAATTTAATAAAATTTAATAAAATTTAATTTGAGCAAAACTTTATTGATATAGTATTGAACATTTCAAAGGATAAATTTCGATTCGTACCTGCATGTGATACATCATAAGCTCGTTGCTGAGTTTACTCCTTGCCTGAGCATCCTGGATTTTTTTATAAACAATACTATGCATTATAGAGATACCGCAATAAATACTGAAAGCCATTGCCACCTCCTCGTCAAACACATCGAAATAAAGTCCATTTATTTTATTGCACAGTTGAGCTACGCCTAAAAATCACAAGAGGCATAAGTGATACTTGGTAATTTCTCTGTCGCGTGTAATATGATTCGCATTTGAAATGGAATTATTTGAGCTTTTAATGCAGCGTATTTTTTATTGGGTTAACCAGTGAAAAGCGAGCATTCGAATAAAATGATTGAAGGAAGTGAGATTGATTGGTATCGTTCGTGCACAAATAGCCAGTAACTAACTAATTTACCGATAATTCCGTTCTCATCTCGGATAGGGAAGCATAAAATATTTCTGGTTTTGAATCCGGTGACTTCGTCAATTCCCCGATAAAACAACGGGTGCTCATACGCGTTTCTAATATTAAGCAACTTTCCTGTTGTTGCGACATGGCCCGCTATTCCTTGACCAAGAGCAATTCGCATTTCTTGGGCGGACTGTGAAAAAAATAAAGCAGAACACAGGAGGATAAGAAAAAAGTAAATAAAAACCAGGCTCATGGCGGCTTATCTCGTAAATTTGAAAACCGCAAGGGGAGATTAGATAAGATAAGATAGCATACTTCCTCGGTCGGAAGTCCGTCGAAAACTTTGGCCACGAGCTCTTGTTGTTCGGATTCCAGGAGGAATAGCGAGCAGCGCTCGGCTTTCGTCAGCTTCCTGGCCTCCGTCATTATTTCACGAAGCAGATCCGTCAGGTCTCCTGTTTACGACCAAAAGAGCAATTAAAAAATAAAAAATAAAAATGAGAAGAAGCGAGGTGGAGGCGCAAACAGCTCTCTCGATGAAATCGTTTATCGTTTTCCATTTTCTCCGGTTTTTCTACCTCGTTATCAACTGTCATTATCATAATTGCCGCTGTTACGTATGGCTCATGCGTCCACATACGGAATCAATAAACAAAAAAGGAAAAAAGTATTGCCTCTCCATTTCGCTTTAATGAAAAATGAAAAAGGAAAGAGAAAAAAAAAACAAATTTGCTGGTCTTTACCAAGGCGCGTAAAGAGCTTCTTCGAGACGACCAATAAGTCTTGACACTGTAGCTTCAGACGTGTTTCCTCCTGACACCTCAACGTACTCAGCAGCAGACTGAGACAGTATCTGAAAAAGCGAAAAGTACAAATTCTCTCTTTCTCTCTTCTCTTGGTTTTAACACATACACACGCGCGCGCGCGCGCGCGCGGGCGACGTGTGTCTGCACTCGCGGCAGACGACATATGCAGAATCGGCGGCGGCTCGCATTTGCAAGCTTTCAAAACTCGTGTCTCTCTCGCGAGCGAGCGAGCGAGCGAGCGACCGACCGACCGACCGACCGACCGACCAACCGACCGACCGACCGACCGAGCGAGTGAGCCATAGAGAAAGAGGGGGAGGGGGAGGGGAGGGGGCTCCAAAAGCGATTGTCTCTGCATAGATAACAAGTCTCGATCGTAATTGGATATGCATGTATGTGCATACGAGCGGTACAAAACTGCATAAGGTTTTTACCACATGACGTGTGCAGCGTCATCCCATCTTGAAAGTAAACATGAACTCTTCTCCCTCCCTCTCGCCTCCCTCCGATAAATGCCGATATAGACTGGCTATAAAATATTGTCGCGTTTGAATCGTGGTTGCGTAATGTATCCTTCTCTCTCGCTCACTCATCCATACACGCGACATAAAACCGTACTGCGAAAAGCTAATGTAAATAACCCGTCATGCGTGTAAAATTATTATATGATTTTACATTACCGATTAAAAGTTAAAGTTCTCATTAACATACTTTCAATGAATACTTTTATAACTTCCCAATGACACACTTTGAAAAATTTTGTTTAAAAAAAAAAAAACGTTTTAAAAAATATGAAAATTTTATGCACAAACATTTCTCATTTCAGCAATATTAACACTTATTAACTTCGAAATTACTTGTTTCTGTAATGTACATACAACGTTTTATGCAAATGTTAAGGATGAACGAACGTATTTTTCGTTTAATTAATTTTGCATCAATAATTACGGCTGAAGTTTTTAACAAAAATCTCATCGATATTATCAATATAAACAAAAATATATTATAGGATTTGAGCAGTCGCCCAGTAGTTCTTATTCTGATTATTTTTAACTTTGTCTTTTTCGAGTTAACCTTAAAAAAATACAGCTGAAAATTTACGTATTGCTAGTTTGTGAATTATTTAAATTGAGTGTAGTTCGATTAACTTGCAATTATCAGTGAAACAATTTAAAACTGGACTGTACGAGTGCAAGTGTACCTCTCGTGTAAGTCGTGCCCTCCAACTTACACCAACCGACCGACTCATCAGTGTCAACGTATGTGTAAATGTTTTATGATAATACCTACCTGCGTATACTAGACCAGTTATACAGGTGGGAGGCTTGGACTCGTGAAAATTCCCTCTCGGTCTCGACTCGCGACGGTAAAAAGAAATGGCGGAATGACTTATTAGAGGGGCCTATTCGAGAAGATCAATAATTTCTGAGAAAAGCTCGATTTTGCGATTCGATGCTCCGGCTAGCCGGCAATATATTTCGCGAGTCGTATTATGTTACCGTTCTCTTCCCTCCCACGCACGAGAACACATTAACGAGGGGAATAAATAAAGCGAGATAAAAGAAAATAAAGGGGAGAAAAAGTAATGAGAAAAATTCGTCGTCATCGATGATCTGTGCTTCTCTCTGTCTCTGTCTCTCTTTCTCTCTCTCTCTCTCTCTCTCTCTCTCTCTCTCTCTCTCTCTCTCTCTTTCGATCGGGTGGCACAAAATACTCACGCATACGTGCGCGCCTCACATGCGTCATTGCCGAACCGAAACTTGCACACACACGTACACGCACACAGACGGGGCGTGCTTGCATATACTTGCCTGAAGCATTCCTGGACTATTTTCGTGCAGACGAGCTCGGCGCTCGGTCCGTCGGCAAAGCCCACCAGATAGACGACGAGGGCCACTTGGCGCTTAATCGGGTGCTGGACCGGGACGCAGAGGTAGAGCTCGGGCAGGGGTGAGACGACCTGGGCGAGGGTCGCCACGAGGTCCGGATCCAACTCGGAGACGCGCTGCTTGCGCGATTCCCCGCTCGTCACGGCCTTCTGCAGGCCTTCGCTCGTGATCTGCGGTCGGGTGAAGGGTTGAAAGAAAAAAGGGAAAAAATTAAAAAACAAAAAAAAAGGAAAAAGAAAAACAGGAAAGAAAAATGATGAAAAAGAAAGGCTTTGGGGGTGGGGAGTTTTTCCACAAGCGGAGGCTCGATGAGCTATGAGGTTGAGATTGTAATTACACTGGCTTTTTAAAAGATCGTTCATCTGGGGATCTCGTATTGTAATTACGCCTCAACTACGAATTCAATTTCACAAGCTTGTTCTTCGTGACTTTTTTTCAAACGGTTCAAGGTTAAAAACTCTTCGGTTAGCCTTCAAAAGACTAGTCTATGACTGATAAATTTATTTGTAAAATGTTTGATACAAGTAGTGCAAATAATCACAATTGATACAATATGAAACAATTGCATGGGGGATTGATTTCTATAATTTTTTGACCTCGCCTTTTTTACTCATGAGCATAATTGACTAATTTCCAAGCGTATCTCGCGAATCATGCAGAAAATTTTCCAATACACTCATTCCGAGATTGTTGTATGCGCTAATATCCCGAGAAAGCCGGCGACAAAACAATATTTGCATGTTTTTCTGCAAAAAATCAAACCGCAATTTTAACGAGGAAACACCAGGAACAAATTTTTGAGCCGCATTACGTTTTGTCACATTTAAGAAACTAAATGTGATCCACAGTGCACAATGAAATATAAAGTATAAACAAAAAAATCATTACAATATTATGAATATTTGAATAGTTAAATATCCTTAGCATTTTTCAAGATTTAAAAAATAAATGAAAAAGCTCGAGTTTCATTATGAACAGGATGGATGCTTGCATGTGTTTAACTTTGTACACGCACACAAGTAATAATAATAATAATCTTAACATATTTCAATTTTTATGATGTTTTTTCATTATTTTAATTGAGGATAACTACGAAAAGAATTGCGATATCAATTTAATCAATTTCAGAGATTAAACTTTGTATTATCTGTAAAAAAAATTTAATTTATTAAAAAAATTTTTAATTGCTTATTCTCTTTATACTTACTATCGTTCGGAAACGTTCATATTTAAAGGTTCTGAATTTCATTAATTTGTAAATCGTATTATTGTAATTGCGAGTAAGCATCTAATAGTTTTTCGTATTTACGTCGAGTTTATATAAATATCTGATTAGGAATTCTATACGAAATGTGTCTGCTAACAAAATTTAAATTAACCTAATTATGAATGGAGCTCCAATTTCAATATAAGAATATATATATATTTAATTCAATATTTGCTTTTGCATTCGTGCTTTTATAAGTTGTTCTATTGTATTTAATAGTTTTATTGAAAAGAGTATAATGGAATATCTTGAGATCATACATTTTAATCCTTCTATTGAAATAAATGTGCCATTACATTAAAATATGTAATATAACGATAAAACTTGGAGTCGGTTCAAAAGCAAAATCAAAATAGAAATAATATCATTTGCTTTGGAAAGTGTTACACACGTACGTCATAATCGATTTCTAAGTGCGCGTCATTCACAGCCGAGCGATATTAAGATACGATACCGCGATAACAAACATTATAAAATAAAAATTATCGTTGCGATTTTTTCCTTCTTTTCGATTGATTCGCAAAAATGCCTTTTCCATCCATTGGAGAGCCTCGGGGAGCAGCGCGCGTCATTCCGTCCGCCATTCGGTCGGAGGCGCTGTTTTAATTTTGGATAAGTTTTACGAGTCACGCAGATTATCGAACGCACGCGGGGGCTTTTCCACTATCCGGAAAAATATCTACGCATACGCGACTACGCGATTTTCTTGCGCAAACTTATTCCCCCCGACCACACACAGCTGATTCACATCTCGCACACACCGCGGTGGCCCCACGTGTGCGCGCGTGTGTGTGTGGGCAAGCGACGACGGTCGTCCCACCGAGCAATCTCCTCTCGCGATTAAATTTTTTTCATTGATTCGAGCAATGACTCCGTATGTTAAATATTGATTGCTGAAAAGTAAACACACGAGACACTTTTTTGTCCCCCCTCCTCCCCTCTCCTCCCCCTCCCCTCCTCCTTTCTCGCGTACGCGCTCTTATTTGACGCGGGAATGGCGTGACTCATGTCACCGGAGAAGCTTGCAATTAAATTTTTCTCTCCCAATCAAATTTTAAATTTTTGGGTGGTCGTGTGTGTACGCATTGCGTGTGTGCCTTTTTTCTTCTTCTTCTTCTTCTTCTTCTTCTTTTCATTTTTTGCCTCGAGAATGAAAATAAAAAAAAGGCAAAACAAATGATTTAACAATGATTTTTGCGCGCTTGCGATCTCTTTACACTTCTCCCCTTAACGTTGTGCAATAAAGCACTGCCTATAAAATACACGTCCATTTTCTTCGTAACCCTGAACCTGTTAAATTGACGCTCCGGTTGTCCTCGTGAATAAGAAGACAACTCATAAGTCACAATTTAGATTTTTCTCAGTATTACATTGGTTGAAACATTGTGCTGGAAGTTTATTTGAATGACATCTCCACAATCAAGACCCGTAACTTCATTACATAAGGCAAATATAAAAAAGGCCAAGCAAATTAACTCCTATATAATTGCAATCTAACAACAAATATTATAATTCCTGCAAGTGTTTACTGGAAATTTTTGCAGCACATTATTCAAAATTAAAACGCTATTTTATGATAAAAAGTTTATAATTTTTTCCTCTTTTTTTATTGCAATTTTATTGCACAGTGTATTAATAATCTGTGAAAAACGACAATGTAAATTACTCCCTTTTAATGGCATTAGCATTGTTTTATTTTTTAATTATTTTATTCGATGAAAAAATGTATAATTAATTAGGATTTATTAAATTAAATGGCACCTTATTTTCATACAATATTTAATATGTATATTTATATAATTATACAAGCGCGCACGCTTGTATAATTTTCATTTAATTGACATTAACATAATTAAAAATATTTTAAAAGGAAGGAGCAATGAAATTGTTCAATAAATGACCTCTTTAACTACAACTTCCATTATTTTAATCATTAACTCTTTATTAACTCGCTCAGCGTCGATTGAAATAAAAAAGGAAAAACATCAAACACCAATTGCTACAACGTAAACTGAACAACGTAACAATGTTATAAAAATTCATCGAAAAAATGCAATTGCTAATAATTATAAGCGAATTTTTAAAAGTCAGACACGACTCGAATCATGATTTACGAAGATCGTTGACCGTTTCTCTGCCAAACGTTTGTTTAATTGTTCAAACCAATACGGTCATTTGGTGGAAAACAGATATTTCAGGTTAATCATACTTGAAAGTTCCCTTGCTTATGCTAAAACGAAAATCTGACTTTCGGGTAACAAACAAGACACTTTCTTTTCTCGTCCAATCTAACAAATAAACTTAAAGAATTTCTTGCCATTTACTTTCATAGGAGTTTGTTGGCACACTGGTTGTACATTTAAATTATTTTATGTTCCTGCCTTATCAATGACATTAAATCATATTATCAATTTCAACCTATTTGATCTTGTTCGTAAAACATTGATAATTAAGTCAGATGAAAAAGAATTAGGAATTGTTGAAATTCCAATTTCTGGAGTAAAAAATAATGGAATGAAGAATAAAGGTACGCGTAGGAAAAATGTCAAATGTATAACTTGATTCTATAAAAAATTATTTTGAATAATTTTGAGGTGAATCCAAAATATCTTATTAAGCTGACATAATCGTTGAAATCTTTCGAATATTTTAAGAGCTTGTATATATGTATATATGTATATATATAATCAATATGTCAATTGAAACTTTTATCTCGCTATCCTTAGAAACTATTTTTATAATATTAGAACGTTAAATGTACTACGCATTTTAACGTGAAAAAATTCTTTTACATATAATTCGTATTAATTTACAATGGATAATTATAATTTTACATATAATATAATTAATTTCAATTTATTATTATTTTTTTTATTCTAATTCAACGAATACTTTAAAATAGATTAATGTAATATTAATGAATTGGTATACAAGAAATGAATTTTTTACACACAAAACATATTTGCTTATGCATTTCGAGTTAAACACAATATATAAATAAATTATATTTTATATTATAAACAAGAGTACAATTGTAGTTAAAAAAAATAACCAATAGATTTTTTGTTGTAATTATGCAAAAAAAATCTTGTTTTTAATGTATTTATTGTTTTGTTTAATTAGATTATCAAAAATGAATTTTTCATATACATTATAAAAGTAACTTGTAATAAAAAGTTGATGTTATTTTCAATACTTCTTGATGAATATTTTAGAAAATAATTTAAAAAAAATTTTTTTAATAAAAAAATTACATTACATTTCTAAAATTCATGCAATAAGAAATAAAGGTGGATCAATAAAGACTCATTATTTATTAAATTGAATAGAAGTATGGAGTCCGTTCTAATTTCAAGTTATCTTTGAATATAATATTTATATAAGAAACCGATTATGAACTACTGAAAATAATTTTTGACCTATCGATTTTTGTGCAAACTGTTGAAATTGAAAAATGGGAGCAGAATATTGAATTTTACCATTTTTGCTTTGAGTTTATATTTATATCACAACGTGTCAATTGCAATAAATGTAAAAATACCGACATAAAAAAGGTTTGAAGGTAACGGAATTGAGCGTTACAAATTGTACTAATAGGGTATTGAGAAGTTTGAACGTGAAAATAAAAGCTCAAAACGAAATTTATACTTATAGCAAGTGGCGAAAATAAAAAGCAAGAAGGTACGAAGTATTTGAAGAAAAAAATAATCGTAAATACTCGACATCAAACTTTTCACGATGTTGTAAACACGAATCACCACCTGGCGATGACGTTTGGTAACTCATCGTTGTTTGTGTAAAATTCGATTTACGAATGTATTACGTGTGCATGTAACGGTGATTTTAAAATACATGAATGAGTGCGTGGCGAGATAATGAAATAAAAAAAAAAGTTGAGTAATGTATGAAAAATGACAAAAAGAAGGTAAAAGTCGGGAGAGACTTAAAATACAGGATTCTAATGTTTGTGCATTAGCTATTACCTCACGAAAACCAGATTCACTGACGAAATTGTCGCTTAATCTTGCATTTTCTTTTTTCGATAATTTTTTCCTTTGGCCCACATACTAAGCCCGATATTATTATTTGAAATTATCGCGATAAATTAAAATCAAGCCATTGAGTAGACACACACAATTTGAGAATATTAAAAGCATTTTTTTCAATGCTCATTCAAATTTCTATGTTGCGAAAATAATAAAAATGAAACAAAGTTAATCTTGGCATTATTAAATTGCTTTATTTCTCATTTTTCAATAAATCATCTCCGCGTTTATTTACTAGGAATCAACAAAGACTTGGTAAAATACATTAATTGGAAAAATTACCATTCACTTAAGCTATTCGTATTATGCATCGAGAGATAAAAAGATTAGTTTTCC
Source organism: Eupristina koningsbergeri (assembly GCA_018907245.1). Lineage (NCBI taxonomy): Eukaryota > Metazoa > Arthropoda > Insecta > Hymenoptera > Agaonidae > Eupristina > Eupristina koningsbergeri. Next base: position 136,608 of record JACCHV010002769.1, on the reverse strand, counting down.
ATTTTTTCTAGACACACGCAAACACATCGCACTAGCACTTCATTATACATATTATCGTAGTTTGTACATTATTCACAAATGATTGGAGAGTTTTCTAAACGTAGTTTACTAATCTTCAATTAAATGAGTGTATCAGAAAATTTATAGAAACCTTGATAACGGTGTACAAAGTCGTTTTGTATCTCTTTCGGGAGAGCTTGTGCTGAAAAACTGTAAATCGTAATTGCGAGTTTGAGCTTTTGTCTCACTGTAAATATCGTTAACGATTCTAATGGGACGTTATAAAGTTGCGTTTTTACCGATTAACGAATGAAGCAATAGAAAACGCCTTACTTTATTTTAATAGTAATTGTGGAGATTTTTTTATTAATGCTATTAAGTGGATTTATTGCTCGCCGAGCGATTCCTCCGACGCGCTAAAGTAATGAAACATGCTTAAGCGGCTTACATTTCATAATAATAAGCGAATAAAGTAAAAGTTTTAAGATTTATTCGTGAGTGTGTGAGTGAGTGAGTGTGGCTTACTGGAAACCTCAATTCTTGCTCAAGTATTTTCTCGCCCACGACGTGAATGACCATTTCCTCGGTTTCCTTTCGCACAGGCGACAGAAACGATATTTTCGCACCAGTTGCGTCTTGAAACTGAAACAATACAAGAGAGATGCGAGAGGATAGAGTTTGGAAGCGCATCCTCGATCATTAACATCATCATCATCATCATTTAAAATTATACGAGAGAGAGAGAGAGAGAGAGAGAGAGAGAGAGGTGAGAGAGAGAGAGCGCGAGAGAGAGAGGTGAGAGAGAGAGAGCGTGAGAGAGAGAAAAAGAGAAAAGTGGAGCGTAATGTAATGTGCACGGCTGCGACGGCGGTTCTACATTCAAGAAGTAAACAAATAAGAGTTGGTCGGCGAAGATAAAAAAGTCGCTTGGAAGGGCGTAGCAGGAAAACAGCCGTACGCACACAAAGGCATGGGCGCGACAAGCCGTAGGCCGCGCTTACATGCACATACGTGTATTGCGCGTGTGTGTATTCGCCGAGTAGAGCAGAGCGACGGCACGCGGGGAAAAATGAAAAGTGATAAAAGGCGGACTTTTCGAGCGAATGTCGCGCGGAAAAATCCTATGAACAGTTCTCTCAAACTTAAATTTTTTTTTTTTTTTTTTTTTTTTTTTTTTTTTTTTTTTTTTTTTGTCTCTAGACTTTGGTTCATTACATAACCCACATTTGCACATCTGTAAATATGCGCTTCGCGAGACACGAGGCACTCGCGTTTTTCCAAAGATGTGCGCGCGCGCGCGCGATTGTGAGGGTCTGGTGCTCCAGCTTCTAACTTCGGCTCCGCTCACCGCAACGGAGGGAAAAAGGCAAAGTATTATACGTGAGGAAGAGGAGCGTAACGTGGTGTATACATAACAACGGAAAAGCGGGAGGATAGGAGGGAAGAGAGCAATCGTTTGAAGGAGGAGGAGGAGGAGGAAGAGGAGGAGAGATAAAGAGAAAAAGTCAAAAACGTGTGCTCTCGTACTAAGCGAGTGATGAACTCACGTATCGGTTGAGCTTTTGCTGAACGGAAGTGCAGGGCAGGTCCGCGAGCTCCTGGAGCAGGGGCAGCGCGTTCTCCCTGTCGGCGTTCTTCCTCTCCCGGTTGTCAGCCCCCTTGGCGGCGCTCATGGTGGAGGACCGGTGGTGCTGGTGCAATCGTGGTCCCGCGGTACTCTTGAGCCCTTTCCCTCGCTGTGGTCCGTGCACTGTCAAAATAACGCCTTGGCGACACTCATGGCCCGGACGACTCCGCGCTCTCTCCTCGGCGTTACGGTGGGGCACTCCGGTTTCTGTTTTGACGTCATATGCGCGCCCGCTCATTCACCGGGGAGGGCGACCCTCTCTCTCTCTCTCTCTCTCTCTCTCTCTCTGGCTGTCTCTTCGTCTCCGCGCCACGGGGATCACTGGGGTATCGTGCTCTCGGGGAGTGCGCGGCGCCGAGGAGATATTCGGCGAACGACTGAGCGCGAACGAGAGGCCCGCACGGATTACATGTTGCGGGCGCGAGAGAGCCGCTGAACTCGCTCTCGGCGCGCGCGCGCGGTGCCGTGTGTCGGTGTTGGGCCCGGCGGAGGCGAGGGGCGGGACGGGGGGGGAAGCGCGGCGTGCGTGAGTTGTGAATGAGAATGCAGACACACACACACACACACACACACGGACGCACGCACGGCCGCGGGGAACGACTCGCCGTGGTCGGGCGCACTGGAAAACTACTCGGACGTGCGCCACGGCGCGTTCGCCCCGAGCCGAACCTCGTCCCACACACCGTTGCGCACGCACGCACACACGCGGGCGCGTGCGCGACTCTTTAAAAGCCCACTCTCCTCCTCTTAATGAGCGCCCCGCTCTCGCTCTGTCTCTACCTTCAGGGCTTCTGCCTCCTTCCGCGGTGGAGACTGCGGAGACGTGGTGGAGAAGAGCGAAGAAATCGCGCCTCGTGACTGCTCGGATAGGCCATCCTGTACTGATGCTCTTTATTTAAATCGCTTGTTTATGCTCTCCACGGGGACCCCACCTCCTTCCCCACCCTCCCCCCTCTCATTCTCTCTCTCTCTCGCTTGATCGAGGTGCAGCACCTCACACTCACGTGCGAAATACTTGTATCGAGTGAGGAGAGGAAGATTAGGTCGTGCCGACGGTAACGACTCCTGCGAGATGAGAGCCACCGACGGCTACACGTGTGTGCGTGTGCACCAGCGCTCTATCTTCTCCGCTTTCCCCAGCTCGCAGTTTTCCTATTTTCCTCCCCGGGGATCGGTAAACAAAGCAATGTGAATCTCCCAGATACGGGTGGACGATGCACCGAGTGCGGATGTTATTCCTCTTTCCTCTTCCCGCTCCTTCTTCTTCTTCTTCTTCTTCTTCTTCTTCTTCTACTTCTTCTCCTCCTCCTCCTCCTCCTCCTCCTCCTCCCGGCCCCCGTCGAATTCCAGGCAACTGTCTGGCTCGCGTCGGCGAACCTGGCGGCCTCGCCGCGCCGAGACCGAGGGCGCTCGCGTCGCCCCGTCTTTCCGACTCCTCTCCCCCTCCTCCCGCCCGAGGAGGCCATTTTATCGATTCTCTCAGCGGAGCGGATTATGGAAATGGAATAAGAGAGAGACTGGCTGCCTGCACCCGTTGTATCGCAGACGTCGATACGGAGCGGAGTTTGGAAGCCCGGAACTGGAACCCGCAACGGAGAGACGCGCAACGCAGTAAGTTGTTCGCGCACGAGATTCCGAGCGAAGTCGTTGGTGCTTGGAGACCGTGTGCAAATTCCCGTCGTGTACAGTAACTCTAGCTGTTATGAATAAGGTGAGTGACGGCAATTGTTTTCGAGGATTTTTTCACATCGGTGTGCCAACGCCGACGGCTCGTGTTATTCAGTTGGTCGGCCGTGCTTTTACCGGGGGACAATTGCAATTGCGTGATCCCTCGAGTTGCGTGTTATCGATCTTGTACTATCATTGGGAATAATCGTACGTTGAGTACCAGTGATTATTCGGTTTGGCTTCATTAAGCCTCCTCCTTATTACGCACTAATTATGCAAACTGACAGTAATTCACCGCCACGTTTGCCACGACCTTAATTTCCTCTCTATTAACTCGCGCTTTCCAATTTTGTTTGTTCTAGATGTCTCGGTACCCATCGGACTGCAAAGTCTACGTTGGTGACTTGGGCAGCAGCGCTACCAAGGAGAAGCTAGAGGATGCATTTTCACATTACGGCCCGTTGAAGAACGTCTGGGTCGCGAGGAACCCGCCCGGGTTCGCGTTCGTCGAGTTCGAGGACGCTAGGGATGCCGAGGACGCGGTCAAGGGTCTCGATGGTCGGACCGTCTGCGGGCGGAGGGCGCGCGTGGAGCTGTCCAACGGGAAGCGTTCCAGGGACAGGGGACCTCCGAGGAGGGGCGGCGCAGGTAGTAGACCCTTCCACCCGGAAGACAGGTGCTACGACTGCGGGGAGCGTGGCCATTACGCCCGAGACTGCTCAAGGCAAAGGAACTCACGAAGGCGCAGGTTCGTATTGTCGTAGTCCCAATTGCTCTTGACACTTTTATTTATAAACAAGCACGACAGTCTGCAACTAGATTGCTAAAATGGTGTAGCACTTGACATGATAATTATTTTTTTAGGAAAATGAAAAGCCTTGAAATTTTCAAGTGCGCAAAGTATAGTATTGCGAGGTAGCGCAAGGGTTGGGCAGCTCCGGGCTCGATTTGCCCGCACTTCTCCAAGGCACTCGCCCGCAAAAAAGAGCAGTGCCGTGGCGAGGAATTGCGACGAATGTCCCCGTTTGCGCCTGATGAGCCTCGGCCGGAGCCCGCAACCCTTGCGCTACCTGGCGCACTAGTGCGCACTGAGTAGCCGAGAGCAAGGTAATTAAAAAAAAACATGAAAGCCAGAGAGCGTCGCCTATGTAATCCTGCCCATTATTTGTAGGAGGTGCGGCTGACCGGCATGCGCATGTGACTATGCGATGTCTTACAGAGAGATACTCGCGAGAGATTCGCCTTGGGTTCACTTTGTGATGCACTCTGCGTAGTTACAGCGTGTAGAGCACCTACCTACTTTGGGTTAACCTCTTCTGCACTACGAGAAAGACACACTGAGAATAAGAAAAAAGTCATTCAGCGAGAATATGCGAGAGAGAGAGAGAGAGAAAGAGAGCGAGCGAGAGAGGTCACACCTCGGTTCTTCTAACCTCGACGGCACACTACGGCTCTGTTGTCCGCTTCTCCGTGACCGTCGTTCAGCTCGCCGATGTTGTTGCCCTGAGCATCGTATAAATACAATAAGCGATCATCTGCTCTTTTGCCTACACTACCTCCTCGTCCACACGTCTTCTGAATATCACGCGATTATTGACAATCTGCTCTGATCTGCTCTGCTCTGCGCTACCCTTCCTTCCGCCCGCGCGTATTCACGCAGCCTCTAAGACAATAGGTATACAATTATCAAAGAACACCGCACCGAACGGTTCGTACTACTGACTAGTCTGCGTCACTACATGTATGTAAAATAATAGCTTTCACCGATCTACATTGTTTTGTAATTACTTTTAACAACTAAGTGCATTAAAAATGAAATTTATGATTTATCGCTTTAACTTTTTGTGATACATATTGTCGTGGTTGTTATTATTATCATTATTTATCATTGTTATCTACATTGTTATTGTTATTATTACATATAATACATACGTAAAAAGTATATACTTGCAAGCTCTGCTTTTTTCTGATTCAATTTTTTTTTTTTTTTTTTTTTTTTTTTTTTTTTTTTTTTTTTTTTTTATTTGGTTCTCATTAAACTCTGTAATTTTGAGATTTTTTTTTTTTTACCCTAAATATTCTAATACAAGTAGTCGTACATATAGCGTAAACAGTGAATTTTTAATTTTTAATAATATTCAGGCGCAACAGGATATTTAATAAAGAGTCATAAATAAACTGGTTATGATGACGGTATCGCCAATATCTCTCTAAAAGATCTGCACTTTAAATTCATCGTGTTGCATAATGAACCTTCAAATTGAATGCAGTATTGATTGATTTAATGTTTTTGGCAATACGATTAAATTTTCCAAAGTAGCATTAAAATTGTTGAAGCAAAAAAAAAACTTTTTTTTTTTTATTATTTATTATTTTTTTTTTTTTTTTTTTATATAAAGCAGGCACACTCTTACAAATAACAATTGTAACATTAAAGAATTTATTCATTAGGTCTTTCTCCAGATCGCGCTCACGTTCCCGTTCAAGACAGCGCAATAAGCGCAGCTACTCGCGCTCGTCTTCCCGTAGCCGATCTCGCAGCAGGAGTGGAAACGGAGGCCCCAAGTCTTTGAGCAAATCAAGGTCCCCGTCCAAGAGCCGAACTCCACGCAGATCAAAGTCTAGAACTCCGCAGTCAAGATCCTGAATGGAATATCGCTATTAGGTAGGTATTTTCAATATAATAATACCTTACACTGCATTGGTTTGGTACGCTTTAATCTGCATTATTTTGTACGTCAAAACATTACCAATTCATCTTGTCACTCTGATGCACTTGATAACTTTTTATTATATTAACTTTCATGGTAATTTAAAAAATGTTATTATTGTTGAGCATTTAATTTTTTTTGTTTTACAATGCACTTGGTAATGAATGCATCGTAAAAAATTTAACTACACCTTTGTTTTATAACCAAGTGTTTAAAAACATAAATTTATATAAACAGTAAGTAATTATTATATAAATAAAGAATATTTATTTTTATTGGTTATCATAAAATATGTTAATTTTTATCATTGTTGAACATCTTTTATATTTAATATTTTACAAACTATTATTTTATAAACAATATATGCTAGTCGGACATTTTTTGTAATGAATAATAAAATATTTAAAATAACAAGTAGTATAAAACAAGGAATATTATTTGGCAAAAATAATATATTTGTAATTAGTAACCTAATTCACAATAGTGTTAAATTATCTTTATAATTTTATTGCTTATTTTCAGGTTTTATGTTCAGGGATAAATGTATTCTTCTGATGATGACCAAGAGTACCTATAATCTAAAACTTTAAGCAAATGCAAATCATGCAAATATATACAAAATAATTTGAGCCTACTTATTAATTTAGACAGACGTTTAATTAAAATTTAAGCAATAGTATTATTAAAATTTCAAAAAGATGTAATTTGTTGATAATATAAACTGAAATGAACTATAAGAATTTCTTACCACAGAAATTAGAAATAGATATTGATAACTTCATTTGAAGATGTTAAGCCGTAAAAATGTGGTAGGAATAATAGAATTACTGATATGTGTTTAGTGTAATAAATAACCAATAAACTACTTTTCATACAATCAGAACTTATTTTTTATTATTAAAAAACAAAATTATATTATTTCCTATAATTACTTCTGCTCCTTCAAATTCATAACTAATTAATGTATTTTATTTAAGTGTTTGTAAACACAATAGTAAAAAATAAAATAACATTTATATTAAATTGAAAACTTTATTTTTACCTCATCTTACTTTTTTTTTTATTTACAATTACTTTTGTAAACATGTAGGTGTATGTATATGTATGCATATAAACGCTAAATTACATTTTTTGGATGCAATAATACAACTAAAGTTTTATTATTCCAACACTTTTACAAAGTCTTATAAATTTGTGTCATTTAAAATGAGGCACAAATATGCGAAATTACATTTTCTTTGGTTGCCTATATAAATATACAGTTATCGTTATAAAATGATTTTAATTATTTCTTGTACGTATTAAAACATACAACTTGACCTCAAAGCCGCACACGCATTAATTATACGTTAGATTCTTAAATTCACGGCAACAGTTTTGTAAATTAATGTTTGCCTCTTTCGAAGAAAATTTTTTATGAATTTACATCTTATACAATTACTTCATCATTCTTTTTTGCACATTAAAACAGCTTCGCCATTCTTCAATTTATAGAAAAATAAAATCTCTAGTTTTTTCACCACGCTTATTTAATTTTTTTTTTTTTTTTTTTTACATTTACGATAAACTTATATTAAACAACTTTTGCTGGTCGTCGCAAATTGCACTCATTTGCACATGTCAATGAATTGACAGATAAAAACTTTATAGTATCACAACTGTTAATCAATATCTACCATGTATTGATTTCATTCATGTATAAACATTATATTTTTCATTTCATTTGGCTTCGATGCGTTATTCAATAATTAGAAACAAAGTAAATTTTTTTTTAACAAATTAAATTATTTGAAGTGAACAATATGCGAAATTCATATTTTCATAAAATTTTTTAAAACAGAATGTAAATATTTTTTATTTTGAAACTACGTATACATACATTGTAATACTGTCACGAATGTTACAAAATTTACATTCTTTCATATATTTTAATTTTTTTGTTTGTTTTAAATGGTTTTTTAACATCGAGTTTACATATAACAGTCTAACTTAGTCAATTTTTTTCAGAATTAAATAATGTACACTTAGTAAATAACTTGGATGTAAATTTAGTATCCTAAATATAAAATGCATTTAATGACACGGAACGAAAAAACGCTATTACTATTAAGAACAAATAAAATAAATTCGAAATGTATTGGTATACGTAAACGAATTTAAACAAATTTTTTAAATATTGAAAGCATAAATCTATTATTTATTATTATGTATTTGCAAATCAAGTATTTAATGCAATTACTGCTTAAAAATCGCAAAATCCGTAGTTTAATGTATGATCGACAAATTCATATAAATATTTTAATAACAAATATAAGTTTTTGGCACATCATAAAGTTAAATCCTTTAAAATTCTAATTCATCTAACAGCAATGTTATTACTTTCTTTGAATAAAAACCAAATAAAGCAACTAGAAATAGTTTCATTATTTTAAAAAAGCTTATCATATACAATATTATTTTACTCTAATAATAATCTAACATCTTTGGTTACAGTATATATTTCGCGTTTAAAATACGTAACACGCAATTTAAAAAATGTTTTCCCTAATTTATATAATTATAGGCAACTACTTTTACAGAAAACTCGTTAATTTCCACATGCATACTCTTAATTCTAAAAAATTCGCCTTGCTATTATCACATACATTATACAGAAAATAAGCATTACTTATTTTTTTTTTATAAAAAAAAAAAAAATTACCTATCGTTATTGTTATTTTAAAAATTTCCGGTATCACTTCAACCCTTATAAAAAAAAATCGACAGTAGATTGTATTTTAGTTATTTTTATTGAATTTTGGATACGTCTTAGAATATCATATTTAAATTAATCAATTAATATAATAATTATTGTTGTTTTATTCATGTAATCACTGTGGCAATTTATAATTATTATTTTATTTTTGCAATTTATATTGTAAATATGTATGTATACATCTCCCTCCTTCATGCTACAAAGTATGTATGCAATATAAATTTGTCTGCCACGCATTAGTTGTTAAGATAAAATTAATTGATTCTATTAGCAAAATTCTACATGATTAAAATATAATTTATCCAATAAACAAAACTAAAACCTCATATGATTTAATTTAGAACTGAGTATTATAGATGCTTTTAAACTTAATATCCTATTGTTGTTTATATATTCAATTAAAATAAATATAAATTAAACCGATATCATCTATTCTCGTTTATATATAAGTGAGAATGAAGTAATAAAATAAAAAATAAAGCGTTTCATTTTCACGGTATCATTTAAAATTACTTATAAAAATGTCATTTTATCGATGTGCAGATCTATTATCTCATGATTAAAATCTTTAAAGTTTATACTATATATTCATCTCAATAAAAAGTAAAAAAAAATATCGGTCACAGTACATTGGAAAGAAACAGATTACCGATTAAATAAATGTTGCAATAATTAAATTATATTATGCATACTTTTATAATGGTAAATACGCGTGACAAAAATTTAGGAAAGAAAGTCTTCACGAAAAAAAAGTGCTTCCAAATTGTTGTAAAAATTGTAAACAAAATCGAATGAAATATTATTCACTCACTCATGGAAGAGTTATGCCTAGTCGAAGGAGTTATCAATTCACTAATAGTCGAATTGTGGCGAGTTTTTCTTGAGCCTTCGTCAATGTCACTGATTAAATTCGAATTAACAGAATGGGATAAAGCAGCAGTTTTATTAAAATCAATTGTTACATAGCCAATTTGTTGAGACTTGACTGGTGAGTCTGGTGGGGGCGAAGGCGGAGGTAGCTGTGGTGTCCCTGACGATTCTGTTGTTGTTATTGCTGCCGTTGCTGTTGTTGTCGTTGACGTCGGTGTTGTTATTATTGAACCTGGTGTTGTCACTGTGCCAGCATTAGGTGACAACTTTTTATCTAAATCTAAAACTGCGTAACTCATTTCACGAACAGCCGGAGTATTGTTGATAAGAGGCGGTGGAGTTTGCGATTGTTGGGGTGACTTCTCGGCGGTTAACGTTGCAGAAAAACGTTTTTTCAACCCTTCAATCTCACTCGCTTCCAAATTAGCATAACAATGTCTTGATCCATCATCCAATTCAGATTGTTGAAAAATAGAAAGAGCAGGTGGACGAGCTTTTATGGCTGGAATCATGGATTCAATTTGTTCGTGACCAGGACTTATATTCATGTAAGTTCTATTGCAGCTAATATTATCTTGAGGGTCCATCGCCTCTTCCTTAATTGATGTTGAGGAACCATGCAGATTATGAGACGGAGAGAGTGTACTAGCATCGGTACCAAGATCAATGTTTATATATGAAGGGCCAGACGATTGGGTACTTGCTGCACGAGTCTGGCTAGGTGAACAGACTTCACTATTATACACATGCCCAGATACTTGATCAAGTGACAAAAGACCACTACTCGATGTTGAACTGCTGACAGTGTGGGATCTAAAATTTGAAATAATTCATATTTTATTTATATAAACCTTTAAATATCTATGTATAAAAATTGAATGCTAATATTTTTTTATTAGTTATTAATTAATATTTTATAAATTTGCTTTTGTAAATATTAAGATTACAGATTTATTAAAATATCTTGATATAATTCTTAATACATTTAAAAACATTATACTAAAATTATACCTCTGCATTGATCTATTATGCACTATGCTTTTATTATTATTATGTTCTAAATCTGCAGCAACAGCTGTCTGAAGAGTTTCTTCATTGACATATACCAAGGATGGATGGAAAGGTGGAATAGGTGGTGGTAATGACATTGGAAGCATAGGAGGTGGTGATGGAGAACCCGCTGTTCCTTGAGGCGAAATTGGACCACTACTACTTCCTATGCTACCCAGTCTTCCTGATCCATTTTTTTGATTATTAAGAAATAAAGATGCAACTCGACCATTACTTCTAGTTGATGTTGGATCAAGATAATTAGGCTCCATTAATATTGTTACTCTTGTTACTGTAGGTCCAGAATGTGTGTTAATTGGCATTTCTCTTGATATTGTGTCATCACCATTATTACAAACCTGCTGTAATAAAATAAAATTATTTATAATATAAAACAAGCCATTCAATTTTTGTTGATTAATTATGTTTGCATATAAAATTATAGATAAGAAAAATTCATAGCAAGTTAAAAATCATTAAAATTGATAAATATATACATCTTTAATAAATTTAATTTTACAATTTAGTAAAAAATATTTTAATTACTTGAATGTTTGTTTGTACAAGATTAAAAAGTTGAGCTGCTTTACGACATTTAAACGCATAGATGCCTGGGCCAGTAGAACAACGTCTTCCAGATTCAAAACTGAAAATTTCAGCATCATAACCATAACGACGTAAACATCGCAGAGGCCATTTAACTGGTGGCTTATTACGCTGATATAATACGATATCACATTCTGTAACTTCTAATCTACCAGGTGTAATTAAATTTCCTAAATCATCAACGTTCATTACTTGAAAAACATTTGGATGCAAATCATTGATATCAGCTCGACTATGAACACAACCCATTCTCCAATCAGTTCTAAAATGGAAAATTAATCTAAAACTACTAAAATATAAAAAAGAATTTTTTTGATATATTTGATGAAATAAAAATATAATTTTTACTTACATGTTACTTACAGATGCGAGCAAACGCATCAAAAATGCATCTTGTTTTCCGTCGAGTCACCGTAAACTGGCTCTCTGCGATGGTTTCTCTTGAAATCAACTTTGTTATCATATCGCACTATAATTAATCTGTACACAGGATTATTAATACATTGAATTTTTCTTTATAAAAACCAACCATAGCCTAACAAACGTACATCAGACCAATTGAATAAAATTCGTAGTTTCGTTTATGGCTATAATATCGTGTTGCTTTATAATTATTCATTCCACTTTGATAATTTCACCCTTTATTTTATCTTTTAGATTAAATGAGATCTAATGAGTTTAAAAAAAATAATAAATAAGAGAACTTGGAATAAACATCATCGAAACCTGGGGACAGGGATTTACAATTCGTCAGATTACTCAATTCCTTTGAAACTAAAACAAATCGCAATTAAATTACTACTTGCTAGTTACTGCCCTAGTTATAATACTTAATTAAGTCATTAACAACTCGATCACTTTTCACTAAAATTCAAAAAGTTTAGCTCACATTAACAAAATACCCAGATTTATATTTTATTTTAGAATAAACTACATTTGTTTTAAAAAAATTAAATACATATATATATATATATATATAAGAAATTAATTAAGCAAATGAAACAAAATTTTATGTTCTGATAAAGTACATTTTTAGTTTTAAACTAAATCATTGTTAATGAAAAACAAGTTAAAATATAAAAATTATTTTATACATCTCGATATTTATTACTATTTACAAATAAATTTGAGGTTACAAATAATAATAATAAAGGCGTCAGAAGTTGTTCCTAGTATTTATTCCTCATTCCCTATTTTAACTTAATTGATACGAAGCCCTAACCCTAGATTTAAAAGTCAAAACACAGGAATGGAATGTTACGTCGTCGTATACATTGCGCCTATGATCCAATTCTAACCTTCATTTTCGACAACCAGCCCATGTGCGCTGATTGAAACCATTCATTTATAAACATGAAACCCAATGTAAAAAGTTTAAAGAGAAAACAAAATTTAAAAAAAATTTCCATTGCTGCCCAAAATATCATGGAAAATAACGAAAAAAGCGAATCTGAAGAAGGAGAGGTGAGCATTTGTTAATATATTTGTCTATTAATTTTATAATTTAAGAATATGTAAAATATAAATATAAAATTTATTCTGTATTTTACAATTGATAATAAATATTAATAATTTTTAGGACTCTGGTACTGAAGACTTGTTGATCGGAGAAATTAACGGTAATGGAGATACAACGGATGAAGATGATAATAACAGTGATGTAAATAATGATTCAGATGAAGAAGAAGATAAGCCTATATTCCCATCATCTGATGAAGAAGACTATAAAGAAGAATTAAGTACCACAGTAAGTAGTTCAGAGGAAGATAGTTTATTAGAATCTGAAGCAGATTCTAAGGAACAAACCGATTCTGAAGAAGAAGCAAATTCTAAGAAAGAAGAAAATTCCGAAGAAGAAGTAAATTCTAATGAAAATACGGCTCAAATTAAGACAAAATTAAAGAAAACAAAAAATAAACTAAAAAGTAAATCAAATAATAAAACAAATAATTTAGAAATTCAATTGGTAAAGAAATCTAATATAAATGAATACGAGTATAGTGATACATCTGATGAAGAAGATATTCGAAATACTGTTGGTAATATACCAATGAAATGGTATAATGAAAATAAACATATTGGATATGATTGGGATGGAAAAAAAATATTAAAACCTGAACAAGGAAATCAACTTGAAATGTTTTACAAAAGAATGGAAGATCCTGATTTTTGGAGAACAATAAAAGATTATCAAACTGGGCAAGATATTGTATTAAGTGAAGCTGACATTGAACTCATAACAAGAATTCAAAAACAAAAAATACCTGATGCTGATTTTGATGAATATGCAGTAAGTAAATTATATTTCAATTAGTTATTTATTATATTTTATTAACCCTTTTTTTTATTAGCCATGGATTGAATGGTTTACTTCAGAAATCGAAAAAATGCCTCTTCGTAAATTTCCAGAACATAAACGTTCATTTATTCCATCAAAACCAGAAGCTAGAAAAGTTTCAAAATATGTTCATGCTTTAAAAATGGGTTGGATGAAATCAAGTGCAGAACTAAAGAAAGAAAAAGAAGCACAAACAAGTGGACCACAATTTTATATGCTATGGCAAACTGATGATCAAGCTGAAGAAATGAGAAGAATTCATAAGCATATTCCAGCACCAAAAAGATTTTTACCTGGAGATGCTGAAAGTTATAATCCACCTCCAGAATACATGTTTGATAAGAAAGAACTAAAAGAGTGGAATAAATTAAAACAAACTCCTTGGAAAAGGAAATTACATTTTATACCTGAAAAGTATGATTCTCTTAGACAAGTTCCAGCCTATCCAAAATATATCAAAGAGAGATTCCAAAGGTGTTTGGATCTGTATTTGTGTCCAAGAGCTATCAAAATGAAACTAACAATTGATCCTGAATCACTGGTTCCTAATTTACCAAGTCCTAAAGACCTACAACCATTCCCAACTGTTCAATCAATGATTTATAAAGGACACACCGATATGGTTAGATGTATGAGTGTAGAATCATTAGGACAATATCTTGCTAGTGGTGGTGATGATTCAACGTTAAGAAGTAAGTAAATTTAGTAGATTTAATTATTTTAATATTAATTTATTTGATATTAATTATAATTTATATTTAGTATGGGAAATTTCAACTGGTAGATGTGTTAAAGTTGTGAATTGTGGAGGTACAGTTAGAAGTGTTGCATGGTGTCCAAATTCAAATTTACCATTAATAGCTGTGGCAGCTGACCAAAAAGTTTTTCTAATGAATCCTGGTATAGGAGATCATTTGGTTTTAAAAAAAGCAGATAAATTATTAGAAATAATTCCACAAAGTGATGCAATTGGTAATTATATTATAACTAACTAAAAATTTACAAAACAAAATTATTAGTTTAATTAATTTATAGTTTGATATTTCAGTACCTGAAAAAGTTAAAGCTGTAGTACAGTGGGAAAATAAAACAGAAATTGATAATCCAGAAGATTGGAATATTGGAATAAGAGTTGTAATAAATCATTTTAAGACTGTTAAACAAGTAGTTTGGCATGGTAAAGGTGATTATTTTACCACAGTAATCCCAGATGGTCAAAATAGATCTGTTTTAATTCATCAGCTATCCAAACGTAGATCTCACATACCCATTGGTAAACCTAAAGGACAAGTGCAATGCGTTTTATTCCATCCAATTAAACCATTTTTATTTGTAGCGGTAAGTTGTAGATTTATTTATTTTTTTCTTTTTTAAATTAAATTTGAATTTAAAAATTTAGACACAAAGAAATGTACGAATATATGACTTAACAAAACAAGAAATGGTAAAAAAATTACTTTCAAATTCGCAATGGATTTCAACCATGTCAATACATCCTGGTAACAATAATTATAATGAATTGTATAATAATAAATCATTGGTTATTTTCACTTTTTATATTTTTTTAGGCGGAGATAATCTTCTTGTTGGTACATATGATAAAAAATTGTTATGGTTTGATTTAGATTTAAGTACAAAACCCTATCAGATTCTTCGCCTTCATGGTACAGGAATACGAGGTGTAGCATATCATAAGCGTTATCCTTTATTTGCATCAGGAGCCGATGATAGAGGACTGATTGTATGTCATGGAATGGTTTATAGGTATTTTTGTAAATATATTATTTAAAAATAAAATATATAATTTATAACATTTATATCAATAATTTTATACATTTTAGTGATTTACTACAAAATCCTTTAATTGTACCTCTTAAAAGATTATGTAATCATGAAGCTTACAATGATTTTGGAATTTTAGATGTAGTATTTCATCCAATTCAACCATGGATTTTTTCAGCAGGAGCAGATGCTACTATAAGAATGTACACTTAAAAAAATATAATTATAATTATAAATAGTTTTATTACGAAATGAAAAATAAATAATTTTTACAAATTATAAAATTATAAACTATTTTAAAGTATTTCTCTTAGCATTATACTTATGAGTCTATAGAATTAATAAATCTTTTAACAAATTCGTCATAAATGATCAACTTAATGTCATAGGAACTTGGAAGAAAGTTGATACATATGTGCAAAAAAATTTTTAACAAATTATATAATTAAAAATCACATACACTATAAGTGTGCGCAAAAAAGCTATTCGTTGTGATTAAAACCAGAACTTGGGGAATGTCCAGAACATTGCCATTCAGGTTGTCCACATTCACATACACGACCTGCATGCCGAATTTGAAAGACTGTAACTATTTTTCTGTCGTCATCAAACCTACAAGTAATGTGAAGATCATGAATCAAAAATGTATAAAATTGATTTCCATAACGTCGTCTTAAATAAACTGATCTTGGATCTTCTTTTAAAATATTCTCTACAGCAGTTTTTTTTTCAATTGCTTTGTCATTTGAAATTTCATGTAATTGTAATAAAGAACGTTCATTAAACACCACAGTTAAAATTGATGTCTTTGGTTTTGTTATCCAATCAGGAACTCTTACAGCTTCTTCAGAAATATTTTCATCTGACTGTGTAACTGTTTGAGAATTTGAATCTGGAATATTACTATCATTTGTATTAACAGATGGTTGAACATTATATGATTGTGCTAAATCAAAACCCTCTTCTCCATCAGGTGCTTCACGAATACCCATTCTTATGGGAGAAGATGAAGAAGAATCATCAAGTCTTAAATTTAATGCTTGTCTATTAATTAAATCTAAATCAGTTCCACATACTGCATTGGGACCATCTGCTCCATCTAATAATCTTGTATTTCTAAAATTTTGTTCATCATTTCCACTGATTTCTGAGTTAGTTTCATGAAAGTTAATAGAATTTATATTGACTCTGTTTGTAACAATTGGTACAAGTCCATTATCTTCCAAAATATTTGAATTTTCATTACTGGCATAAACATTTTCAAAATTTAAATTATCTTGGAATTCTTCTGCTTGAAGTCTTAAAGCAAGTTCTTCATCTCTTGATACGTCTATTAATGATGAAGTAGAAGATGAAGAAGAAGAAGATACATGTACAAGGGACTGATTTTCTGAAATATTGTTAGAATAATTAACACTTTTATTTAATATATGTATGTTATTACAAGTAGTAGATATATCGTGTATATCATTAGCAATCCAACCATTAACATGATTAACTAAAGATGACAAGGAATCCAATGTATCATTTTCTTCTATTTCTTCTTTCAAATTATTAGTATTTAGTATTTTTTCGATGTGCAATGGATTATCATACTGTGGAATATATGGCTTTATATCTAAAACTGGTGTTTGATCAATCATATCAACACCTTCAAAATAAATAGAATAATCTTCAATTTTAATTATTTTAACCAAACTTAAGCCAATAGGGCATGGACGGTGTGGTGATCTTGTGGAGAATACTCCAGTTCTAATACCATTTAATCTAGGAGGTGCAACTTTTGCGCGAACATGTCCAAACGCATTTTTGTGAAAATAAAATAATATCCTAAAAAGATTTAATGATGTTAATAAAAAATATTATAATTAAAATTAGTTATATGCAATAATTTCGATATTTACCACATATGAGAAAATTCTTCTAATCCTTGAAGAGCATGTTCTGGATTTGTGAAAATACTTTTAAAAAGTGTTATTTTACCTGGAACTCTATCACAAACTATAGATTGTCTAGGAGTGCCTTTTTTATTTGGAAACCAACTGGAAATACAACCAATAGGTCGACAATTCAAAGTAAAATCATCATTACTATTACTAGTTGATGGTTCATCCTCTATTATAGGAGGAATTGGCAAATTATTAGATGATACAGATTCTTCGGAAAAAGAAGCAAGTCCATTGTTATACAGTCCCAATAGTTTTTTAATGCTGGTAACATCTTTTTCGTGTACATAACGAAGACTCTTTATCTGTTGTCTGAAAATAATATTTTAAACATTAGAATTTCATTAATATTAATATTAATATTTATAGGTTATGAATATTAAATTAAATTTTTATAACAAAATTTTAAACGTTTGAATGAAAAATGATTAAATTTTATACCTCAAATTATTAATTTCTTTTCTTGCTGTAAATAATTGTTCCATTAAATATTTCGAATTCGTACCCGAGTCACTTTCCATCATCAAGTATCATTAATTAATTTTTTATTAAAAAGATGTCTTTCAGACAAGTTAAAACAGTTACGTAGAATAACTGTAATAATAACGTAATTTTTTGCCCATATCACTATTTTGAAAAATTTAATATTTCATATCAAACAAAAATATAAGTTCTAAAACCTTTTAATGTAGGAAAATATACATATATACGTAAGTTCTTGAATCAGATCGGAACATAATTCATCTCTGATCGGACATTAGCCGCAAAAGCCAGTGTTATCAACTGTATATACTAATTTAAAAAAAATTTTAATTTAAATAAAAAAATTTTTTTAAATTCTATTAACTCGTTTATATATCTTAAAAAATATATAAGTATATTTTCAAAATATTTACTATTTAAATTTTTAATAGATATTTTATAGGAAATAAATTTTTATACGTATTTTTTATATATTCTTTATATATTATTGGTAATTTATGTTAATTATATGTTATAAAATTAATTGATAAAAAATACATTAAATTGAATTATATAATAGTAATATGTACAGTACAAAACAAATTCATATAAAACAAATATAAATTTATCAGTCTTGTGCGTTAACTTCTCTTGTTTTGCTCAGTTTTGTAATTTCATTTTGCACTATGGTATATTGCCATATTTTACTAATCTTTTAAGTAATAGAACATCTTTTGTTACTGATCTATCCTTGTGTTTGCATGATTCCAATAAAATTTTTCTTGAACTTTCAATTTGTAACAAATCAATACCTTTGTTAATTTAGAAATACACATAAATATCGATAAAAAATAAAAATTGAACATAACTTACTATGTGCATTCATCAGGAATTTGAGAATTTTTCAACAAAGTTTTATTAATACTGAAATTGGTAAAAAATAAAATTCATTAATAGATATGATTTCTTACACATAAAATATAAATAGTATATATTATAAATCTACTTACCAATAATTTTGTAAATTTAATACTTTGTTTTGTTCTACACAGTGTTTAATATATTTTACATTAAAAATATTTAAAGTTGTAGACAATTTTAATGGTTTTTGGGCCAGTATAATACATTCATCATCTTTTGCTTCATAATCTATTACTTTACCACCATGATACTAATAAAAAAAAAAGATTATAATTTTTCTAATAAAAATACAAATGTCATAAATCACTATATATAATCATTTAATAATAATTTGGGATAGAAACATAATAAACAATTTCAAACAATACTTAACAATATTCAAATATTATTAATAATGTAGATTATATATTAAAACTGAATACACGTGTACATCCATTTGTGCTCAATGAATAAATTGTATTGTTGAACAGAAAACTTTTGGATATGGATGTTTACACATTATTTAAACAATTAAAATTGGAATAAAAATAAAAATTATCTTTCTTTACTGACTGAAATAAAAAATAAAAAAAAATACATAATAATTACTAATAAATCTTTATTATAAATGAAACATAAGTATAATTAATTTAAATTTATCTATTTTAATTTTAAAAAATACACTTTATCCTTTACCTCAATTATTTTTAAAATTTGGTTATACTTTATATTCAACATATTTTGTTTTAAAATAGTAAATTTCATTGGTTTTTTCGAATTGACAATGAATAAATTGCTTTTTGCTTGATTCTCCATTTTAATAAAAAATATTAAAACAATATATAATATAAATTCGGACAGTCAGTTAAAAATACAATATGAGTTTCTGATTGGAGGAGTTTCCCTTTAGCGTTGGCGTTATTAATTTACTTTCCATGATCATGGAGGTTATTTTCAATAAATTCTCATACTTACCAATGATTGGCTTTCACTCCAAGTAGTACTTTAAAATGAGTGCAAATAATATTGCAAAAAATTTTTTTTAATATAAATAGCAAGGATAAATTTAATGAAAATATATGTTAAATATATATACATTTTTTAAAGTATTTTATACAAAATTTTTTTTTTATAACATGTTTATTTTCCATAAAACTTTTTATAACATTAGACAATAAAGCAATTAATTATGGATTTAGAGAAATGTATAATTCTTTATAAGAAAATTTCCTTTTACTTGAAAATAATGCATAGACTCATCCATTAATTTCTGGTATTGTCAAATAAAATAAAACATTTTATTTTAATTAATACTTTAAGCAACATACAATATTTTATTACATTTAAATGCAATTTAAATATTATGGATTATTATTAAATATACATAATACAAATGTCATTTATAAAAAACCATTCAAAGTTGCACAGTGATATTAATGTAAAACAAAATATTTATGTATATATGTAAATTTTTAATTTATATTTTTATAAATTTTTGTAACTATAATGTTATTATTTGACAAAGAGTAATGTATGTAAAAGTTACAATTATAATCATTCATACTAGAATGGGTAATTTTATAAATACTGTTATTTTGTGATAAAATATAAAAGTACATGTATGAAAAACATTTTCAACCCATTACTAATCTATTTAAATATTAATTCATTCCAAATTTCTATATTTAATAGAATTATAAATTTTATTTATGAATTATTATTCAAATTTTTACTTTATAAAATATATACATATATACATTGAAATACTTTTAAAAATAAGCAAAATTATATATAACGAAAAATCATACATTTAAAAAATTATTATTAATCATTATGATAAAGTTTTGGGCTGTATTGTGAATTATAAATTGGAATCCTTCTTGAATCGTGACTAATTCCTTCTTTGATTGTATAGTATCGCCTTTCAATTACTTTATCAAAGAACCTACTTAATTTTACAGATGAACTAGTGCCTGCTGCTAAAGATCGTATTTGTCTACAATCCTACAAATTGAATAAACTTTATTGTATGCATTATGATTTATATAAGTAATTCTAATAATAACATTATTTTTATAATTACTAAAAATATTTCATCAGCACCACATTCTTCAGCAATGGTAGAAGAACGTCTATGAATACTTGATCTTACTTCAGCTACTAAATCTGATTTTGTACCAACTACTAAAATTGGAATCTAAAACAAAATAATTCAGAACCTATGCACTTTAAATCAATCTTATAATAATTTTTAATAAATGCAGCAAACCTGCGTTGACCCTACAAATTTCTCTGGATCAAAATCATCAAATGCCTTAGATTTAGATTGATTATTGTCTTTGTTTAAAACTTCTTCTAACCATTTTTGTAAATTTTGTTGTGATTTTCTATTTGTTAAATCATGTACAAGTATAATACCTAGAAATAAAATTGAAATAGTTATTAATATCATAAAGAATATTAATGATTACAGTGATATGAATATTCATATCAATTTCTACATTTTTTTTTGTTTTTGCTCATGATTTTATGTTATTAAAATATATCTTACCATTTGTGGGACTATAAAATACAGCTCTAGTATTTTTATGATTTTGACTACCCCCAACATCCCATAATTCAATAAAATATCTTCTCTGATTGGGTGTACCTTCTTTATATTCATGTAATTTTACTTCTACAGAACATCCAATTGTCCATGATGGATTGCTAATTGGTTGTTGTTGACAAATTAAATGAGTCAAAGATGACTTTCCAACACCTGTTGATATTTAATTATGTGATAAAATGAATTAATAAATACTAATGAATAACCTTCAAATTTTAATAATAAAACTCGAATATATATTTTTCATTAAAATGGTTCAATAACGATGTATTGTTTGTAATATTATTTATATATTTCATCAACAAATATAACGGATAATTTATTTTAATTTATTTTATATTTTTCTTTCTACGTGACACGTCAACGTTTTTAAAGAAAATATTAAAATTAATATCAATAATATTTATTTTTAGTGTTTAAGTTTTTACCAGAATCTCCAACAACAATAATTTTTACTTTGTCAATCGATGCCATTGATCTTTTATGAATAAAATATCATTTGAATTTGTTTGTGTACAAATTTTTCCTTGACAGGTGCTTCTTTATGACTAACGGAGTTTATAACCTTAAATTTTAGCGTATTAACGTGATACGTTTCAGATGTGTACGGTAATGAATTTATCCGTAAAATAATAATTTTATCAATGAATAAAGAATTAATTAGTATGAATAATTATTAATTATCTAAATTTATTATTTAAATTAAAAAATTTAGTTTTTTTAAACACAAAAATATTTGATTTTTAACACTATAATGTCTTGTGTACATTATCAATGTACACAAAATATCGAATAACCATCTTGATTTATCTTATAAATACAAATAATTTGTGATATATATATGAATTATTCAAATTAAATGTTTTATAACGCTACTTATTAAATCGAATATTAAAATTTTTATAGTTTTTATTTAAAAAATGGTATGAAATAAAATACAAACTTAGAATTAAAAATAAATTAAAAATAAATTTATAATTTATTTTATTCTTTATATTAAAATTATATTTTGCTAATACATTTATATCGATTATAGTTTTGAAATGAGTTCTGAAGAGAGATTGATAACAGAAGTTCCTAGTAGTTTAAAACAATTAGCACGATTAGTTGTACGTGGTTTTTATACCATTGAAGATGCACTGATTATTGATATGCTAGTTAGAAATCCATGTAAGTATTATTAAACAACATAATTTTACAAATTAATTTAATTTTTATAAAAATTCTTTATAGGTATGAAGGAAGATGATATCTGTGATTTGCTCAAATTTGATAAAAAAATGTTAAGAGCAAGAATAACAACATTACGAAATGATAAATTTATTCAAGTTAGACTAAAAATGGAAACTGGATCAGATGGAAAAGCACAAAAAGTCAATTATTATTTTATTAATTATAAGGTAATATTTGTTGACATTATGTAGCAAAAGGAATAATTAATGTTATTATTCATTTCATTTTTTTTTATATTAGACATTTGTAAATGTAGTCAAATATAAATTGGATTTAATGAGAAAAAGGATGGAAACTGAAGAACGAGATGCAACAAGTAGAGCCAGTTTCAAATGCACAAGCTGTTTAAAAACATTCACAGACTTGGAAGTTAGTGAATTTAAATTAATTTCTATGAAATATATATTTATTAATTATAGAAATCTTTATTTTATTTTTATTGTTTAAATATTTATTCAAAGGCAGATCAATTATTTGATATGAATACTGGAGAATTCAGATGTACATACTGTCGAGAAATAGTTGAAGAAGATCAATCTGCTCTTCCAAAAAAAGATTCTAGATTACTCTTAGCAAAATTTAATGAGCAATTAGAACCTCTCTATATTCTATTGCGAGAAGTTGAAGGAATTAAATTAGCACCAGAAATATTAGAACCAGAACCTGTTGATATCAACACAATTAGAGGGTATTATTTTTAAATGTGTAATTTATTTATTTTTAATTTTCTGTTTAATTACAAAAACTATTATTTTACAGTATTGATATTAAAAAGCCAAATAATGTACGTGGAGCAAATGAGCAATGGTCAGGAGAAGCAACAAGATCATCTGGATTTGTTGTTGAAGATACTAGAGTTGATGTGTTAATAGGAGATGAAATACAAGATGACAATAGTTCCAGTATTAGAAAAGAAAGACCAATTTGGTTAATGGAAAGCACAATCATTAATTCTGATCCTTCTCAAGTAATAATATTTAATTGAATATTAAAATACTAAAATTTATTATTTACACAAGCAATTTATTTTTCAGAATGATTTAGTAAATACTCAAGATAGCATTTTAGAAAAAGCAGCTGCAACAGCCACAAATGCTAATACAACTAATAATAAACAAGGAGAAGATATAATGTCAGTACTTTTAGCACATGAAAAGAAAGGTGGATTAAATGCAAGTGCTGTAAAAGCTGTATTACCCCATGAATCAAGTGATAGCAGTGATAATGAAGATGGAGCAGACATGAAAACAGTTGATACAGGTTAGTATATGATTTATCTTACATCTCCTTTTCAATGTAATTTAAAGATATGATCTTTAACATTTTAAATAGACTTTAATTGATCCTCAAATAATTACAATACTTTTAGAAAGTATAAATAGTGCATTCAATATAATAATATTTCAAATGATATACAATTTTTATCTACTTTTCAAATTTATACTTTGAAAACAAATAACTATCAATATATTTATAATTAACATTAAAGCTAAAATTATTCAACATATAAATTGTTTCAATAACAATACAATTATTCTTCTCTAATAATTTGTACCAAATAATTTGTTATAATTATTTATTAATAAAAATGCATTTGCAATAAATTATTATTTTCTAAAAAAACATTTTGTACGCTATATTTATAAAAGTAATATTACATAAATATACAATAATAAGTAATAATATATGGTAATGAATAATATTTGAATAAATAGAAAATATCAACACTATTTTTTATTTCAATTTATTATATTTTATATTATATTAATCTTTCTGCTTAATCGATTTTCTAATTTAAATTGATCAAGAATATTATTTTCACAGTTATTTTATAAAATAAAAATGTAGATCCCAATGAAAATCAAAAAATGAAATTATAAAAAGTTTAAAGCTTTATTAATGATATATTTTATTAAATTAAATGATAATTTCTTATGAACGATATAGTTATAAAAACAATTGAAATATTAAAGTATCTAAAATTATGTTAAAATCTTATGTGAAATCTCATTCACATTATTATATTGTAAAAAATACTGTTTTGTTATACATAAATACTTTTTAATTTCAATTTAGGTGAAATTGAAATAATGGAATCTGACGATGAAGATCAAGTACCAACTGTTAATGTAAATGGCAAAAGTGTGGCAATAACTGATGTAAACGATACATTAATTGCTGAAATGACTGCAGCTGAAAAAGAAGCATATATACAAATTTATCAAGATTACTATTCTTCGATGTATGATTGAAGTGATCGTCAATGTTCTATATATAATTTGAGGCAGTGGCTCAATGATTATAAATCAGAGAATGTATAATATTTTGTATAAATAAAATGATGTGTTTTATAAAAATAATTCGTAACTATTTTATTGTAACATTATTTTATTCAAATATAATTCAATTACAACTGGTATTATAATAAAATGATAGGTTAGTAATATTATATTTTTAAAATTATTATGACAGCGATGAATTTATAATATATTTATAATATTATTACTTTATTTTTTATCTAATGTACAGCAAAAATTCAACAATACGTGGGAGAAATAGACTTTATTATTAATAAATTCCCACTACAATTCATAATTATAAGAATTAATTAAACAATTATCTAAATACATGTCACTTCTGGTTAGTCGGGAATGTGTTATCTTATAATTAATATTAATGATAAAGCTTGAAATCAATTTTTTTTTGTTCGTCTTTTACCTAATTTCCTTTCAACCACCACAATTGAAAGGAAATCGCCAAGACAATGTTAACGAAGTTTTCAAAAATTTTTTTTCTATTTTTTTTTATTTTATCTAAAGATTTTATTCATAGTTTTTCATTTAAAAGCGCGCATTTCCCTAGATTTTTATACACCGTAATATTATTTCTCATTCTGAAAGAAACAACTCTCTTTAATTACGAATATTCTCAAAGAAACTCATGTTTCGTTGGCACAAAAATATTGTTAAAATTTATCGCAATTTTATAAAATTGCAATGAACACTTAAAATTCCATTGTACTGTTTATATTCTTTCAAAATAAGTGCCCTGGATTCTTTTTTGCATTTTTATTTAGTTTATTCTGGTTCGTTAAGTCGCAGACGTGCGAAGTCCTCGAAGACGATGTTGTCGTCATCGTCCGCATAACTATCATATCGATTCCTGTCAATGCTCTTCGACTTCTTCATGCCACTCTTTGAGGAGGCATTTCCTTCACCACCTGTTGAAAGAATCAAATATTCATTATTGAATATTAATATTAATGATATTAAAATTGACAAATGCAACTTCAAGGAAATTAATAATATTATAAGACCATTTATAGAGGAATGCAGAATATTAGAAAAAAAACGATTAATTTAACTGATAAAATAAGAAAATTAAAAATTTTTATAACAAATAAAAAAACTTTGTTTTTGTTTAATTTTTAATTTCATTTACGACAATACTTTGTCGGTATTACATAACTTTGCCTAATTAATTTGGCCAGCAGAAACTTACCTACTGCAGGGTGCATGAGTTTGAATGGAACATCGGTGATTAGTTCACCGCCAAGGGTGCCACAATTAAGCTTCACACGAACCGAATACGAGATGACGATACCCATATTTTCATTTGGAGCTTTGCCTTCAGCAACCATCGTCGAGGAGGCAAGATTCACGTCATCGTCCTGAAGTGAAAAAATTCATTTACCGAGGGACAAGAGAAGGGTCTACAGTCTACAAGGAGTCTTACCTTGAGGTGTCCGTCAAGGGCGATACCCCGACGATCCTTATTACTGCTAGCCAATGGCACAAGGTAAAATTGCTTACTGAACGATGCCCCGGGTGTAATGGGACAACCTTCTCGTGTCTCCAGACTGGCGACATGTCGAGAAAATTGAGCATTAACCATGGTAACTTCGCAATGCTGCACTACGAAAAGCTGTAAAAAAAGCAATATAAAGGATATGCATTATGGTGATCAATAATAATAATAATCGGGGGTTTGCATTATACGTGGTTTGATTTTACAAGTATCATCAATTAAATCTTGGGGGTGGCACTCGTCGTTACAACATCAGGAAATGAGATGCAATTAAGTTTAATAGAATTTGCATGACGTAGTAAGCGCATTACTATAGAATTATGAACATTTTTTTCAGCAGCTTTACTCAAGATGTAAGTGTAAAATAAATCATATTCAGAATTATAAGAAAAATCAATAACATAAGAGTTGGATGGATAATAATATGTCTTTTATTTAATTTTTTTCAATTTTTCTAAATCCTTTGCCTTCTTACTGATTGCAAAATTTGATAAGTGAATTTGTACGTTTAATGGATTATTCTTAAAGTTTCATCATTATTGTTATTGCAAAGATACAATTTTTCTGCATATCATAAAAACGTTAATGTAAATTTTTTTTTGTTTTTTTTTTTATAATTGAATTATAATTAATAATTCAAACTAGCAATTATCTAATCAAATGAAACGTATTTTTCAAGTTATATTTGGGAGATGATTATTATCACAAAATGCTTCATCGATAAAATCTTTTGATCGAATCGGAGAAGCAATATTATTAATAAATAAAGAAAATAAAATTTAATTGAATGATATTTTGTGTAAATTTATAAAGCCACCTGTTATTTAAAAAAACAAAAAAATAGATAAAATAATATAATTTAAAATGGATCTCTTATGAGAAGATCAAACTTTATTGTATTAAAAAAAATTTTTTATGGATTATATGGTAATTAATTTCAGAGTAATTTGAAAATGCATTGAAAAATTAAAAATTAATTTTGCATGTATTTTATGAAAAAAAAATGTGGGTCAAAAATTTAAGAATACAAGAGAGCCAACATTTGAAAGAAAAGTAATGATTGCTAATCTGCTTGAAAGTACGGAGGATTCGTTTTCCTGGATCCATAAAAGTACTTTACATTTTAAATGTCATTATACTGCACTTCTATTTATTTAAAATTGCTCATCCTCGTGTATTATTATGATTATTATTATTATTATTATTATTACCTTGATATTCTTGACAGCTTTGCGTGAATTGTTAGTAACAATCACATTAGCCGAAACTTTTTCGCCATGATAGTAAATTTCTTTGTCCAGTGTGACTTCCAAGTTAAGTTTACCCTGAGAAAATGTAAATCCCTTTGATACTAATGAGCTTGGAAGTCTGCGGCCGCGCGATGGTGGGGCATATTGCAATTTCTTGATTGCCAAGGCGACCGAGGATCGTTTGTGTCCCTAGGTATTATGCAAAGGAAGCAAAAAGTTATTAACTTTAACTGGACATTACGCTAACTGCTAAAGCAAATTATAACTTTTGAATGGATAACGGGTTGCAATGGCTTATCCCGCGGCGTGTAATTTAAGCCGGAAGCGAAAGAAGGGAGATCCAACGTTTACTTCTTTTTATAAAAACTATTTTTCAAATTATTAGTCTCTGTTGACGTTCTCTATTAAGTTGTAAAATTTATAAGATTTTACATTATTAAATTAACCCAATGATTTTTTAAGTGTTACAATTGCTTTATCATCATTCATTTTCATCGAATTATGATGAGCAAATAGATATAAAATCACTCAAGGAAATTTAAGATGTTTTAAAACCATTAAAATGCTTTGTAAAATTGGATCAATTTTTTATGATTCTAACTATATATTTAATGACGTAATGAGCAGAGCTTATACGTATTACACGAACGCACGCACATAGATAAATGCATATACTTGCGTAATACACATGTATATTATATTTACGTGTATGTGTTCAGATTAAGTTACAAAAATGTTATTGATAATTTTACCAAATGACAGAAATTTTTATCGAAGCCTCGAAATAAATTGCTTGATGGTACGCGATTGATTAGAAACCGTAAATGTTAATTAAATGCATTACACAGATTATGTAAGGAATTGAAAAATTAAATTATATTATCGAACGCATACGCTCGTACGATAATCATTAGGATGCCTTATTCAATTATTATCAAGTTATATTTTTGAATATTTTAATTATGCTAATATAAAATATGATGTTCAAGTAAAAATACCTTATCGTCTTCGCCTTCCGCGACGTAGATTTTTACGGTATATTCGACACCGAGGGGTTTACCGTGATCATCGTCACCAGGTTGTAGGGTGACCGAGCTCGGTGAATTTGCCGGAAAATGGAAGGTGAAGGGGTAGGCATTGGAACCGAGTTTTCGAAGGAGGCGATCCTGGATCGGCGTGTTTTCCTGCTTCTCCTTTCTCAACGGGATTATCTGCTCCCGACAAAGCACCAGCTCCTTGCTGAACTTTACTCCCATTACTTCGTCCTCCTCACGACCATATCGGTAGGTCGTACTTACCTACCCAATGGAGTAAATCTATAATGCTGATTACGGTTGAAATGAATGATTTAATAGTAATTAAACTATCGGATCGAGTGAAATTATATTGCATCTCACGCGGCTAGAAACACAAAAATTGTTGTCATTGCAGGTTTGACAGAAGTAGGATTTTTAACGTGAAGCTATGTGAGGGTGAAAGCTATTTGATGCAAGGGATGCAAATATTGAACGATCTTCTGGATTAATAAATTGCCGATTAATGATGATGGTAAACGAATATTTTATTGCGGAAAATCACTTACTGCAAGTGTGATGAGGGTATTTAAGAACACTACTTACCTGACCGAAGACCTTTCTTCCTTGGAGGTAATCATTCTCGACGACGACAATGCCATCGATGGGATCGACGTAATCGAGGTGATCGATGAAGTCTCGTTTTCCAAGATACACCGTGACCTTGCCTGAAGTGCATAATTGATGATTGAGCAAAGGACGAAGGTCAGTGGGCAATGGCAATAGTTATCGACTTACCATTAGGTGTGATCTTCTTAAAAACCTTTACAGCGACGACGCAGACCAAGAACAAGAGGGGAATCATTTGGAACTCGATAAAACCTTAAATTAACGATAACTTAAACCCGAGGGAGCAGCGCCGTTCACCGGGAGTTTGATTTTTTTCCCGCCCAGAAGTGACGGGTGCTTGCAACGGTTGCTCGACCTCATATAGACTCGCTGGGGCTTCGTTGCGCCTCGAAGCCCCTCGAACATTCTAAACGGATCATTCAATTATGTGCTTTAAGGAAATTGGATCAAAGCGCATCGCACATTATTTACCGGCGCTGACATCAAACCCCTTGGACACCAACCCCCGGGGCGTTCAGTGCCGCCGGCGTCGCGATAACTTCTCGACAACCCCCTCGTGAATTGCTTTACCGACCGACGCGAGCTTTGGTCTTTTGATCGTCTGATAGGTTCATCTGAAGCGAAGGGGTGAATTCGACGTATCAACACCCGAATCATTTGCAGAATACCCTTACTCGTCTTTACAGTTGTCATGTTGAAATGTTGAAATGTTGTGCAGTTCGCGAGTTGTGTATTGAGCATTCGTTCGTGTGCTTGGTTTTATATTTTATATAAAAGAAAAGTGAATTTCTTATTTCAACATTTTTTACGTATAGCATACTCTTTTAAATCTCTTTTAATGTATGATCCTTCCAAGTGACTCTTGAAAAAACGCTGTCGTGTTGTCATTTATGCAAAAAATATCACCATGATTATACTTAAATGTCGGCGTGTACTGAATTTACATATGTTTACATTATACATTTCTCTGTCGATACTAAATAATAACTTCATATTAAGCATGGTTATTATATGAAATTCATTGCACAGACATCTCTTTGTAACCTTCTTTTTAGAAAATAAATATTTTTATTTCTAATTTAAAAAATATGGTTTTTCTTTTTTAATCTCACAAATATTGAAAAAAAAAAAAAAAAAAAAAAAAAAAAAAAAAAAAAAATCTTATACACATAGAAAATGACGATCATGAACCAATTGATTTTACCGATACACTTGTTCCTTTTTGTTTATACAAATTTACAATAAATCTTTCTTTTTTACTTAAGATTATTGTAATGCATTTTAATGGCATGCGTAAATACTAAATCATACTAAATGGATTAACAAAAAAAAAAAAAAAAATTATACATTTTTATCATTAATTTTCAAATATTTTATTATTCTCACAAAAATTTGTCTAAGATTTGTGTATAAATGAATGGTACGTATATTATTATTATAAAGTGCAAATTGATCTATAATATCTAATAATAATGTCGATATAAAATTTAAAAATATGATAAACTTACTATCCTATTAAGACACTTTAATGATACATCTTAATATTAGAATACTTACCTTAAAATCTACAAATATAAAATAAAAAAATCACACTTAAAATGTAAAATACATTTTTCTGTTAATTTAAGTCATGAGCATTATTGGGCTAAAATTTTAGTAGAAAATTGATTATTATATTACAAATTATGCCTAAAGAATTATTTTAATGTTAGATATTTTTATTCATCATTAATTACACCGAACGATCCATTTTATTTCTTAAATATACATAGCAATCGTTATTGATAAATATTGGTAAACATTTGAATTGTTCGTTTAACTTGAGAACTATAGAAAGTCGATTTGATCACAAATTTAACCAGTGGTAAATGTTATCCAGGTGATATAAGATTAATCTCATTTTATTTACTTCATGAGATTAATAGCGATCGCCAGTCCTCCTAAATTTTGGTGTTGTTGAGTCGCAGGTATTTATTAAGTTTTATATTTATATAATTTAAAATTTTTAAAACTTTTTTATTTTATTTTGTTTTTTTAAATATTGTTTTACCGATACCTACCTTTCATTTCATTGATTAATTACATATCTTCAATATTTTAACCATATTAATAATGAAATGTAAAATCATGTATATTTAAAAAAAAAGTTTATTCATTTAATTTAGAGCAATATTAATAAAAATGTCTAAAATAATAATTTGTTATCAAAATTAATTTAATGGACGTGTGTGTGGATTTAATTTAAAGATAAATATTTTTGATGAAAATGTACATAAATTATTTTATTAAATTCTCAATATATATTTTAAAAATTTAAAAAAAAAAATAAAATTATTATTTTTCTATAAATACAATTGCAATATTTTACTTGATATCAGTATAGATAAAATATTTATAATAAAAATGCTTAAAAATTATTTTATAACATTCATAAATTATATTTAAAGAATTTCTTTATAGTTGAAATATCTATAGAAAGGTTTTTAAACTTTGCATCCATACTCAATCAATTAAAGATTATAATATTTTAATAAAAAAAAATAAATTATAAATAAATAATTAAATACAATTTTAATTAGAAATAAATTTTTATTTTGTGAAAAATAATGAACAAATTATTTCTTATTATTAAGAGTACCTCATATAAAGTACTAACATTATCTTTCAGTTTCTAATTTTCTTTAGAAATTGATCGAGTAAGATATTTCCTGAAAATATCTTATCTTTAAAAATATCCACAATTTATTACTAGAAAATCAAATTATTGTTTATGATTTTCTACGAAGCATTTAGAATCTTGTGCCAAAAAATAAATATACAATTGAAACAAACTCCATTAATTCCTTTTTCTTTATCCGTGTAGATTTTAAAATATGAATACGTAATGATGTACAGAATATTTGAAGGTTTTAAGATTTATACATATAATATAATTACATTAATATGAAATCACCACGTTTTTACTTTTAAAAGTAGTTATTAATTAATTTTTATGCTTACATTTTTTTACTTCTAAAATTATTAAAATTGATATATTCCATTTTTCTTTATTATTTTTTAATCAATATTATATTATGATTATTAATATTAGTTTAAAAATAGTATTACATTTTCATAAAATATTCTATATTAAATATATTTGTATTTTACCAAAAATACGCTTGTATCATAATTTTATAGTTATTCATAAAACGATTTACCATTAAAAACGAGTTTCCAAGAATATTTGAAACATGTTAATAGGTACATTATTATTCAAATTTATTATAAAATAATTATAATTTAAAATTATGCAAAGAACTAACTTATTTTGCACATGAATGGATTAAAATTAAATTATAGCTAATTTTTTATTGCAACGTTTTTCTAAAATATTATATATTGTTGTTGACGTCATTAAATTCGTGTCACATATTGCAATATAATTTTATTTCCTATTATATAGCATATGACATTAATTTATTTATAATATAAATCTTAAATTTGTAATAAAATATTATCTGTAACTTTCCTACGTGCACTCAGTAATATTATATTGAATTATAAATTGTCTTTATGATATTTACTAGCTTGAGACATCAAATCTTTTATCTACGAGCAAATGTTTACAAAACTTATGAAATTTTGTTAAATTCTATTGAGTTCATATATAAATATATTTGTATTTTAAAATTGAATTTTATCTTATTTACTTAATTTTACTTTATATATAATTTATTTATTTTTAGTTAATTTTATTTTCGTTGCATTATTGAGCATTAATGGCGATTGTTTAAGTCACTAGATCATGATTTATTAAAAGCAGTTATAATATATTCATAATGAGAAGCGAAAGAAGACGTGTAGTAATATTAATATTTAAAATCACATAGCTAGAAATAAAGGTGTCATTTAATATTATTACCATAGTATACGCAATAAAAAAAATTTTCTTTTATACCAAGAAAAATTATTCTTATATCAAGTATTTAATTTAGTCATTTTGAAATTAATTCATTTTTATGTTAGGTGATGAGCGAATTTCACTTATTAATTTTTAATGTTTTTTCTCTCTTTTTTTTAAGAATCTGCCCACTGAATAAATTATTAGAAAAATTTATTTAAAATCGTCGGAATGGAAAATTAAATGAAATTTCTATTTATTCAGTCTTAAGATTTATTTTTATTTTAATAATAATATGCTTACAGAGTATAGAGGTATTTCAATCGATGAACGTTAAATCCTTTCAACATCGATTTGTAGCTGGGAAATCCCGTCCTTATTCGACGATACACCCAGTCATCATCGATTGTTCTTTAAAAGCGCGTTTTTTTCATTCTTTAATTTACATTAAACTTAAGCTTAAATTATTTTGCATCGTTCGTCTTCGTTCTCTGCCCTTTTCATTATTTTACATTCTCCGATTTAACGTATCGGAAAAAAATGGTGAATTCTATACATTTGGACTATTGACTTCGTTTATATTTACATTATATGTATCAAAAGCACATTGGCTTGTGAGTTATTGATCTTGTTTTCATTTCTTCATAAATAAATTGTAATTGTAAAAACGGAATAATAAAAGAATGTACGTCACTGGGTTATATTTTAAAAGCTAGTTAAAATATTAAATAAGACATCAATTGTTTAATGGCTTAATAGAATATCAGTAATTAAATAAAAAAAAAAAAAAAAGTGAATTGCATATTATAAATAAATGAGATTTTCAATTTTAATAACTTGCATATGCTAATGAAAGTATTATCACGCCTAATCATAGCCTTGTTAAAATAAAAAACTTAAGATTTCTTAAATTGTGAGGTTCAACAGCTTTATATCAATTACTTAGAATTAAATAATTTTTTCGTAAAAAATTTAATAATTATACAATGTAAAGCATTTTTAATTTATAATGAATTTTCAAATAATACAATTGCATAATTTTTTTAATGATTTTATAAAACATGAATAAAAAACAATATCAATAATATGAATAATTGTATATAGTTCTAAAATTAATATTATGAATTATAAAAAAATCAGTATTCTGTGCAAATATTTCAAATTAAAATGTTTATAGACTGAACATTTTACATATAGCATTTTAAAAAATTATGACGTACATTCCAATTTTACTCTTGTGCAGCTTTTAACATTTATTTACTAAACCTTCAAAAGTCACTTATTTAGTACATCTATTAAATTAGACAAACTTTTATTGTAAATTAACTTGTTGAGGAAATTGTTGATGAATATTATACTGATTTACGAAATATAAGTTCGGGTCTAAATTTTTTTTTCAATTACTAATGTGATACTAATCAGAGATTTGTAAATAATCAAATTAATAATCGAAGCTTGACCTTATTAAATATAACTAAAATCGATCTATACGAGGACATAAATGAAACTTGATTTTGAATCTTTTATATTTTTACATCATCGAAATACAATATTATTAATTATATATTTGAAAAATATAATGTACAATTTTCGATAAATTTTATAAAATTCTCCATCAAGTTTCAAGGCAATCCTCAAAAATAATTGAAAACAAATCGTATAAGTAAAATGAAGAATAATAATCGTTATTCAATTGAGTCGGTACTACTCATTTTATATTTGTAATTTCTTAATACGCGGTACTTGTATTTAAGTTGATAGTAATGAAAAATTTATGGAAAAAAAAAAAATTAAAATTAATACAAATAAAATGTTACAAACTTCAAAAAAAAGTTGATTTGAGTGACAACAATATCAATATCAATAATAATAATAATAATAATAATAATAATAATAATAATAATAATAATAATAATAAGATATAACGAATAAACGTAGTAAATATTACTAATAGGCACAATAAACGCAGACACTATTTCAAGCCGTTGCTACCAGGGAACAGAAAAATTTTAAAATAAACGTTTAAACTTTATTTTACAAAAGTTTATTACTTACAATTCATCCGTACAATTCCAAGTTTCGATTTAATTTAATTTTTATTTTACAAAATAACAAAATTTTATAATTAAAACATTAAGAGTTGAAAAAAAGTTATGATAACTAAATAATGAAAAATACATTAACCGAGGCAAATATAGCATGAAATAGTTAATAAGCCAAGGACAATAATTTTCATCGTGACAGACTTGTCTATAAAAACAATCTTCAAGCTGCCTGTTCAAAAATAATCGATAAAGTTTGATTACTTAATAATTAATCTAGAAAAATAAATTTTATTTGTAAAATACAATTTATTGTGGATTTAAATTTGAAAATTCTACAACAGGCAGTGAATTTTGGATTTATAATGGCACGTTAATTACAATGAGGAATTTAAGAATTTATTTTTCTTTTTCAAAAATATATCACCTTATTACAGAAAAGTATAATTTTATATAAATCTTTGTCTACATTCTTCTCAATGTGAGTTTACGAATTTTCAATTTTAATAACTGTAAGTTATACAAAATTAAAAAGTCTTAATTCTCAATAATGCACCTAATTTACAAATATATTTAATAAATGTTTAGGCGATAACTTGGGGTATTTCCGCATAGAATCGTAGCTTATTTAGCTCAAAGCATTTCATGTCACGGGGAATTTTAAATTAAAGTACCTAGCTGGCATAATTCGCAAAAGTATTTGGTGCTCAAAAATATAAGAAAATTACTTTAATATGAGCGATCCTCTTCCTCTCATAATGAAAGGACGGCTACCATAAACTATCAATGCTCCATGTGTCTTTAATATCAGATACATATTGTGTATTTTTTATAATTTGAATCAATTAGATTCTAATTTTTTATTATATAATACAAGCTTACGATGTCAAATTTAGACTTTGACAAAAACAGACTAACAGAAGGTCTGTGCTACACCTTGGTAGTTTTAACAAGGCAAAGTCACTATTGCATTGCAACATGCTATAAAAAGAACGCATTTTTATAGGAAATTGACCTAATTTTTTATTAAGTACCACGAGAGATTAAAAAATATAAAATGATTTAATTTTATCTATCTCTCGGGAACTTCCGGCGCTATCTTTGCTTCGATAAATAAACCAGTATCTACAAATAATTTTGCATTGACCATGGATGCTACATGTAGTTCCCTGATACCAGCGCGCTTCTAATACTAGACAGTACAAACATTGTTAGTTTAACTAGCAAACATTGTGGATTTTTTTTTATTCATAGTGTGATCGCTGTTCATTGCAAACTTACTAAACTTACATTGCTAAATCATTTCTTTCCATTTTTATTACTGGACCATCTAATATGTTGATGTATTAACACATTGCTTTATATCTCTTCTCTACTCAGCCGGTGGTATGCTGTAGTCTGTTAAAAAAATTTAAACAATTAATATTGCAAAATATTAAAAAAACGAATATTTTTAGTCATAAAATTTATTACCAACCTTATGTTCTTTACATAAACATCTTATAATTACAAATCCATCTTTAGGACAAATCTGTAAAGAAAAAAATTAATTATTATAATAATGAATGATACATACAAATAATTAATAGTGAAAATAATATATATATATATATATATATTTTTCTTACAGCTTGGAACAGCTGCTGATTCGAATCTCTTTTGTATTTGATCATAGGTAAATTTCACAAAAGCATCATACTGCTCTGAAAGCTTCATATTCAAAATCTGATCATATTCCTCTCGTATTTGTGTTTCTTGTTCTTTAAGCATTCTCTCGCAGATCAAACCAACCTAGAAGCATTTGTTTATTTTATATATCATTTAAAGCAATACATTAAAATATTAGATAACAAGCAATAAATACCTGTCTAAATGTGAAAAGAGGTTTTTCTTTGTTATTTGAACTGCTGTAACTATGTGAATAAGATGGATTTGAAGGACTGGCTGGACCTTCCATATCTGAAGAATCACTTTGAGGATTGAAATGTAATTGTTTGCGTCGATGTAATCTACGGATTTCTTCTCTGATGTTAGCAGCCATTTTTTCTGTAAAAAAATAAAACATACTTCATTATTTAATACACATATGTAATAAAATTAAATGATTAATTAATCATTTACAAAAGTAATAATGTCAAAATTGTCACAATTACTTTAAACTTTGTTTAATTCCTTTTTAAATAGCAATTTAAAAAAAAAAGCTACATAATTATAATATAATATACTTTATCATATAATTATATAAAATTGTAATATGATATCATTGCGCTATAAATATTTTTTTTACAAAGTATTTATTTTATTTTATAATTTCGAAATAAAAAATGTAATAAATTGTCTATTGTAGATATTAATTGAAATAAATTCTTATTAAATTATATTAAGAAAAGTATTGATGTAAATGATAATAATAAATTGATTCAATGAAAAATGGTTGCTAATTGTATGCACGAAGTATATAATATTAAAATGTCTTGTACAGCATTGTCTTTTAGGATTTAGATGTCATTCAAGATATTATATATAAATATTAAAATATTATTGTTACACTGAATGTTTTTTAATATTTTTTTTTATATTCTTTTTATGGTAAAAGCTAAAAATAAAAAACTTAAATAATATAAGCAATATCAAATTCTAACAATTATATGTATTTTATTATTTAAAAAGGTACCATAAAATGACAGTAGTTAAATAACGTATTCAATCCAATAACCATGACACGCGTGATTTACATAAATTTATGTACAAATACTCTAGCGCGCTCGCGATCATACTCGTGATTACACATAAATGATGCATTTAAATCATATTTTTAAAAATTATGCACACTTAATTTATAAACAACGTTTAGAATTTTCTAAAGCTATAAGGTAAAGCAAAATAAGTATTACATAATATTAAATATCTTTTG
Source organism: Eupristina koningsbergeri (assembly GCA_018907245.1). NCBI lineage: Eukaryota > Metazoa > Arthropoda > Insecta > Hymenoptera > Agaonidae > Eupristina > Eupristina koningsbergeri. The sequence goes on along the minus strand of JACCHV010002769.1, from coordinate 98,513 downwards.
GTTATTGTAGCAAATAAAAAATTGTATCTCGTCCCATAATACAATGTAACCAATAAATTATAAATAAATGATATCAGATAACGAAATATACGTTTGATGAAAAAATGCATTCTGCACAGTTATAAATACTCATGTCATTTGAAAAGTTAGTTTTAATGTAATGTAATAATAATGTTTCAATGTGAAAATGATGATTTTATTGAAATTTAAATCAAGTAAAGACCATATTTTAATCTAATAAAAAAATAAAAAAAAAAATTCAATCTAAGTAAAAACAGACAAAATATAATTTGTTACAAAATTTATCACGTAAATTTCCTTTGTTTTCTCTTATTTTGGTTTTATAATCTATGAATCGTTTTAGATATAAAATTATCTTAGGTAGGTTGTGGTTTTAGAACGCAAGGTCTATTATTATATACATAATCTGCATCGTTTATCTGTAGTAAAATAAGCTTTGATTGTAAAAAAAAAAAATAAATTTGCATGTTTATATGCACATGATTATTTAATTCTTTAGTTTAATATATTTTATGCTTATTCTGCTCATTATACCCGTCGAGTTAAAAAAACGTATAACAATGAAATTTTAGAATTTTATATCCATCAGCGTTTTTACTTCCAAGCTCTGCATATTGTTCAGCATTCCTCAATCTATAGCTTTTTATTATGTCTTTCTAAATTTTCACCACTACAAGTTATACTGCGGCTTTTTCTAATTTACATAATATCCTAATTTGAAATACCTTTTTCTAATAGCTTAGCTTATCATCGTTAACTATTTGTTTTTCCGTTTCAAATTCATTAACATTTTCATTTATCAGCAGATTCATTTTTCAGTAAACGAGAAGACTCCTAACTACAGGAAACTTCATAGATTTTGTTGATTTGCGTGAAATAATCAGTAAATTTTTATTATTCTTAGTCGATAAAATCTTTATTATTAATACTTTTTTTATGTTGATGCCTGATATACCTTTTTTACGGCTAACAATCTAGATATTGTTCTTGGATATTATGCTTGGAATCGATTTTTCTTTATGAAAAACAAGCTAGTACATACACATATTGACAATTTTATTATTATTTACTTTTAGGTTGTATTGTGAGAGCACATAAAAAAACAACATAACTTTTTAAAACTTTATGCATCGAGCTCCGACTTATGTATAAATATCTGCTTCCTTTTGAATATTTCTTTTTAAAAATCCTTCTTTTACAAATAGCTGCAATTGTCGAGGAAAAGATTTTGGACATTTCTCACTGTGCACCTTCTGCGTAAATTAAACGGAAAAAAAAAAAAAAAAAAATTCTTATAAAAAAACGCCAGACAGTTAATTTTTTCGTCTTTGATATGAATTGTGAATTACAGTACGTGTGTGAAATTTCTAGCGCCTCGGTGATATTTAACACCGTGAGGCTTGCACATAACCTCTTTCATTTTCCGTTTCAACAGGGGTGTGCGATTAGCAAGTCTTTTTTAAGAATGGAACGCGGCTTGGCGAACTGGCGAACGAGCGAACGAGCGAACGAGTGTGGGAGGCGCGTAAGTGTGCGTTCATGCGGCAGTACATTTTGCTTAAACGTGGGAAACACGTTTTTTTCTGGCGGCGTTAATCAATACATCTACACGACGCCGATGAGCTTGACACAGCCAAACGAGCTAGTCGAAAGAATTATAAAAAGACAGTGGGCGACAGGCCGTAGGCAGTAGAAAAAACAACTGCATGCGTCCGGAAACCGCTGATAAATAGTTATAAATGATTTCCGTTTTTCTCTCCTCGCTCGAGCGGATCTGCTGCCTGGTAACAGGTTTTGGTGGCGCTTGTTGGTGTTGGTGCACAGGTGCAAGCGCCCGTGTGTGTGCGGGTATCGATTCTAGTCTCGTGTGTTAATGACAATGACGGCGCTTGAAAGAAAGAAAGAAAGAAAAAAAGGCTTAAACGCAAGGGGATGCACGTGTATTTGTTTTGTATGTGCGCGCCTGTGTTTGTGCACTGGTTGATTGCTGGGCTTAGCCCGTTCTAGGGTAATAAGGTGTTACGGCGACCATGAGAGGCATAAATGTGCTGCTCGAGGCGATTAAAAGTATTCGAGGAATACCTTTAATGACTCTCGTGCTTGGGAGTTATGTTTCGATTTTAGGGGTACAACGCCTTTATTTATAACATCGTTATTTATTTAGAAAGTAAATGAACGAGTTGAGTCATTTTTGAAGGTTGAGCTCTACTCCTGCTGCCCATAAAATCCGTAATGGGCGACTGATATTGAGGAGCTTACAAGGATAATGGCTAGCGCTTTAGGGTCGGGGCCCACGGATAATAATACTAGATGAAGTTTGAGAATGGTGAAAGATCTCTTCCCATGAATCATAAGATAATTGATGTTAACTAAACTTTCGAGTGTGTATTGCACTTTATACGTGTGTGCGTGGCTGTGTGCACGCTGACGATTATGTGCATGAATAGTATCGGTCTGGAATTATCTATTTTTACATTTCATGGATTATCGGGGTGCTCTTTTGAATTATAAATATATTTCGCTCTCGCTCAATGCCACAGTGCTCGAATCTACCTCGAGCATTAAAAAATAATTAACAATAATAAAAAAAGGAATTTGTACTTAAGTGTACTTCGTGATCGACCGTAGGGTAGGCAATATTAAATATTCAAATTTCAACGTTCACCAGGGAACATCAAACTTGGATAATTGTAGTAATCTCAATACGGAATAACCAAGTTTGCATGGACCCTAGTGTTGTTAGGGCACAAGTTTTGTCATCTGTGGTTGTGTTTGTGTGCGTTCGCGTTAGAGCGCGCGGGTGCGTGCTTGCGTGTGTTTGCGCGCGCGCATGCTACACTCTAGGGTTATCAAGGGACCGACGTCAATAATCCTGTGTTCTTAGTCCTTGAGTGAACACACACACGTGAGCGAGCGAGCGAGCGCGCGCCCACCCACCCACACACACACACACACACAAACTTTCGAGCTTAATTACTAGAGCTTAGGGAGCACTTAGACAGAGTGGACAAACACGATTGCTGTTTATCTACGAATTTCTATTTTAATTTACTGCGATATGTTTTCTATAAATTATAAAGCAATGGAAGAGATGATGCTAAATCATCTTTTATTTATCGTTGCGGTATTTACTCGTAAAGGTCTTAAATAAATAAACATTGACATGTATAACCAAATGGCGCGTGTATGAATATAAATTGCTTGCCTCTGTTGTTTCAGAGTATTATTCACAAATAAAAGATTATTGGGATTATGAGATTTTCCAATAAAGGTAAAAAAAAATAAAAAAAAAAAAAAAAAGAAGAAATTGATAATTTGCATTTTCTTTGTTCTTCTATTCATTTATCCGATATTTTTGATGAGAAAAATATTTGGACAATCATTTACATATTAGATCGCATAAAAGTGTAATAAAAAACACCGATAAAAAAATAATCTAACGTTAAAAGACAATTAAAAACGTTCTTAATATACGTCTAAGGGTATAAGGAAACATTTTTTTCATTATCAATTTTATTTCATTTTTTATAGTTAAACGGAAATAGAATAAATTTTAATTAATACATAAATTTTATACCACTTTTCATTTAAAGGAAGATAATATCCGAAACCATAGCCTTGCATTGTATTTAAATATTTCATCGTATTAATACGTTTTTTGTACAATTAAAAAATTAAACATTAACGTGTAATTTTAAAAAGAAACACCTATTTCAATTCACCATTGTACAATAAAAAATGATTATCAGTAATTTGAGGCAGAACGAGCTTTAAAATAAACTTAAAGTCGCAACCGTTCTTTTAAGGGCTTTATAAATAACTCGATTATAAGATATTATGGAACCCCCGTGAATACTGCAAAAGATTGTCATTATTTCTGAAATCATCAAGACTGACAATTGTGACAGAATCATTTGCAAATGCGCAATATATCACACGCAAAATTCAATGTTTGAATTTTAATCACACATAAGTCACACTCGGGTCACTTTGCAAACGTCACACACACTCTACGCGCAGCTACTCTTAATAATTGTATGCGCGCGCGCACACGCACAAATAACGTGTAGTTTATTCGGGAATATATCAAATGTTCTTTAAAGAGTCATGAGCAATCGGGAATGCCTGAATGCTTCATAAAAAAAAAGAAAGATCTTGGAATTTTATCACGCAATTGGCCAACAATACCAAATGTAATTCGCAATTTCAATTATAATAATTTACCAAATTATAAAATGTAACGCTTTCATTGGTGGCAGCAGTGATAAAAAAGTTGTCAATGTAAGCGAGCAATGTGTACGTATCTAAAGCTCAAAGATTAGAAATACTCGTTTCTTTATTTTATTTTTTGTGTCAAAGATAGACAGTGTCATGAAATAAGAAACAAAACAAAAAAAAAGAAAAGAAAAGAAATTCACGCAAGCAAAAGGTATTACTTTCTTGATACGTAAAAAAAATGTACAAATTCATAAAGAAAGGGAATAATATTTTCAAATGAAATTAAATTTTAATTTCCGCTTGAAATAATCATCTTAGCCAAAAGATTTATTTGAATAAGTTAAAACCAGTCGTTGTACATCGCGAAACATTAGCCCCTATACAATCATCCCTAACTCTGGCTTTTCCCCGAGGGTTAACTTTATTGCGAGCCATGACTCACAGGACACATAACGATGATGGTGTCTTCCCTCGGGGGGCCACCAATGCGCACACTTTGAAAATGGACACGACACCATTTCTAATACCAAACGAAATAATAAGGCTCCGTAGCGCCTTCCTAATATGTAAACAACAATGTGCCAGCCTCGGAACATCGTAAATGTCCATAAATCCCTTTTTCTCCGATAATCGCTCGTAGGGGCGCATCACGGTCAGGTACGAGAAAAAAAGGTGAAAAGGAAAAAAGGAAAAAAAGGACGAGAGCGCATGCACGTCCGAGGCGTAAAAAAGGAGAGAAAAAAGTTACCAGCCAGGCAGAATCTGTTACGTGTGCAGGAATAGGCCTAAGCCTTATGGACATTGAACAATAACAACAAAGGCCACTTTCCATTCTAAAAACGCCGAGTAACGCCCGCGGGGAAAATGGAAGAAAAGCCTTCGGTCGAGTGTGTACAGCCATTGTGAGCAATATCGTACAAAACCTCCGTGTGCTCGCTCAGCGCAAAGAGGCAATTTCCATCTCCGAGTGAGAGAGAGAGAGAGCGTGTGTGTGTGTGAGGAAGGGGGGGAGCGCGGAGAGAAAAGTTCTACGAGTCTATACAACATATAACGCGCTGTTGGTCATGTTTCGTCATGTTTATTTCTCTCGCATGCTTCTACGCCTCGGGATCTCCCTCCGCGGATCATGATACCTACACAAGCGCGCGCGCACGGCAACACACACGCGAAAACGTCCGTTACGGCATTACCATATGATTTACTGCGCGTCACAGCCCTCCCGCGTGTGTTTGCCCTCCCCCCTCCGCCGAGTTTTAAATCGCCGATGCGACGATTTTTGTCAGGCACGAGACTCTGGTGTGGACCCTGACCACCTCGGGCATACCCGTGTGTGTGTGCATGTGCGTGCGAATGAAATTGCACGCGTGCGTTAACGAGGGGGACGGATACAGGAAGTGCACACGCGCGAGGAGAGACTGTCTCTCCGGAGGGGGAGAGGATGGTCTCCTTGGGGATGGGAGGCAGAGGACTGGGATGGATAAAAAAGGCGAGGAGTAGAAAAAAAGATGGCCGTTTAAACGGAGATATCTCTTACCAGGCGTCAATTTGTTGGCGATCTCCCCGAACGGCGAGGGGGTCTGGGACTTGGAGTTCTGAGTGCTCGCCGAGGGCGAAACGCACATCGGCGCGCACCTCCTCCTCTTGTTGGGTCTAGCGTGGCTGTGGACCGGGTCGAACTCTAGGGACCTCTTGAGGGTGGCGCAAGCCATCTTTGTGCTAGTTCTTTACGCTGTAATCCTTACGAAACACTCGATTCAACGTTGAGGACGACGGGTGTCGCACGTCCCGGTCAACAACCACGACCTCCTCCTGGAAAATTCTTTCTCCCAAGGGCTGGGCCGCTCTTTCCTCTCCTCTGACTCCTGCCTGCCACCAAAACAAACACTAGCTGCGCCACCGCCGCCGCTGCTGCTCTCTCCTCACCAAACAATATGGCCGCGGCGCCGCTGCTCTTCTCTCGTACGCTTTGCTTACACTGGAAATCCCCGAGCCTTGCGGGTGTCCCTTGCACGAGACCTACCTCCTGGAGAAGTTGCGCGTATATCGAACGACTCTCCGAGCGGAGAACTAGGCACGACCGAGCTGATCGGGCAGGAGACAGCTGTCCAACTGAGGGATCCTCGTCATGTAGCGCTAGCGGTCTAACTGAGCAGTGAGGCTCAGAGGCAGCTGATGGCCGACGTTCGGGCAGCAGCAGCGCCTTCTTTATTCCCGTCTCTCTCGCTCCCCAGGGAAAGAGCTCCCCGTCGCTTTATATAGAGCTCCGACTTCCTCTATGCATATATCCGTGCGAATGTGTCTTCTTCGCTCTGTCCTTATTCTCCCGCTATCATTACAAATGATTCTCGGAATTACGTACGTGACCCAGCGAAATTAGCCTTTTTGCTTCGGACGCAGACGACGGGGCATTATTCTCGGATCCTCGACCGACGGGAAATCACCGCCTCCTTCTGCAATGGCGAGAACCTGCCCGAGGAGCGCCGCAGGAGGCGGACGTTTTGCGCGAAATTAAAATGCCAATGACGAGCTGACGCTGATGTTGATGCTAATGCTACCGATGCCTGTGCCACCAGTCTATCTCTGTCTAGCGAAAAAAAAAGATTATCGCGAACGGGCGCATTATTCGCGCACACCTTCGGGTGCCGTCGCGGCGCTGCAGCTGCTGCCGCGAAGAAGTGGCAAGGGGGTGGAAGGAGGGGGGGGGGTAAAAGGAAGGGGAGAGAGAGAGAGAGAGAGAGAGGCACTTTACTGTTTTTTAATCAACGCATAAGCTTTCCTCGGGCTACTTTTTCGTTTCTTTTTTCTTTCTTTTTTTTTTTTATTTGAATTTTTTCTCTTTTCTCCCAACGTTCCACGATTCGTCGTGATTCTTGTTTAGATTTCTTCGCTTTGGCTGTTTTTCTTTCTACTCGCCACAGAATGTGGCGAGACTCGATGATGGACTTTAAATTTCTCTCAGGGTTACGGAACAAAATTAAATTGCTTTTAAATTGCGTTTGACTTTTGTTCAAAGGATATTATATTTGAAAATTGGCTTAAAAATATATGATATGCTGGGTCGCTTGACTGAATAATTTACTTTCTCGATAATCAATAATTTAATTTCGTTTTTCAAATTCATAATGAATGTTACATCAGTTTTTCCTCAACATTGAACGGTTCTTTCGAGCAATACTAAGAAACGGAATAGAACACAAAAATTGATTATTTAAAACGGTCATATAACTTTTTATTGCAACTTTCATCATTTATATAACATATTACTATAATAACACACGCCATGTAGTTAAATGTTTGTGTAATATGTAAAATAATTGTATTTCTTTTGTTTCATACAAATACTGCTTCTCTTGACAGGCATAATTTTAGTCTCAATATCACATTCATTACTTTTTTAAAAATAATACAAAATCATATAATAATTTGTTTTTATAGAAAATTTTATACTTTTTACAAAAACAATACATGGTAGAATACTCAAATAAGTTGAGTTATTTTATATATTATAGGGAAACATCCTAATGATTAAGGTAAAAAAAAAAATGGGCTGCCTATTTTATTGTATATGAAATTAATAATAGAACCTTGAGCTCTAATTAGGGATGCTATTAAGATTTAATATTATTTAAGGAATGTAAACTGATTTTGACAAAATGATAGTGTGCTACTATTTCATATTGAAAGTGAACACCTTGAAATTATTAAAAGAAAAATTCAAGTTTTTTATACAAGTATCTCTACACAGATACGAACTAAAGATAATAATTTAATTATAAACAAATAAAAGTGCTCATTTCTATAATCTGGTACTTGGCAAAAACTATTTTATGAAAAAAGAAAATAGTATATTGCAACACAATATCATTTCTACATTTGTGGTAATTGATCGATAGGAGTAGCAAATTTGAAATCTTCAGGAAATAAGTGTATTGCATGCGGGAACATTAATTTATAAGATTGCCTGATTGTGACATCAGCAACTCCGGCAATATCTCCAATTTCTTTCTGTGATCTTTTATCTTCAGAAGCCTGTAATAAAATATGGACAATGAATTAAAAAATTCATGTATTGATATAATGCATTTATAATTAATTTAATTCAAATCTTTATAATTTACTTGTGAAGCCATGTAGATAGCTGCTGCAGTAACGGAAATAGGTGATCTACCAGGCACAATATCTAACTCCACAGCTTTTCTTGCAATATGTGTTGCTGCTCTTTGCACCATGTTTGGCAGACCCAAATTTGAACAAAATCTTGACATAAAGTCGCCAGTAGTAATGAGATCAACACTCGTTTCAAGTGCTTTTAGGATAAGTTTGAAACATCGACCTATTTCCTTTTTACTTATTTTACTAACAGCACATATTTCTTTAAATGTTCGAGGTACTCCTTCTTGACGACATGCAATATACAAACAAGCTGAAGCAATGGCATCGTTTGCACGTCCCTTGAGATTTTTACCATCGTGTACTTGTTTAAAAAGATTATTTGCTCTATCAACTATTGTTTTTGGAAGATTAATTCTGTCTGCCATTGCATTAATTTCACGGAAAGCATTTACTAATGTTCTGTCTGAACTACTCATCTATAATTGAAAAACACATAATACATTATTATTCTTTAAAATCCAAATAAATATTTTATCAATGATCTCTTAATTAGAGTAAAATTAAAACATACAGTGCGGCGATTCTGATATTTTGAGACTCCAAAAGCATCAAATGACGCTGCTCCTGTCCCAGGTCCAATAATTGTCGATAAATCTGAACCATTTAGTAATGGATTTTCTGGCCCACCAACGCGAGAAGGATCGATACCAGCTTTTTCATTACTAAAGGTTCTCCATTCCGAACCCACATCAATAACTCTATAAAAATAAAGGCATCATTTAATTCTTTTTTATGAAATGTTTTACGAAATGTTTATTAATTATGTATATCAAAGTACCTGTCTCCTACGACTAATCCACATTCTGAACAAATTTGGTCACCGGCTCTATAATCTTCTATAAGTGGGGCATCTGGATGAGCATAACAACATACTTTGTTTGTGTCTGGTCTGCAATAATATACAAAAGTGAAATATCATTACATAATTATATTTGAAGCAATGTCCTTAAGAGTAAAATTATTAACTTTTAAAAATACAATATAAATTGTGATAATTAAATTTTTCCAATGGATCAATAAAAACAAAATTTTTGAGCTAAAACACTTATTCCTAAACCACTCGAAATGACTATTTATCCAACAAATTTGAATAAATATGCATATTATCAGACACCTATTAGCGCTGAGGATTCGTGGCTGTTATTAGTGAAAAAGTAGTCGAAAGGGAAAGCCGAGAAAAAATCTTTACAATAGTTAACCCGTAGAAAGTGATGGCCACAATGAAACTAATTGTCCATTAAATTTATCATTAAATACAAATAAGTAAAAGGGAAGAGGCGACGAAAGTCGGGATATCCCGTTGACAGGCAAAAGCGTCGATTATTTATCACCGAAAATCGCACTGTCAATACGCAATAGCGCAAGAAAAAAGTGCAAAAATCGCGAGCCATCGCGCACTTGACCGATCCGACAACGCTACAATAAATCTCTCCCGTTAAAAAATACCGCGCGAAACAGTGGGAGTTTTGTTTACATGTCCGCGACAGAATAAAGCTCGGGGAACGAAATTCCAAAGAGCCATTTTAGCGGAGCAACGGCAATTGTCTACTCGGTAAAAACAAATGTAAAACATCACCTTGAGTGCGTAGCCATATTTTGTCTATTGTCAATTTGTGACCTGCGTTCAGAACTGATCTCAACTGGCTTTGCGTGTATAAATAACCTGTAGCTGTCTCGATTGTACCATCCGACAATCCGATGCCTCCAACTATCCGCGTAGAAATAGAATGTTGGCTGTGAAAACCGTTCCGCATCGATGATCGATATGCTGTGGAGCTTCGAGGCCTCGGCACCCGCTTGACTCGTATTCAATTTTATTTGAGATACGTTTCTATGTATTAAGTACTATTTCGTGCTCGTGCCTCTGCTTGCGTTTCCTGGCATTTCCAGCTCTACACTGAACTACAGCAGTACATGTCTGTCTCTGCGTTTACCGTTATTAGAGCATTACCTCTCCGGCTCTGCAGCAAATTACCGTTAGCTTTTAGTCGGCGGGGACTAGAGTTAGTATTCCTGATACATCAACTCAATCCCCGGGGCTGCCTACGGTTCACGCGGCTTACCCCCCCCCTCCCCCTCGCCAGCTACTCGCTCTCTCGCTCTCTCTCTCTCTCTCTCCCCCTCCCCTTCTGCCACAATTGACATTTTTTTCTTTTCTTTTTCTTCATCATCATCATCATCATCATCGTCATCTTCATCTTTTTCTTCTTCTTCTTCTTCCTCTCTTTAGAAAACAGCGCGAAATACAAACGTCGCCGCTCTTGCTGCAACGCTCACTTGTACCATCAAATAATCGATTGCCGCTAATCTATTATTTCAATGGTTATTTCCTACAACCTTGATTCAATAAAATAAAATTCATTTAGACGATTCAAACCTAATTCATAGAGTTTAATACAATAAAAAAAGTCCAACAGAAATAAGGGCTTAATTTATTGTAAAGCTTACAATTCGTATCTTGCGTGCGATTATTTTTATCCGCTTAATTAAATTAATCGTGCAATCATATCATTCGAAAAGTGCACAAAAAGCAAAGATAATAACAAATTTTTTTTTTTTTTTTTTTTTTTTTTTTTTTAACAAGGTAAAAGAAATGCCTACTAACTGTTCTAGATGGTTTCGATCAAACCTTATTTAAACTAAATATCATTATAATTGAAATTTAAGTGATTATTAAATACGAACAACAAATAACGCAAAGAAATTTTTTTTCCTTTTTGTGCACATTTTCATTAGCATTGAATACAGCAAGTATTTTGTAAAATAAATTCAAAGATAAAAAAATATATTTATTTGACTTGTTAAAAAGTGAAAATATGGTTACAATTAAGATTCTGAAAAACAACTGCAATAAATGTTTAATGCGGCTATGAAATTAGACATCAATCATTGATTGTCTACGTTCCTTAAACAACAACTTAAAAATAAAATATAAAGTATTATATTTTTTCCCGCAAAAGTATGTGCATTTGCATAAATTACGCCAGAAAAATTTAATTTATTTATAAATTTCATAATTCAAATGCTTCGAGCCGAATACTTCGTTATATTTCTTAAATATGTATATATATGCGTGTATATTGCACATCAAATTATAGTCACGATAAGATATATAGTTTAATTATCTAAACACTGCATATATTAAGGTACAACGAACACATCTTTAGTGAAATATTAAATATTTCAATACAATAATATTTCTTCTTTATAAATATAAAATTTCCACTTTGATCTTGTAAATGACAATCGTGTTATAATAAAAAACATTAAAATTTTATGAAGAACCTATTTAATGAAACAAACTGTGATTGATAATATACACTGTTTTATAATGACGTATGATTTAGTATTAGTTGATACATGTACTTTACTTTCTAATATTCAAATAAATATGTATTTTTCTTATATTATTTTATTCATACAACTTAATGTATATACTTCAAATAATAATAAAACAATAATATTTCAGTTTTTATATGCAGTCAAAAATTAAAGAATATGCTCAGGATTCATTTGCCGACAGAGAGTGTATATACTTTTATAAATTTTAACGCTTGAAATACTTTATCATTTTATTGCTTATTTTCTAACATTATTTTAAATTTAATTGGTCATGATTTAATGTTAAAATAAGAAAATATTCAATTATGCATCTCCATTACATTTCACTGTAATATCGAATAATAATATATAAATATTCAATTCACATTTAAAGCAAAATATATTTAATCAGAAATATTTCTTATATTAAAAAAAGATTTATACTAGCAAAAGGCTTATATTTAAATTATCGTTTTAATAAAAAATTTTTAATTTATATGACTTACTTTTTATCGAAGGTTTTAAATTCATTATTATTGATTCATAGAGCAGTAATATTCTAATAAATAAATTCAACCATTTTCGTATATTTTTTTAATGTTACGTCATTACACTTCTGAATAATTATTTTTTAATTATAAAACTTTATGTATTTAATTTTACAAATATACTGGGAATTTTACTATAAACAAATATTATATATATACATATATATATATATATTCTAATTTTTAAGTATTTGTATGTAAAGTGTCTTTTATCACATTTTGCATTATTTATTCAACCAACTCTTATTCAAATAAGTTGTATTTCTGCAGAAGGTAATTAAATTAATTTTAGTTTTAATGCATATATATTAATATATACATATAATTTTTATTATTAAATTATCTAAATTAAAAAATTATTAGTATTTAATGACTAATTATTTAGTATTATTGACAAGTCTAATAGGTTTTTTACATAATTCATCTTATGTTCTACAGAATTTGAAACAGCTTTTTTTAAGATAATTAGTTTTATTCTTCCACATTATTGTCTACTTCTGCATGAATTTCAAAAATTTTTTTTACCCACGTACTTTAGCTTTATCTCAGGTCTCCAAAATTCATTGCCCCTCCCGTATCTCCAAAACATTTTGAAGATCGAACATTAACTTCACCAAATGTTTAAGTACAAATGCACCTGAATACACGCGCTCCCTACTGAATATTCGAGTTTTTCAATAATTTTATATCATTTTAAATAACTTTATGTATCATTAAATAATATTTAATATACTTAAATTACTTAAGTGATACGTAATAAGATTAAAAGTGTAACAATGATATATCATTAAAATAGTGGATCATACAAATAAATCAACAAAGCAAGTTATTGTACACTTAAATAAGGTAAGATAATTCAATTTTCTTTTGCTCTGCTACATTAACTTTACGTTTATATTCAACACTGACATTAATTTGATTAATATAATTTTTTCAATTTATATTTTTTTATATTTAATGTTATTTGCATTAATTAAAAATAAAAATTATAAATTACGAATTAATTAATGTGTATAAATTATAAAAAAATGATTTTATTAAAATTAGTGAAAAATTATATTTAAAGCATTTTAAATAATATTTATTTATGAACAAATTCATTTTTATATTCTTAAATGCAATCGCGGATTAAAATATAAACAATACAAAGTGAATCTGCCTATAAAAAAACATTTATTAAAAATAATTAAATAAAATGTCAAATAATTTTTTTTTTTTTTTACTAATGGAATATGTTTTAAAATATATTTATACTTATATTTATAAAAATCAATTTAATTATTATCTATATTATATACTTATATATTGTATATATTTATATACGTAAATCTAGCAACTTATATTTTTTCTTAAAATAAAATTATTCATAATTTCATTAAATTCAACAAATTCTGAGTAAATATTATATAATCAAAAAATATTGCTGTTTTAGATACAAAAAGAAATTGATTATTCATTAGAAAAAAACTGAAATCATTCTAAGATTGTTGATTTTTGGTTTTTGATTTTTGGACTTTGTTCATAGTGTAAAAGATTTATTATAAGATCATAAATTAAAGATAATTTAAAAAATTTTTTTGTCAGCTAATTATTTTTTAATATATAATTGATTAATCGTTACGGTAGATAATACCTGCACATTTCTGCTTTATTGTTTTTTTAAATTATTTTTGTTTTTATAATATTTGAACAAAGTCATTCATAGTATTTCTTTGTTATAATAAAACATAGAAATCAATTATATTATTATAAATTATATTCAATATAAGTATTAATAAAAAATATAAAAAATTGAGTACAGTTTCGAAAGCTACTACTGTAATAATGAAACTACACAAAGTATGTCATTAGTAGTAACATTTAATATACTATTATAAATTTTATATAATTATAAGTATAAATAGTGGATGAAAATGAGAAATAATTGTATATAAAGTGATAAATAAGTAAAGTATATTAAATTCTTTAAGATGAGTGAAATTAATGAAAGATAAATTAATAATACTTTTGTAATGTTAACAATAAAAACTTAATTTTTAAATCTGTAAGTCTTTCAATTTTTTTTTTAATTTACTTTAATATTTTAATAATAATAAGGCTTTGTGAACAATATCAGAAAAATAATATAATGATGTAATATTTAATTCTTACAGTCTTGAATATAATTTTATAAATATTTACTAAATATGTTAAAATGTATTAAAATATTACGTTATAAGAGATTTTAATTTTTTTAAAATACTTATTTTTACGTATTTGCATAGTATTTAACATTATAAATGTATCGCTTTGAAAATTAAAATAACTTTTTGGTAAAATGAAAGTTGCTCTATATTTTAAGGCATGGAAGATACATTTAATTTAAAAATAAAATTTATTGAAAAAATGTTTTCTTTCGTATCGTAAGATTTATATATTCGTCCACACTCTATTGCAGTTGATTTTGTTAAAACATATATCTATTTAGGTACAGTGTAAACATTATCTTAATATACTTGGTCATATTTACCTTTTTTCTCTAATTTTAAAAATGTGGGCAATCAGGAGCGCCTAATAAAAATGCACACGATTATAAAAAGAATTTTCCAAGAAATTTTAAGTTCACAACAATAAAAAGCTAATTAAATACATATTTACACATATATTTTACCGAGAATCATACGCTCTGAAATAGTAAACTGAAAAAAGCACTTAAAAAACATTTTTATTTTCAACTTTTTTAATGATGATCATTATTTTAAAATCCAGTTTAATATCCACTTTGAGCCAAAGATTTTTCTAATTTTCCATTCTCAAGGAAGAATAATTACGTTAAAGAAAAAACAAAAAAAAAAAAAAAAACAATGTAATCAACGTAATCGTAATCGTCTATTAATTATAATTACATAGATTCAAGCAATTAATGTACATTAAGGTTGCAATGAACTGTGGCGACTCGCACACACCAACTGATTTCATGAAATAAAATATAAATCATCTGGCGGTGTATCATTGCGCCCAGCTTCCAGCAATTAATCTTCTCTTTATGTCTCAAGAATTCCGGGGATGTATTTTCTTTTTTATTACGCTTTTGCGATGTTAACGCATCGTTGTGCGGTTGTGCCACTGTACCACGTGGTTGAGCTAACACTTTTCATATAAAGACCGTTACCCTTAAAAATCTTCCAGTAAATGGTTTACCCGTCAGATCGTGTTAACAACGGAACTTTCTCTCGTAATATCTTTTGATTTATAAAATTGGGAGGAGAGACTGCGCGATCCATTGAATCAAGTGACTCGACCTGCCATTAACCACTAGCCGTGTCCAAGTAAATATCTCGTTTATTTGTAGATTAATCATTCTTTGAACTTTTTACAATTGTATTTTAATTTTTCTCTTTTTCTTTTCTTCAATTTTTTTTTTTTTTTTTTTTAACGAGCGTTATCATTGGCGAATTCGAAAAAGCATTTATCCTTCGAATTATAAATAATCATTAAGAAAAATACTAAACAAAAATCAATATCAATATTTTTTTACGGATAAGTGTCGGTGTATATTTTAGCATAAAAAAATGTTTACATTTAAAGACTTTCTTTTTCTTTGTATTTCATACATAAAAAAAAATAATTCTTTAAAGTTTAAACATAATAAAGAAAAATTATTTACCGTATTCAGTCAATATTCTGATTATTTTTCAGTAACATCGTAAAAATTAAGCGTTATAAATACATTTATTTTTCATTATACGCTTTCAAATAATAATTTTAAATAATAATATTTTTAATTTAAATATTACTGGAAAATCAATACATTAAAATCTATTTACTCAATTTTAATTTTAATTGTTCTAATTATATATATAAATGATAATATTGTAAAGATAAATCAATATATCCAGTAGATGTAAAAATTGATTGATCATAATGATCATTTTACATTTTTTGAACAAAATTAATGTGTATGCATATATTTAAATTTTACAAGTTGAAATGTGCAATACTTTTTAAATTATCATTTTTACTCCTACAATGCGTAATTATCTTGTTTTGGTTTTAAATCAAATTTAAAAACCTTACATAATATATTTAAGCTGTTATACAGTCATTGTATATTTTTAGATTAAAATACTCTGGTGATAAAATTTTAAATATTTGTACCTTAAAGAATGTATTCTATGCAATAAAGCATTTGCTGTTGAATTAAGTTTACCTGATGATTGTTTTCTTAAACAAGCAAGATTAAGAATAAAATGATAATTTCTACTCAATTAATTAAAAATACTTATATACTACACTTTTTTAAAATCAATATTCATATTCAACAATGAAAATATAAATTACTATGTATTTTTTTTTAATAATAAAGAAAGCAAAATTTAATCGATGTTTTATAAAAATTTATTAAAAAAAAAAAGTAGATTTGAAATCTATAAGCATTAAAGCATTAAAGTTTCCATTAATGCCTCTCAAAAATATTTTCATTTTTATCAGTAATACGTGATTAATTATCAGAGATTATGTAGTAAATATAAACTTGGGTGCGTAGAGCACTTGTTAAAAAAAAGTTATTATCAAAGTAAATTAGATACTGAAATTTTTTGAAATGTTAAAAAAACGATTATTTCCTATCGTTACAAACCAATAAATTAAATGATATTTTGTTTGCAGAAAATTATTATGTTTGGATCGCTTGCCGACGGATCGTTGTCGATCATGAGAAATGAAACAAGCGCGAGACAAAGATCATTGCACTCCTCAATGGATCATCACAGAATGAATCTTAGGGAATTTTCCGCTGCTCCAGCCTTTTCCAACCAACAAATTCGTCCCAATCTTATCACAGGACGAGATTCTGACAGGTAAACATTATTTTTTTAACATTTATACCATAAATGTTATCACAGTACGTTATAGTGTGGAAATATTATCAGAAATTCGGGTCAAGAATTTGCTGGATAATAATTCATAACAACAAAAATAAAATTAATGTTTGTTGTACGACTATAAACGTTTGTTATATAAATACCTTTATGGGTAATTATAAATCAAATTAAAAAATTATATTCAATATTTTTGAAAGTAATTTCTTAACAGATTAAAATTTTATGTTTATCTAATAAAAATGATAAGATTGAAGTTAAATAAAATAAATACAATATGATTTTGATTTGATATTTTGTTTTATTTTATAGGCCATTTAAAAAAGAGTGATGATTAATTATAACTGAACATTCTTACATTGTTACCAATTTAATATATCATAGATTAGTCAATTGTTGTTCGACTCTTATATACTCATAAAAAATTATTTGTTTTTGTGATAAAGATCCTATCGTTCTATTTTCGATAAATCCTAAATTAAAGCTACCAGCCCATTTATTAAATAATATTGACAGAAAGCTTTGTTTTTTTCTCAATAATGAGTAATTGGATTGCGTGCTATTATGAAACCGAAAATTTCACTTACTTCGATACATGATTGCTTGTGAGTAAGTTTCTCGTTTACTGATAAAATAATGAAATGAAAAATAATTTCACAAGAATATAATGTAATTCAGATTATCAACTATAAATACTTGTACAATTAAAAATCTGTATTGCAATTCTATTGGTCTAATCATAGAAACGTTCTTCACCGAATTTCCAACCAAGTCCCTATAAATTCAACAGACGTGCTCCCGTGTAATTCGCATATAATAATTTAGAGGTTATCGTTACCATAACACAATATAATGCTTTATTCCAGGGAGCAATTCGAGATCGGCACCTATGGATACGGAAAGAACAACGTGAAGCTCCTCTACGTGCACCGCGAAAATTCCTTACAACACGAGATCCGGGAGTACGAGATCGACGTGCACCTGCGCCTCGGCACGCAAAAGGACTTCAAGCAGGGCAACAACCAGGACATCATAGCGACCGACAGCCAGAAGAACACGATCTATGTTTTGGCGAAGAAACACGGCGTGAGCTCACCGGAGGAATTCGGAGTCCTCGTCTGCTCGCACTTCCTCTACCAGTACAGACACGTCGAGGAGGTCAATGTGAACGTGGAGGAGTATCCCTGGACCAGGCACGAGGTCAATGGTGTACCGCATAATCACGCCTTTGTGTTTACGCCCACAGCAACGAGATATTGCCAAGTGACTCAGCTGAGAAATGGTAGGAATTCTCAGAGTTTTAGACTAGATGGTTTATTCATTTAGCACTGCTATGACAATTGTTCTCCGTGTATACTTACTGGATTTTACAAACAATCGTTTAAATGATGCTTCAGAATTTTGAACTCTTTTTTTACGGATTTTGTAATTTCTATAAATATGCGTATTTTTCTTAAACCTATCGTAAATGATAAATGCAAATATTTCTTTATAATAAAAAAATAAAAAAAAAAAAAATTGTATCTAAATTTATGTGACAAATTAACTGTCATTGTAAATAAGATGATTATCAGAGCATAAAGAAAATTACATTCTTCTCTTGTTTTTTCTGCAATCAAAAGCTTACATAACATATTTTCAGAATCACCGAGAATTTCAGGAGGACTGAAGAATCTTCGGGTTCTTAAAACGACGAAAAGTTCTTTTACCAATTTTATTCAAGATGACTATCGCACTTTACCTGACGCCAAAGATAGAATATTTAGTACTGTAGTTTCAGCTTCTTGGAGTTTTTCGACTATTTCTGGTGTTAATTTTGACAATGTCTACAGCACTGTTAAAGACTGCATTTTAGAAAATTTTGCTGGACCGCCGGATGTTGGCATTGACTCGCCCAGTGTGCAAAATACGCTATATTTGGCAGAGAGAAATGTTTTGACGAGAATCGATCAGGTAATCATCAGATATTTATCTTTTTTCCTTTATTTTACTTTTTGTATTTTTGAAAGGAGTACCGATATCAACAATTGCACTTCTTACCAGTAAAACAAAACAGTAAGCATAACATTCCGAAAGCAAATATAATATTTACACGTTTTATTGCTTCAATTGCTTGGTTTAATTCAATAAATTTAAGGCGATCAATCTCTAAATATAAACTTGAGAATGAATTCTTTTTCCAGGTTCAAAGTATAGAAATGAAAATGCCGAATAAACACTATTTTGACATCGATTTCAGCAAATTTCCCAGGTTGGTGTCGGGTGAAAACAAGGAAGTATACTTACCCGTCGATAAGCCATCTGGAATTATTTATGCCCAATTGAACAGAAAAGACATTTCGTCGAAGCTTTAATTTGATTGAGAATCAGCGTTTAATTTGTTATAATTTAAGATTAAGACCAATGTTGCCCAGTAGGGTGCCAATTTGTTGTAATATTATTTATTGTTGGTGCGTCGCCGACGTCTCGGATTTTAATTTCATAATTCAATGCGACACCCATGGACGTCCTTGGATACAGTATTTTATTGTAAGACAAACGCCGTAGTGCCACGGCTGCCCAATTTAATTTAATTCAATTTAATTATTGTAATTCTAGTGTGCGTGATAATTGTCTTTTGTGCGTTACGTACGTGTGCTGGGACGAGGGTCGATGGGCAGGACGTTAACGTGGCCAGGTGTCTCGTTCAGTTTAGGTAGGACGAGCTTTTACAGCGTCACCGAGTCACCGAGAAGTGGCCCGCTAATGTGCGTCACCCGGAGAGCAAAGAACAAAAGAAAAAGTGAAAATGAGATAATGGTTACAATTACCTTGGTGCAAAGCGTTCGGGCGATTCACGCGTAAGCACATTCAAGTCACGGAGATTAGGGTACCCCGTCCACCACTACTCCCGCGGATTCCCACGCGCCCAGACGAAGGTTCTCGACGATCGATTTCTATACACACATCCTCTGGCGCGCCCTATTTCCTTCCTCCTTCGCCGCCACTTGACAAACAAATCTCGCGCGCAAGTGAAAACTCGAAATGTATTTGGCTTGGCCAAACAAACAGTCGGATGTCATAAGAGGAGGACACGCGGGCCTCGGGCACTCAGTTGGGTTTCGGGGTTCGCGGTGTGCCACTGGAAAGTGAGATGAGTTTTTCGGCTCGTCTTTCGAGGAACTGAACAAAGAACAGATATGAGGGTCTTCCTTGCACTTGTTTGCCTGGTATCGGGGGTTATTTGCGCGGAGAAAATTTGCGGCGGTACTTACCGCGGATTCCAGTACGCCATCACCAGTCCGAATTATCCCCGGAATTACTCCAATCACCTGAACTGCGTCTACCGCCTTCAAGGCGACACCTGGGACAAGTGCGACCAGGAGTTTCACCTGCAATTCGTTGACTTCAATGTCAAAAGCTCCGAAAACTGCAAGAAGGATTATTTGCAAGTTGGGGACCGCCACATATTTTGCGGAAAAGTTGTTGGGCTGCGAAAATTTACGGGAGTGAATAATAGTTTGAGCGTTGTTTTTCACTCTGACGAGTATAGTGCGGACAGGGGCTTCAAGATTATTGTTACCGCGGTTCCGTGCATTTTAAAATTCAATCACAATCAGTAAGCAATGACTGCAATTTTTATTACCATAAGAATCTTTACTATTTTATACTCAATGTACTTTTATTTACACTCATCTGTTATCTTTTCCAAAGAATAACCATTTTAATTGTATGTTATGTTTTGAGAACATTTATTATAAAGTTTATTGGTACGTTTTATAATATTTTTTTTACGTAAAATAAACAAAATGTAACGTAAAAAAAAAACAAATCTAATAAACTGCATTATGCAAGAAAATTAGAAATGCTTACTATATATTCCAATATCTTTACGGATCAATATAGTTTTTTTAAATAAACGCTTAGATTATTTTATAAGCTCATAAAATTATATATTTCACTATAAACATCGATTGATTGTAAATTGTATAAATAATCGCTAATGTATAATATTACTTTAGCGATTATTAGATTATAATATTAATTTTATTTTTAAAATAGAAAAAAAAACAATTGTCAATTAAATAAAATATTTTTTTTTTTTTTTTTTTAATAATATTTTAAAATTTATAGAGCTAGGATATTTTCAATGATTGAACTCATTAATGTTTCAATATTTTTAATTCTTCAAATGATCTTCATTCATTATATTACACAATTAAAACTAATCATTACCAATTAAATTAATTATTATTAAAGTAATTCGGGTATTTTAATGGACCTTTAATGTGAATATTTTTTTAAAATTAATAATATGTGTACTTTATGAAACATTATAATTATATACGCACATCTTTATAAATATCTTTGTAAATATTATTGGGGGTGTTCAAATTTTCTTTAAATATTTTTTAATGCTTTTTAATTTTAATTCTACTTTAAATATAGGTAGACTCTAAATGAGATTAAATATAAAATATTTATTAATTGAATTTAAAAATAAAATTTTTTAATTATTTATTAATCAAAATCAGTTGGTTTTATCGATGACAAAATAATGTCTTATATAGTAAATTTCTTTCATTTTTTTTATTTTCTCTTTATTTTAATGACAAGCTTTTAATTTAATTCAATGAAATATTATTTAGCAGTAGACATTTTTTGAAATAAATACATATATGGTTAATTATAAACATTTAAATGTTAAATATTTTTATTTGTAGCTTTTATAGAGGATTTACGGAAGAGGGTAGAGATGATTTTGCGGCGAATGACTTACCTAGTGCCAATTACCGTGACACTAATGGAACTCTAAGAAATGATAATAATAATTCAACTATTCGCTTTACTCCTTCACCAAGTAAAGTTAGTAGTACTTCTTCATCTTTTCAATCATCAACTGAATACCCACAAATTAATTTAAACTCAAAAAATAATCTTAGTACTGACTCTTTTCCTTCTTCATCCCCGTGGTCTTTTTTGGAAACTGTGACAAGTCAAAATTCGCCCCGAATAAGTGCGTATTTCTTTGCACCACCTAATAATTCTGATTCTGAAAATGATTTTTCGACTAGGAATAGCAATTTGAATACGGTAACACCACCACCAATTAGATTAGCACTGCCTGTTCAGAATTCGTTGACAACTTTTTCGAACAGTCGATTTTCTGGTGACAAAAAAGTTCTGGAATCATTTGATAAAAGTTCCTCTCCTTCAGATCAAGTTCGAAAAACTGTTCCTATTCCAAGCAGAAATTACGGTGAACCGGGAGGATTAAACGTTGTTGATTACGATTTACAAGTCTCAACTGACTGTGATACAAATAATAACCCAGGTTCCTCAATAAAAAATAATTACAATTCATTACAAGATCAAAGTTTTTCTAGTATTACTACTAAAATTGGAGCATCTTCAAATGTAATTTATGATTCAAGCAGTAGCATCACCGAAGCAAGTAATTTCCCAATTAATCGTCCGTTACAGTCATATCCTAATAGATATCAATATGGTTATCCAAACAGAGGCGTGCCATTTGGAAATCCAACAAGCATTAATAATCCATTTTTAAATTATGCAAATGGAATTAATAATCCCATTAGCTATCAGAATACTGGTTATAATACGAATTATGGTTTACTGAATTATGGGAGTCCTGGATATAGGCCATGGAATAATTATCCGGTTACTACAAATTATTATAGTAATTCAAATTTTGCACATAATTTAGGCTATAATTCAGGATACAATTCAATCATTCCTGGCCAGAGACCCAATTTTAATCCTACTGGTTTTACTTACAACTCTGGTTACAATTCTGGATTAACATTTGGTTTCATTCCTTCATATAGTGGCAATTATTATGGTAATGGATACTACGGTCAAGATAGAGAATGTTGTAGAGTGGAATCAGGTCGAAGATTTTCAATCGCCAGTCCTGGATTTCCTGGAACTGTTGCTAATAATCTCAGATGCAGATATACAATTACGAAATATTCCTCAGATATTTGTAGACTCAAATTCAATTTTCGCTTCTTTAACTTTGGATCAGAAGATGAATACTGTAGATTTGGTTATATAGAGATTGATGGCAGACGTTATTGTGGGTGCTTGACAGGTCAAAGTGTTCCAGTTCTTTTTACAGATTACATTGCCAAGCCTATTTACATTATGTATTCAGGATATCCAAGAACTAAATTTTCTGGATTTCTTATTGATGTCATTCAAGAATCTTGTGGATTTTCTGGACCACCTCCTTCATATCCTTTCTTACCTTATTCAACTTATTCCTCTTATCCGTACAATGTACCAAATACAAATTATCCTTCTTATTCTGCAAATTTTGAAAAAAGAAAAGATGTAATGCGTCCAACATTAGAAAAACGTAATGTAGCAAATGCTCAGAATGAGTCTGCTATACGTCCTTCGATGCCAGATCCAAATCCTCATATTAGAGCTAAAAGATATTTAGGATACTCATATTCAAAACCGAGCATACCCTTCTTGAGTGGTGAAGTTTCAACTGTAGTCAGATCTCAGAATAGATATAATAGTGGAGCTTGTCAGAATCGAATTTTTCTTGATTGGGCAATTGCTTCGAAAGAAGCAATTTTTAGAAGTATAAGATGTGGTAGTTTTGGAATTCCAATTTTAAATAATCGTTATTTGCCAACAAGGAGCAGCAGATCCCTAAGCCGAGAAGTATTGGATTGTGAAGAAATTAATGTTAATCAAGGAGAGATAAGGTCACCTATGTACCCTAATGGTTATCCTGCTAATATAAAATTGTGCTATCGGTAATTTATTTTTCAAAAATATATTTTGATCACAATTTCATAATGTTTAATAATTTTTTAATGAATATCAAAATATTTTCTTTTAAATTTTCTAAAAAATATTGTTTTAAACAAATAATATTAACATAATAATATATTTTATTTGAGTTAACAAAAAATCAATAACATAAATTATTTTTTTTAAATTATCAGTTAGTTACTTTCAATTTTTATATAAAATTAATTAAAAATTATTTTAAATTATAATACTTATAGATTTAACAAATTTCCAAATATCTGCAAAGTGAAAATAGATGTACAAGATTTTGAAGTAGAAGAAAGCCAAGGATGTCGTAAAGATTATTTAACAATCGGTACTGACGATACAAAATACTGTGGAAATGCTTTGCAGAACTATAAAAGTATGTACACAGGTTAAAAATATAAAAATTACTCATATTTTTTAGTATTTCTTTTAAACCCTTTTTTTATTTTCGTAATATTTGCAGCAATATTTGACTTAACACAATTGAATTCTATGGATATTTACTTTGTCTCCGATACACATGGAACAGGAAAAGGTTTCAACATCAGTTTCTCGCAACTTCCATGTGAAGTATCTTCAAATTTCTAAAGAATCTTTATGCAAGTTATTTACTGACGTCTAACATATACAGAAAGTTGTATTTAATTTTTTTTATACTGATAAGTGTACAGTAGGCTTGAACTAAAACTTTTTTAAAACCAATATATTGATATAAGTTTAAACTTAATATACACGTCAACTCAAATTAAGTTATTACTTTTTAAATAAATACTGTGTACATATATACATACATACATGTACATGCATGCATACGCATTCATAAATTAAGTGAGATAAGTTGTATAGTTAAAAATAAAAATATTTTGTACAAATAATAAATGTTATTTATTATTACAATTTCAAAGGACCTCTCTAACTTATTTACCATACTTAAAAATTATAAGAATACTTAAATTAATCAACGTGTGACAGCTTTTATTCTTGGCTCGATTGTTTAAAGTAATGATATAGTTGAGTAGTCTTTATAACCATCAGAGACATATAGAAGAGTACGTGACGCCTATTGTTTATATTGAACTTTTATTTATAGGTTAAATTTTTAAAAATATTATTTCATACAACGAAATGATTTACAATATCAAATTTCATCAGAATTACCTTAACATTGAGTCATGTAAAAATCATTAACTTAAACGCTCACATATATTTTACACTTAAATTTACTCATAAATAATATAAGAAGTACAGTATAAGAAAAATATAAAATATAGAAATTTCAATACACTTAAATATATTTAAAATTTTGAGCATAAAAAAATATAAGTTTACTTGTTTACATTTATGCTAGTTTAACATTATAAAAGTATCACGAAAAATGTAAAAAAGAAATGATAAGAAAACTGGAATAAAAGAGTATAAAAATAAAGTAGGGAGTTTTGTTCTTAATGAGTCGATGGTTCAATAGAGAGAAGTTCTTGACATTAAAGACATAATTCATTCTTATCTTTTGTATATTTACTTTCTTCTGCGGCCGAGAAAGCGAATATTCGTGAAAACAGCACTGGCGGGCCGTCGCCGATTGCAAAAATTCACGAAACGTGATTTGTTGCCTTGTCGAGCATCGTGTAATGCAACTAAAAGTTGAAAGACATCGTTTCTTGTAGGATTGCAAGTATTGTAGGGGTCGTATTCCATACTATTATAAGATCTAAAAAAAAATTTAAATAAAATTTATGATTTTCATGTATTTTATTAGCTTTTTTTATTTTATTTATCATGTTATGTAGTTATTTTGGTAATTGTAAAGAAATAATTTTCATGAGTAATTTTTAAAAATAAAAATATATTATTTACGACATTTGAATTATAAATATCCAAGCATTTCAAATTATATGGAATCAATTAATTCACAATTACAATTATATACATGTATATTCAAATCATGATTATAGCACGTAATATTTGTATGGGCTATTATATAACACATGAAAAGTATTATCAAAGATTAGTCTTAATTGTACATGTAAAGCATCCTCTCTTATCAATCAATTACGATTTTAGTATATTGTTGATAGCTTCATGAAATTTATTAAAGAATATTAAATTATAACAATGACTACATATTTTGAATTTAAGTGCAATTTCAGTCAATTAACAAAAAATACCTGGAGTTTTGTCGTTTCCATGGATATCTTCTATAATAGCGTGATTTTTTTACAATATTTTGAAGACCATCAATTCCTAAGGGATAATTTTTTGCTGTTAACTTATCTTTGGAATCTTTTAAAATTATAAGTGGAGGTTCCCAAAAATCTGGATCTTGTAGAACTTTTGTTAAGTATTTAGAAAGTTGTACCAATTCAACGTCATCCATTTGATCAATCGACTTAAATTGATTACCTTGCATATCTGAAAAAAAATGTATTGAATTTTATTGTCTATGTATGGTCAATATTCATCCGAAGCCACCTTGAGAACTAAATAAAATATTTATTTCTAAAAGCAGAAGCTACAATAGTCTCATTTTTTATAAAAAATTTAAGAATTTCGTTTTCGCTATTCATACAGTCATTCAAACGCCAGCAGTATTTTATTTCATTTTAAAAGCTTCATTTTCATTCTTTAATAAAGTAATTTATATTAATTAACCACTGGTATTGTTCGCCTTGTGTAAAATTAAGTATTTAAAAACGGCCGAGCATTTGATTAAAAACATAGAAATTTTTAATGCTAGCTGACCAATACAAATTAATATTATTTTTAGTCATTTTTTACTAGCATATGAATGAATTAGTGTCATGTCCTTGTTGATAAAATTTAAAGGAGCATATATGAGACCGCAAATTTGAGGAAGTAATTTACGTATCAGGTTAAACGACAGATGTCACTAATTAGCTTTGGCTTCCAACTCATGTTTAACATGTTGGTTCTAAGATTCACATTCGTTTATTCATCAACTTACCAGTTTTATTATCTACATTTACATAAAACCTATGATTGTCAACGTTACATGTATAATATTTTTGTATTTTACGATATGTAATTAAAATAAGTAATTAAACATAATTGATATAATTATTTGTAAATTATAAATAATTGAAAAGGTTAAGTTAATTCAATTATAAAATTTTTCTGAAAAGATACAGATTTTTTATAAATTAAATTTGATTTTAAATAGTGTGGTAAAATTATATATGATATTTATAAGGCGATACAAGCTGTTCTTATAAACTTTGAAATAGTTTAAAAATATGTAAAATGTTCTGATTTTACATAAATATAATTACATATAAATAAATATTAAACCAAATTATTCACAATGTTAACATACTTTATAATAGATTATTTCTTAATTTCATAAAAACTAATAAACATGTGTGCTATGAAATATTTAGTCCAAGCAATAGAGTATTTTTTAGGCCATGAAAAAAAGCAGCTAGTGATGCATATCAAAATTCGTAAAAAAAATCAGTAGATTCTTATTTTCTTAAATGCCACTCGTGATGTTCAAGGGTTTATTTATTATTAACAATTTAAATGGAAAAATGCATTTTTTTTTTTTTTATAAAATGAAAAGTCTTAATTTTAACACTATAGTATTTATAAGCGATTTTTAGCTAATAAAATTGTGAATAAATTGCATTATTTCATAAACCGATCGAAAAATTAGAAGCTGAGAATTTATGAAAAATCGAACAACTTTTAAATTAATTAAAAAATTTGTAACTTTTATATTTTTTAATATTTAGAACTATAATTTTGGGAAGTAATACTAATGTTAATTAAATTATGCCAAAAATTACAAAGTTATTTCCAGCTCGATTTACCTTACGATTTTAAAATTTCACGCGCTCGACCGTTTTTATCCTCGTATTTTAGTCAATCCGAAATATATAAACAAAACATAAGATACAGGATTTATTGTATAACAATTATATTTTTTAAAACCGTTGAAAAAACTAAAATCGTAAGGTAAGTTGAGCTGGAAATAACTTTGTAAATTTGAGCATAATTTAATTAACATTAGTATTACTCTCAAACTAATAATCCGATCGAGTTCAAATTTTACACACATAAAGTGTATATTAATTAATTTAAATTCTCAAAATTACAGTTTTAAATATTAAAAAATATAAAAGTTACAAATTTTTTAATTAATTTAAAAGTTGTCCGATTTTTCATAAATTCTCAGCTTCTAATTTTTCGATCGGTTTATGAAATAATGCAAT
Organism: Eupristina koningsbergeri; assembly: GCA_018907245.1. NCBI lineage: Eukaryota > Metazoa > Arthropoda > Insecta > Hymenoptera > Agaonidae > Eupristina > Eupristina koningsbergeri. Next base: position 70,346 of record JACCHV010002769.1, on the reverse strand, counting down.
TTATTCACAATTTTATTAGCTAAAAATCGCTTATAAATACTATAGTGTTAAAATTAAGACTTTTCATTTTATAAAAAAAAAAAAAATGCATTTTTCCATTTAAATTGTTAATAATAAATAAACCCTTGAACATCACGAGTGGCATTTAAGAAAATAAGAATCTACTGATTTTTTTTACGAATTTTGATATGCATCACTAGTTGCTTTTTTTCATGGCCTAAAAAATGCTCTATTGCTTGGACTATATTACCATGATGTAATTATTTATTTAATTTATTAAATACATTTAATATTAAATTAAGCCGTCCTTTTTGTTTCTTATCTATTTTGATTATAATATTTATCATACTGAATGTATTTAAATTATTACTGTATATTTCTTTTTAATAACGTATAATAGTAATTGTGCTTTTTTCGTAATTCATTGTTATAAAAGTATAATTATTTTGGCTAGGTCATAAACCTTTCTGTATGTATAATAGATATATAAAATATTGAAAAATATATACTTATTTTTAATATTATTTAGACAAACTGTTTATTTTATTAAAAATACAATACAATTAAACCTTTTAATTATATTCCTAATTTAATTGTACCTTACGCATGTTAAATTAAATTGTACTTGAGATTAAAAAAATAATTCTATGTGTACTATTTATAAAAATATAAGTAGTAGAATTAATTAGTATTTAGACTAATGTATTCTAGAATGTTGAGCAAATCGATTACAGATCATATAAAAATATATGAACGAGCGATTTTTATCGGATTGTTGTAATCATTATGGATGAGTAAAAAGAATTATTTCGTGTAGGGAAAAAAGATCCTTTGTAATAGATAAAGAAATAAGAATAGTTCTGATAAGGAAAAAAGAAAGAAAGAAAAACAGAATATAAATATAAGTGGAGATAGATAATGAATAAGACTTTTTATCGGTATTTATTTGTAATTATATCCTTGTAAATATAATATTTGCATCCGGAATATATCAAATATATCGTGAATGTGTCATTAAAAAAATGCAATTTCGCGGTAACTGACTAATGTTTCGAGTTACTCGAGCAGTTCTTTAATGAAAATGTATTTTCTACCCACGCGATTTGTTTTCTTCTTCGAATCTTTTCCTCCCATTTAGTTTTCCCTTCAGTGAATATCATCACCTCCCTCAATGTAAGCAATCAGCTGACATGGAAAATCTGAGAGGATCAAACGCCAAGGCTCAGTCTCTTGGGGTTAAAACGGAAAAAATACACGAAGTGTGAAGAGATCCTGTGACTTTATTTATCAAAATTTTTGTAGAATAAAAGTTCTCACCATTATATACATGAAATAAAAATAATTATCAATAATATTTGAATATTGTATTATATTTTAAGACATATAATTTAAAGTAAAGTTTTAATAAATTTTTGCGTCAATAATTAATAGCTTAGTGCAAATAAATTCAATATAATATGCCAAGAGTATTATAAAATCATAATTATTAACGAACTTACCGAATTCTTGATTTTTATAATCTTCACTATCATTAAAATCAATATTTTTTCTATAATTAATTAGTTGATGTTTAAAAAAAATGTCATTCCCGTCATCTTCATCGTAATCTTCTGCATGTGCAACTGTCAATGCTATATCTTTTTCCTTTTCTTGATGAAGTGGAAACATATCAATTTGATTATTTTTTTGCAAATAGTCAATAGATTCTGCTTTTAGTTTTTCAATATTTATAACTGCAGCAATAAATAGTACAATAAAACGCATCTAAAATGTTGCAGAGTTTAAAATTATAATTTTAAATATATCATATTAAAATATTAGGAAAGTATTATATATAAAATTTTAAATACAATTAAAAATATTATGAATTTAATTTTAACTTTAAATTTATAAAAAGCTAATTGAAGAAAGATTATTGAACTTTAGAATATTATATAAAGATTGGGCAAGAGATAAACGGAAATAACTTATTAATTTGAATGACATATGTACATGTATATATTTAATTCAAAATAAATATCCTATAATTCAATATTTTTCTAACAAAAATTGAAGAGTGATATAATAATGTTTATTAAGATATAATTATTATTACATCAAACTTAGACTGTTATCATATAAATAATCTAAAAAAGAAAGGAAATATCGATTCTCCTTTAGTACGATACTTTAATTTAATAAATTGAGTTATTATAAATATTAAAAAAAATTATCATTCCAATTCTAATAGGTGCGTTCTTATCTTCTTGATTTATTTATAAATTGGACTTTGTGTAAATGTTGTAAAGTAAGACCATTAATTTCACGAGTTCTCAATGCTTTGGTAAATAGAATAAAGTTGTTGACAAAGAAATAAGTTGTCCTTCTTGTATGCTATGTTTTCTTAATTATTTTGTCTCTTTTACTCATGGCTTTACTCAAAAGTCATAAGCCACAGATGAAAATAAACATTATCCAACAATAGACCCATACTAAATCGTGATGGGGCACAAATTTTAAATACTTATACATGCTATATCGTTCAATAATTAAAATACCTTATGATTTTGCAAATTAGCTTGAAAATGAAATTATGTTCAATTGTAAGTAAACGATAAGCTCTTAAATAAAATTGTGTACATTTTTCATTACACGTAGCATAAATACTCACGTTAGGAAACTATTCTAAGAAATAGCATAAAAACATAATGCATTATTTAAAGATTATAAAAAAATTTTTTTTTATTTATTGTTTATATAAAAATTTTTTAATAGCAAGTGTTGACACATATAATTACTTAGTTATATGTAAATAATATGAACAATTTTTAATACGATACTATATTAGTTATGATTTTATACTAACAATAGTTTACAAACTTTTAGGAAATTATATTATTTATATTCAATTTTATTAATTAGTTATAAAATATTGTTTAATATTATAAACTTTTATAAAAATATTTGTTTTAATCAGATGTATTGCTACATTTTAAATATGAGATTTCAAATTTAAATAACAATTCATTATAAGCGAAAAAAGTATATTTTGAATTTAAAAACATTTTGTAGAGGAAGTGGTTGTTTTAAAAAAGCTTTTGTAAAAGAATATAAAATTATTGCCACAATTTTTCAATAGCGATTTATATCCTTATCAATGTTTTAATTACTAATTAATGAAAGATTATACAGATAGTCACTGAAAAATTTGACGCATAGTCTAAAATTATATATAAATTAAAGAATATGTATTTAATACAATTATGTCCTATTGAATTTATCTTTGAAGATACATTATTTCAATTAGAAGCTCATAATTTTAATAAATCGATCATAATATAATATTTTACAAAGACATTAGTAGCTGTGCAAAATTTTACATCAAATTTCAGGGTTTTTATACAAAACAGGATTATTGTTAGATGTTTACATACAAAAAAACTCAGAATCTATCACTCAATGCTTTTTAAAAACTATTTTAAAATCGTAAATATATTTCCTTCCAATATTATGTGACATGTCTCAAAATGCTTATAAATCTTATTTAAAATTATATTTCGTATATAAAAATTGAAAAATCAATGCGTTATTAATCTTATTTAAATTCAATTGAGATTTTTAGTAAAAATTCGAATTAAGACTTGCAATTGTATAGAAAAAATTATTATATATCAAATTTTACATCAAAGAATAAAAAAGTTTTTTTTTATTAAATTTTAAATACTATAAAAATATATTATATTTAAAATTATATCTCTATTTTTATTCATAAAATAGGTAGATTCAATAAATATTAATTAGAGGCGTCATATAGACATAAAACTATATAAAAATATATGTTCACATATAAATTTAAAATTAGAATTATAAAATTATATATATATAATATATATTATATATATAAATTAAAAATATAATTTATAAATATAAAATATAAATACAAGTGCATTTTTATAACTATATTTATATTAAATCAAATAAATAAAGTAAATAAAAAAATGAATTTATAGTATATTGTTATTATAGAAATATTTGATATCATGAATGCACTTAATAAAATGTATTTTTAGAATATTGTAAAATTATAGGCCTACATGTTTTGTATTACGTATTTACAAATATTTTTTAATTTATATATATTATATAAAATACATTGCGAATATTAAGGAGACATTAATGTACAAATGAGAATATTATTTTGCAATATTTAAATAAACTACACTTAATACATCAAATTTAACATATATTGACAATTAAATTAAGTTATATTAATTTTCAATGATTAATTTTTTGTTATTATTTTGTCTTAATAAAATTATAAATATTAAATTATGGTTTTACATTAAAATCACAAATATGAATAATAATAATTAATTATATAAATTATAAATATTGTATGAATCTAAAAAAAGCAAAGCTATCTACTTATTAAAAATAAAATTTTACTAAAAGTTTATAAACTTATGACAGTAAATCATGATCATATTATCATACTAATCATACTAAAAAGGCTACATTTTTAAAATTATAAAAAAACAATAGTTAATACGCGTTGAAAATCTTTTACATCCAAATTTTATATTTTAACATAAAAAATAGAATAGACTGTGATAATTAAAATTTTAGCTTAATTCTTTTGAGCTGAGAAAAATCAAATCGTAATTAATTATTCAATTTCCTTTGAAACTTATTTTAATAAAAACATAAGTTATTTTTTTCCAATGAAATTTTATTTAAATACTAATAATTAATTAAAATTCATAATAGTAAAAATGTCAAAAAAGTACATGAAGAATAATAAATAAACAGATAAAATAAATAAATGCATAAAAAATAAAATTTATTTAATGTTAATAAAACGTTATACAAAATAAAAATTTTATTACAATATCTCTGCATTAATAATATCCTTACATGTATAAAACAATATTAATACTTGTTAAAAAAAGTCAGAAACTATTAAATAAGTATATAAATAGAAACTAATAATTAAATTATATCATTTGTTAATAATTAATTTAAAAAAATTAAGACATGAACATCCTCATAATAAAAATAAGAAATTATTCTTTTAACTTTCCGTGCACAAAAGAGCCTTATTTGTAGACGAATAAATTATATTAACGGGTGATGTTAAATTAGGTGTGCCTTAAAAATTAAATATACTTGCTCGAAGGAAACTTGTTGCTTAGTATTTAATTTTCTTTTGCTCGGCTGACCAATGATCGACGAAGACTACTGAATAAAATTGTCACAAAGTTCTGTCAGTAATTATTTATGTAGGATATATTTAATTTTATTGAACCATACAATTTATATAATTATATAATATTATTTTTTTAACATTTAACATAAAAATTATTTCAACTTCAACAAAATTTGTATGTACTATGAATGAGTAAATATTATAATAACTATGAAATCATAAATTACAATTTTTGATCGTTCAATAATAATTCTATCGATAGCGTTTAATAATCTTATATTTAAATCATAATAATTTAAAATTGTATCTTATTTTTTAATATTATTTCTTTTAGTAAAATTATAGTCTTTTAAAACATCAACCGGAAATTATGATGAAAAGTATACTTACTCTAATAAATTTTTACAACTAATATGGTAGCGCTAATTAAAATCAGATATATTAAGCTATTACTAGTTAATACACGATTAAATATTTTCAATTAAATAGATAATTCTAGCTTCATAATCTTGAATTACCTAAGACAAATAATTTATTATTATTTTTTATTTCGTATAAACTGTTACGCGATATCGTGTAACACTTAAAAATATCGTTGAGACCAAGTACTTAGTTAATTGCTTATGAAAGTATCAACCACAGCTCGTATTTTCCCTGATACAACCGCTAAAGGCTACATATAACCAAACTTAAAAGCTACGCACAGCCTTTGGGAAACTTTGGAAAACCTGTGGAGTTGCACTGAACAACCTACTATGATCTGTTAACATATAAACGTCGCGACGCTTTATATAGGGGAAAATGATGCGCAGCTCCGGAAAAAGGGAACGACGCGTCGGGATAAGGGCAAAACGAATAGGGATAATTTTTGACGACATGAGATTTCGAAGAACTTCGATTTTTAGATTAGATTGTATTTGATAACTAGTAGTGTTACAATGCCTTTTATGGAAAACCATGTTTTAGTGTATTTGTAGATAAGAGAGTGACATAGTAATAAAAGAAAAATGAAATATTTTATAAGGATTTTTGCTGTAATAGTATGGTAATTTTTTCTATTCACATTTGGTCTCTGTTCTTTTATTTGAAAGGTTACAGGGCAAATGATAATATATTATCATTACTTTGATACTATTGGAAAATAAGTTTTAAATCAGATTGACGTTATTTTTTATATAAGCTAGTTTTGACCTCATTTCTATTTATTGTATTCATTGTATATAAAGTTTATTGTATTAATTTTTTATTTTTGTAGATTATAAATAAATGGCTTGAAATAATTTGAATTTCCATTAAATCTTTATGAATATAATAATATTATTTTCAATATTCCTATATTTGAAATTTAAAACACAGGCACTATTCTAGCAAAACTTCTAAATATGATAAATATACATTTTAAATTAATTTATATAATTAAAAAAGTTATTTTTTAAGATTTCAAATTATAGAAGTTATTTATATGAACGTTATTTAGATATTAATATTGTGCATTAATTGTCATTTGTAAAACAATATTATATTTTAAACATGACTCAACTTGAAGCAGAATAAGAAATAAATATTGTTTTATTCTAAGTATAATCATATACGTAAATGTAATTAAAAGAATTATTTTATAAATTTTTATAAACACAATAGAATGTATAATAAACAAAATAAATTTGTAAAATTTATATCCAAATTTTATACCGATGGTAATTATTGGTAAGATGCTTAATTATATAATATATAATTTAGAAAAATAAAGGAAACTTATTATTAATAAAAAAAAAATTAGGAAGTTCTATTCATTTATTTTATAAAATTATAAATCTATTAAGGTTAAAAAAGATTTCGTATTGATGAAATTTTAAATAAACCATAAATGTTTGATTTAATAATAACTTAATTTATAATACAAGTATTTTGTAATGTTTAAAAATGAAACATAACAAAATAATAACCTTATTATTTATTTTTTTTTTAATTCTAATAACTCTAATTATAATAACATTAATTGACATGATTATAGAACAAAAATAAAAGTTATCTAATCAACAGTTTACCCAAAATTTTGCTTGAAATAAAACTTTCAACACTGATATTGCTCAATGAAATTGAATGGCTTATGTTCTATATCAAAACACCGATGACGTAATTGCTCGAACAATATATTAGATATAGTTCAGGAATTAATCCAACCTACATATATTTTAAGGGCAATCGCTAAAGAAATGCTTTTGCAAAAATAACTGAAATACCATTAGAAATAATATTTTTTTTCTATAATTAGATTGGGAAATTTTTTAATTACTAATTCCATACTTTTTATTTAATTTCTTGGGACTTTACATTGCACTTTATATATATTATTTATAAAATAATTTTGAAACAAAAAAATCGAACTTTGTTTTAAATTTATTTTTTAAATTTTATACAATTAATTTAACTGTAATTATAATATAAAATAGAAATTCGTGTTGTAATTCTGTTTATAATCAGTATTTGATAAAATTTTTATTAAAATATAATTTTTAATAATTAATAATAAATATGTGTACCACGATATAAATAAATTTAATTGAAAATGATAAAATAGAATTAATTAAATAATATTATCTTAAGACGTGCAAAAAATTTTCTTTGTTTAAAATTGTATTTACTATCGGTTAACAATACGAACAGTATAACATTATTACTTATTCTATATTGTATATTATTCATCAGGATATATTATATAAAATTATTGCTAGAATCCACCATATTTTTCGTTATATTCGAGAAAAAAAATTTTCAATTTCTATGTAATAAAAGTTTAGTATATTCGTACGTGACATCCGATGTTCAAATTTCTAGACACATCTGACGCGATTGTATTAGAATATTATATATTGTAGATATTTCGTTTATTCTTATATATAAAGAATATTATTATAGTCAGAACTATATTACATTATTAAAAATAATGTTAATTAAATTTATTTTTATGATACAAAAATAATAAAATGAATTTATAATTTTATATATAGATTTGAACAAAATAAAAATTCGCAAAGAAAAACTTGGTATAAAAAAAACTACTTGTGTGGTATAAAAATTTATCAGTGTCAAGAAGTTTACTGAATATTATTATTGATATATTTTTCAATGAATTGCGCAAAATATATATTTTTAAAAACTATTATTGTTAAATAAATAATTATAATTATTGATTAAAAAATAAGTAAAATTCAATTGTGAATGGTATAATTATTATTTAATGACAAAATATAATTGTTAAATATTGAAAATATTAAAAAAATGCAAATTACTTATCAAGTTGTTTTTTTAAAAAAAATTTAGATAAATACCGCGTATTAACCTATTTTTTATTTCAAGATTAATTTAACTGCTTACATTTTACAGCAAGATAAAAATTTTTTATACGCAAATTATCATAAATTATGTTGATTTTGTAATTCCTACAGAGTATATATATTTGTATATTTACGTATAGATCGTATTATTATTATTATTATTTCATGTAAAATATTTAATAATAGTTGCATTATAGAAAAATTAAATTTTATAATTTTGCATAAGCGTATTAATATTGTTAATAATTTATATCGATTTCACTTATGTTTAGTTTTTAATTTTAATACTTATCCAGAATATATTAAGTATAATCAAAAAATAGTTTTTCTAATTTTTTATGTAAGAATATATCAATTCGTAATATACAAAAATTAATTAAAAATTAATTAACAAGTGATGAGTAAATTTATTACAACAACTAATTCTTATATGCTATAGAAATTTATCCCGATATTTCATGACTGTATTAGATAAAAACATTACTTCAGCGTTTTAATAAGCTTTTATCCTTTAAAATAATATAAAAATATGAATATTAAAACATTTAATTTAATTTATTCATTAATTATTGAACTATTTTATTACATATAAAAGTAGAAATTAAGAAGTAAGGAATTTTTTATTTTAAGGTTCTGGATATAAAACAAAATCAGCAGATAAACATTTACTAATAAAATAGAATGCAAATGTGTAAGTGATAAAAAAATATATAAAATTCTAAATAATTTGTAATAGATATTATTTATTAAAATAAATTTAAACACTATTATATTTCAATTAATTGTATTTTTAATAGGAATATTGAATAAGTTTTTTATATTGTATAATATTATGCTAATAATTAATAAATGGTTAAAAAGACAGTTTTAAAGTATATATATTATATTTCAGTAAAATAATGATTCGATTCTTTTATTGCTAAAAAATACATAATAAAAAAATTACTGTTAATACACAAAAGTTTGCTATTCCATTATTTCATGTAATACATAATTAATAAATGTCGATTTAAATAATAAAATTGCATATTAATTATTTGATCATATGAAACTTAAAAGTAATAATGATTATATTAAAATTGTATGTATTTTATTTCTTATTTTTTTATTATTATTATTTAATATTTAAAGCATTAAATAATTTTATCTAAATATACATGAATAAATTTTTTTTTAATTTATTTAAATAATATTATAAATATATTTCAAACATTTATGTAAGGATTATTATTTATTTATATGCTTTGTTATGGCTAACATAAGTCTGAATATACACGTATAAAAGTATTGATAATATTCACTAATAATTATAATTGTAATGGATGGTTTGGAAAAAATATTGCTATATATATATATATATATATATATTCCTAAGATACCTAATTATTGCTAACTACGAAAATCATAAAGTGAGTGAATGAAATACTTAAATATAATTTTTATAATTATAGGCATTTTTTCATTTTTATATATAAATGTAAATAGAATTAGTACAATTTTGTTAAAAAAAAAAAAAAAAAATTCTAATTTATTTTATATTTTCTTGAATTCTTTTTCTTTTTTTTTTAAATCTTTTTAATGTTTCAAAATTTATTTGTCTATGTTTATTCAAGTGATGTAACAACGGTATTAGTTTACACATATTATTAAAACTATTTTAATCAAAAGAAGATGAATAGAATGTGAAGAAGGGTGTTGTTAATTTTAATATACACATTACAAAATAACATTCACTAAGGCGCTTTTAAACGGTGTATATTTAGAAATTTTTTAATTTATTAAAAAAATTGAAATTTTAAATTAATTTACTTATATATTTTTTAATATTAATGGTATTATTGACAATAATATAATATAAATATATAAATGATATTATTCTCACATCAATACTTTTTTTAACTTATTTTAGTAAAAAATATTGAATCTGTGTTTCTATCTAAATGTTTTCTAAAAAATATTTATATCTTTAGTTTTATAAGTATCTAATCAAATATTAATTTAGTGTAAACTTTCATATATTTGAAATAGTTTTCTTTTTAATGTGAATTTAAAAATATATTTAAATATTATAAAAATACTAATGACCAAAATTATAATATTGAAGTTATGAACTAACACCATATTTTTTTCATAAAATTTCAATTTTTATATTTTAAACGCCCAAAAACAACGAACGAATCTTATAATTATTAAAATAATGTTAATTTATAAATTAAAAGTTAATATTAAAAATTTATTAATTATATTTTTGTACATATTTTTACAATTGTTACCTTTATAAACATATGAAGTTTATAGTTGCACAATTTATTATGAAAGATTAAAATTATTAGTTTGAATAAATTGTACGAATTCATCAGTATATATATGCATTATAAGAAGTTTAATAAATATTATATTATGAGCAGATATTTTAATGTAAAAATTTTTTTTATGCTTAAAGTTTGAATCATATTTTTCTGCTTTCTTATCTAATCCGATCAAAGGTATATCAGCATTCGGGCATATAATGTCAAATTATACTAATACAAAGAGCGATAAAAATTTCTTCGGAATTTGTTTATACTTCCTTCGATTCTTTCGGTAAGTCATCTTTTTCACATCCTCTGCGCTTCTTTTTACCTAAAGTATACAAATTTCCAACAATATCGTGCGCCTTGTCATACATTGCATTGACGCTCTATAAAAAATATGAAAATTATTCTTAAGTTATAATAATAAAAAAATACAGCACATTTGCAGAAATATAATTACTAATTTAATTTGAATATTATATGATACAAAATAGAATAATATAGAAATTATTATAAACATTATTTTTCGTTAAAAATAATTGAATATATATTTATATCAGAATTTGATATTTCAATATTTATGTCAACTTGAGTTCATATTGATTAAGAATCAGTGCTTGGCATATATGTTATATTTTTAAAACAAATTAATTAAAATTTTGAACAAAAATTTATACGATTTAATTACGTTCTTTTCAGAACACTCAAAGCAGTATTTTTTAAAATACTGTGTCATAAATGCATCATTTTGTCAGAATGGGAAAAACCAATTTTATGCTTGTTTACTCGGTTTAATCTAGCGTTCGATCAAAATTTTAATTTAAAGATGCCGAAATAAGTTCACCAACGATCATTCAATGCTTTTAAATTCTCTTTTCACATTTCAGGCAAATCGCGTGGCTAAATATAATTAACGTCAATCAAACGTGTGCGGCTCGCGTGAAAGTCTTGTATTTTCTGGTATTAGATCATAGTACAAGTTATGTGTTTGCAAATATTCCCCGGTGAATCGTTGAGTTTGACACCTTTTGTCATAATAATTATATTCTATTCCACAGGCAGTATTTATCATTTATTTTTTTATAGGAACTATTTTTTCATAGGAACATGTACGAAATTATTTATAAACACCAAACAATATCTGGTAATTTCATTTTAACAGTATTTATCATATTATTAAATTATGTGTCGTATGCAGGTCAAATAATTTAAACTTATGAATGCCCTTGATTGATTACTAATTAATAGTGAAATTTATTTTACTTTGAAAAATTATTAAACAATTAAGGAAATATATTATATTATATACTGCGTTAATAAAAACAAATTTTATTTTCTTAAAAAATCCTTGACATAATAATTTTATTAAATAATTAAAAAGAAATACAATTTTAGCATGTGTAAATCAAATTGTTAAGGATGCAATTGAGTAATTTAACATTAAAAAGAAAAAAAAATAGTTAGTCAATATAAAAAAGGAAATTGTACCTTTTATGCTTAATAAAATAAGTAGAAATATATCTTACTTGGGTATCTCTTAATTTTTTTACGGAATCTTCTACATAATAAAGATTTTCGTATTCATCTCGAGATAACATGTACTCATTCAAAGGTTCAGTTGCACGTTTTTTTCGGGTTGCCTTTTCTTCATGTTCATCTTCACTTAGAGAACCCTGGTGATTTTTTATAAAGATATAAAACTTGAAATTAATATTAAGATAATATTTTTTTATTAATTAATTTTTATTCATTAATTAATAATTTATAATAAGTCGTTTTTTTTCTTTTAATGTAAATTTTGATTTTTTTTATTCAAATACGTAATATTCTTTATTATGAAGCTCGCGTTGCTAGTCCATAAAATTATTATGCTAATGATAATATTTATTATTCAGTACTTTTAAGTTTTTACTTTTTTTAGCATTTAATTTTTTTGTAAAAAACACTATAAACATTTTTTAAATATTGAAATATGTATTTGATATCGATCGATTACCTAACTACTTGTTACCTATATATAACAAGTATATTATAAAAAACTAGTTTATTATGAAATATGCGTTGAAACAGAGCATAAAAATTTTGTTACAATTAAAAATATTTGCTTTTAAAAAAATCAAAATTTGCTTTCATACTGTTTCGTTGTCTTCTTCTTCGGAACCTTCGCTCATGGAAAGCTGATCAGCCACATGGACGTCCACAGTAAACTTTTCAGGATAAAGAAGCCGATATAAGGATTCAGAAATTTTCACTTTTTTAGGAGGTGGTTTCTGTAAAAAAGAGAACTTATAATCCTGATTTCTTGAAAAAATCATACATGATAGTTATGGAAGCTCGCCAGAAGGTGAATTCTGTATTAGAACTGAAAAACCTCGATTAATTCTTAGTTGACTTACCTTTTTGCGAGGACCATGAGATATGGATTCGCAATATAAATATAACTGAAAGAGGGGACATTCAAGAATTTCAGGCTGAGCCTCTTCGATAGACATAAATCGATTTAGTATCATCGCCTTTGTTCGCATTAATTCTTGGTTCTATAAATGTAAACAGAATAAGAGCTTTAAATTTTCTTATGATTTGCATAATAAAAGCAACCATAATCTTTGCACATAAATACATAGTCACATAGAATATTGATATTTGTATTCAATAGATTTCTCGAGTTTTGTTAGCAAGCATACTGTCAAAACGAAAAGCTTCTTTGAAACTTTTTTATTAGCTATCGAGAAATCGTATATTATAAAGAATACCAAAAACTTATTTTAAATGTAATTGTCAGTTTCTTTTAGTCTTATACATTTTATTTAATCATTATTTAGTTTTTTCAAATTTTTTTTTAATTTTGATTAATATTAAAAACATTTTTTAATAAGTTTTAAATTACTTATTTATACGTATACAATTAAAAATGAATACGAAATTAAAAATTATTTGTATGTAAAAATAATAACACGCATATATTTAAATGTATGAAAATTCAAAAAGAAAAAAAATCTTTGCTTATTATTTGAAATTGTATAAAAAAATTCAAATAATTTAAAGTATATTTGTAGCTATTATGAAATGTCAAATTAAAAATAAATATTCATTATTATCTATTTGAAATATATTCAAACAATATTATTTTTTAAATCTATCAAATCAATCATTTTTAATTAAATTAAAAAAGAATTATTTAAAAAAAAATTACATGTATAATATAAAATAATATTTTCTTAATTTTTAATGCCTTAATATTCAATTTATTTCCTATAATAGTTAAGCTTTATATAAATTATAATAGATTTCTATTGATATTTAATTATAAAACAATTAATGGCTGTTTTAAATATTTATTGTCTTTATAAAATGAAAAATTGTTAGATACTTAATCTTTTTTAAAATGTATCTAATTTCCAGTATTATAATTGAATAATTTAATTGTTAAGTTCATGTAATTATTAAAATGGTAAGGCGATCATTCTACTTTGATAATATGGATTATATATTAATAGTTACTATCACCATATTATGTCCGAATAATTATTATAATACGATGATACTAATTCACGGATTCTTAGTGCATAAATTAAAGTGCAAAATAAGAAAATCATTATTAAACTCATACATTACAATTTAAATAATAATCATACTTTTTCGAGCAATGATTATTATCTTTTACTCTTTGTTTCTTTTAAACTATGATAGATAATTAACGAAAATACCTTTTGATATTTTTGCAATATCAACATTTTTATTGCTCTAGTGATATATATTGTCATTAAATCTACAAGACACAGATTCCATTGTCTTTCACTCTAGAAATAATTAAACCAATATTTATATTTTTACAGTCTTCAACTCAATTTTTATATTTTTATGCTGTTATTGGCATGATTCATATACGATTGCCTATAATCGGCTCAATATAATGAAGCTGCAATAAATCATTTTTATAAGCACATTTTTATAAAATAATATCATGGTATTTTAAAGCCTTGTTGTCTCCTAATTAAATTATTCGTATATTTACTTTTTAATTTATATTTTTTACTTATTTAGTTAATAATGTGAATTGTATTAAAGTATTTAATTCATTCATCTGGAGAACTTTGAACAGTGCACTGGTGGAGAAATTCTAAGAAATCAAAAAAAGAAGGTTACTTTTTTTTCTTTTTTTTTTTTTTGTATTAAACTCATGTTTTGAAAAACTTGATTCTTTGATTTTATACTAATCACTAATAATTATTTCAAAAATAACTTTGATAATTTTGAATTATTCATTCATCATTTATACCATTATTAAGAAATCTTTTACAATAATTGTATATATAAATTAACATAGATACTTAATAAAAATTTTAAATATTGTATGAATTAAAATAAAATTAATAATTTTAGGTTAAAAATTCATAATTTTAAATATATAATGGGTCATTTATTATTAATAAAAATGTCTATTTTAGAAAATGTTTAAACTTATTTTAAAGTCCATGGATTTCAACAATTTCATTTAGAAATACAGTCATAGAGTCGCAATGATTAATTTGGACCAATCAATTTTAGTTTAAATGTTCCTGAATAATAATTAAATTTCATTAAATCAAACGAAAATGAATTGAAGTATAATAAATTCTGGCATATAATTAAATTTTAACATAAAAAAAGAACTTATTTCAATATAAAAGATGCAGTTTTTCAATTTTGCTTTTCTGAAATTACGCGAATAATGATATTTTCTTATAATAAACATTTTATTTAATTATCGTGGGAGCATTTAATAAAATGAGATAAGATCGATAATTTTGTTTATTTTACAATTTTATTTGTTGTTTTTAGTTAAAATAATTTTTAATGTTGAAAATTTCCTGATAATCAAAGTAAAAAAAGAAAAAGACTCTTTAACTTTTCATTTTTCTAATGGGATAACAAAAAATTGCATTTCCAGTATTTTATTTTTGGTGAGTTGTTTTGATGGTGCATTTGAGTATTTTAGTCAAATTTACCCCGTGACATTGCGTATTTTGTTTTTCGACACTCTTTCGACACTTTTTCGACATAATGCAACTGATTTTTAGAGGATGCAGTTAACGGAGCTTTCATCGAAGATGGGTTTACGAGCATGATCTTATGCCCAAATCATTTATTTTCATAATTATTTTGATTTACTTATTGTTGTGATCGTTAAGTCGTTATTTTCCGACCTTTCTCTCCTGAATTCGGGATGCTTGCATGCTCTCGTGATCTTCGCGGATTCTTTGTACGAGAGTCTGCATGTAATTTCGATCGGTCAGCCTTACGATGTTACTGCCCATCAACGCCTCTAACCTCGATTTCACCGCCGAGAAGGAGAAGCTGTAAAAAGTACATGATTTTTATAAAAACGTGACATGTATTTTTTATCGCGATTCGGTCTTGTAACTGTATCGAGAGAGTAAAATGTCGCGTAAGACATGCGGCTGAAATATTCAGAGAGCTTGCGTATCTTCGGGTTTATATAGTTCCGGTGAATCGTGCCCGGCATAACTCCAACAGGAACCCCATTACTCGTGTTAAGATTAGTTTTGAAATGTCGGTATATGATATCAAAGCAAACGAATACCTACAGCCTTCTCTATGAGTAATAATCTAATTATATTATTCAGTAGCTGCATTTCTTCACTTTGGTTACCACGCAAAGCCTCTCTACTATGGCCGTGAAAACAAACTTTAAATCGTTACTAATTGTCTGCTGAATAATTATTAATAATCGATTTTAGAATCGTTAAACCAATGCCGAGGAAATCAATTTGCGTGGGTCTCGGCCAATTGAGAAAACATTGGCGAAAGAAAAAAGAAAACTGCTGCGTTTTGTACTCGTCCATTGCGGGGGTGGTAATAAACAAATTGGGCGCAATTCGCGAATTTCATGTGTGTGTCGCCTGGCTCACGAGATGCTTTTTTAAGCATCGCCTTTGAATTTTCAACAATAATTTTTTAGACATCCTTACGCGGTGATGATTGGATTTCAAACTCTGAAGACTATCCTGATGCAAAATCTAGAACTTCATTGAACAGCATCCTTAATCCTTAACATTTAATTTCATAGTTTTTGACCAATTTATACTTTTTTATATCCTGTACATTACTTGGTATATATAAATGAATTTTCAGTTGTATTTAGTACGTATGTTTTTATAAAAAAAATAAAAAATACTTAAAAAATATTTTTTTTTTAAAAACTAGACTTTAAAAGTTGATATATTATAAATCAATAATTTTCGTGTATACGTGATTTCAATTTATTGAAATAATATTTCGTATTTATTAATATTCTATCATGATGTGTATATTATGTAAATAATTGTAAGTTTAAGTTATATTTTTTACATTTTATATGCCGAAAAAAAGCCAAGGAACATAAATATATAAACATAAATATAAATAATATATAAACAAATAACAATAAATTATCATGCATAAATAAGTAATAAATCAATACACGTAAGGTAAAAAGTTTTTATAAGTTATATTTAATTATTTTAATTACAAATATTTCATTAAAAATATGTTTTCAAAACTATTATTTTTCTTAAAATAAATATTGTCGATCACAAAAATTGAATAAAGGTAAAATCAATCAGATTGTATGAATGCATATTCTTAAAAATAATAATTCAATTAGAATAACCAATTAAACTAATAAATATCCACATCAAAATGAAAAATATAAACACCTTTTCCGAATAAGTACGTTTCAAAAAAATAAGAAATAAACAATAGAAAACAATACTCGAAAAAGTAAAATTATGATTCAAAGAAATTTTTTTAATCAATTTTGAAATAATTCTTAATCGCTGAAATGTCATTCTCCTCTGATCGCGAATTCGTTTTCATTAGGCAGTTCGAAATATCCCTCGAATATTTTGCAATTACTCGACTCGTGATCTCGCGATTATTTCGTTCCTATCAATTCCACCTCACAAACTGATGATTTATGTTGGCCTCCATAACAGCGACGGCGCACCAGGTCATAACTTGGCGCAGGCAATCCTTTTTTTCACATCGGGACTCTCATCGTCGACCTGGTGACTTTGACACCCCCATTTCATTCGAGAAGAGATATTTAATTTGATTGTTTAAGCTAAAATTGGGAACGGGGTTCAAGAAATGTTTTACTATTTTGACCTTATTCAAGATGCGATTCATAGAAGTACGAATGACAACACGATAAACTTGAAACGGGAAAGATTTAATTAAATTTTGGAATTGCGGTTTGCCATAGTTTTTATTGCAATGAACTGTCACAATCGTCAGTATATTGAATAATTGGTCACATTTTTCGGGAATCATTAGTTTTCTTTTTATATATGATTGAAAAAGAAAGTCTTCTGAATATGTAATTTTATTTAATAATTGCAGATCCTTAATATTAAAAAAAATTACTTGAAAGTAATTAAAATAATTTATTACCAAAATGAATTATTTTCTCATTAGTAACAATAAATAATGAAAAAAATATTTTTTTTTTATTTGCAGTAATTTTTTGATATAACAACTCATTAGAAACTTGTATTTTAAAATATATTCTATTAAAATTACAAGTAGTTGGTAATAGAATACACTCCTACATAAATAAAATTTTGTACAATAAAATTAAGACAATAAATTTTTTATAAATTATAAATTATATTACATGTCTATACATGTCTAATTGCGTATTATTATATTGTTTATATAAATTCTCTTAATTAATATCCATAAAATAATTTTAGTAAAATCATTAACCATTTTAAAAACATAAAAGTATATATATATACAGTTTGTGCGTATGTTTATAATAATTTTAATATGCTATTTTATATTTTTAATTAGTATGAGACTCCTAAATAGCTGTTATAGAATATGAAATACATAAATATTATGAGGTTACTTTTCAAATTTAAATCTTTTAATATAAGAAGTTTAAACTTTTTATACAGATAATTTTATTTTTTTAATACTGTCGTATATTGAAAAATCATTTTACAAATAATATACTCAAGAATATTAAATACAAATAAGATTGTACAAATTTTTATCTTTTTAATTTTAACCTAATAATTGCAGAATTTATTTATAATATCTCGTCAATAATACATCTTCTTTTTTTTAAATTTATAGGCTACAGATTGTAGTTTATATCAAACTTACCAACCAGTTAGAAAGAAAAAATCGTAATAATCAACCATGATGTTAGCACTGAGTTAAAATATGATCGACTAAAAATTTTTCTTTCTAATGCCGTGATTTGAAAGGATGGTACAAGGGCAACCATTAAGTTAAGGCGCAATTCCTTGTGACACATTTCAATCCAATGCATCCTTTTTTATTTCTCATTGTATCCGTTTAGTGAAAAGAAAATAAATTATCCTTTCATGCAGTGGCTAAAGGAAGCAAAAATCAATTTAATAATAGTCGGGGACGATTGAAATAAACACAGTCTCCAGAGGTTTATTTTATTTTAGCATGTATTAACGTCTATAAAATATTTCATTTATTTAAAAATCTATATTGTCTTTCAAAATAATGATCCAGACAACTTAGCATTGTATCTATTTATTATAAATTAAAATGTTAAATTTAAACTAATTTATAATTGCAATTGAAGGTAATTATCAACATTATAAATAAATGAGAATAAATTAATTAAAATTGAATTAAAAAAATGATGATGATATTTCTAAATTGTTTTTGTTTTTTATTATTAAATTTTTTAATAATTTATATTATATGTATGAGAGATTTATAAAAAAAGAGTTTTCAAAGTAAAAATATAAATAAATAAAAAAAAAATTATTCCTGATACCAATAGCTGTAACATTGTTATTTTTAATATATATCAACTTATTTACAATAAAATTATTTGCTACTTAAAAATTATGAAGGGTGTTTTATCAGAATTTTAATTATACATGTATACACTTAAGTTATTTCTACAAGTTTTTCAAATTTTTCTTTTTTAAAGAGAAACATTTTTTATTTTGTTTTTCTTAATTTATACAAGGATGTATCGTCAAAATCAAGTACATAAATACCACAAAAACAAAATTGATTATCAGTCCATTGCTATAAATATTTGTTATCGTAATTCTGAACTAATATTAACTTGGGAATTACTGTAACCCTATATTGAATATTTATTTAATAGCCGTTTTAAAAATGTAGAGAACCCTTGGTAGGGTCTACCTGTTAAGGTAACTAATAAAAATTAAATGGTTTTGCTGCGTTTTCCTGGAATTTAACATTTTTAAAACGCCAAAGATTAAATTGAATATGCAAGAACTGATAAAGGAGAAGCGTTCCCAATGAATTTGTACATCATTTGTTTAAATAGTTTCCATGATAACATCAAACAAATAAAAATTTTTTTAAATATATTACAAAGACCATTTGTACAAAGATCAGTTGATGTAAAATAATTTAAACGTAAAATATTATTGCTTATTAAAAAGTTTTTTTTAAACATTAGTTAGTACCAATAAATAATTTATTTACATTATATTTTATTTTATATATTTGAATAATAAAAATATTAACATTGAAATAACATATAGCTATTAAATAAGATAAGTTTTTTTTATTTCTTTTAATTGATAAATATTAAAGATATAATTTAAAAAAGTACTTTCGGAGATAAGACGAAAACTTTTATTTCAATATTGTCAAATATTTTAAAAAATCCACATAACACGTACACTTATGTACGTGTATAATAATCATATTAACCTAAAAACCATACTTTTAATTTTACAGATACCTAAGAAATGTACGATATGGGTTTTACAAATTTCATAGCTATTTCATAACCATTGACATTATGTCGTTATTCAAGTAATACATAAAATAAAATAAATAAAAGAACATTCCTATAAAATTCTTTTTAATATGAACGATACTTATGCAATCCAATGTGTAATATTTTTCTTTAAAATATTCGACAATTACTATGGATATTATATACATGAAAATCAAAAATTTTCTTTGTAAAATGATATTTTAGTCAATAAAGTCTTTAACATAATAAAAATAATAATTATGGAGGGTATTTTTAAAAAGAATTTACCTAAAGTTTATTATACTTTAATATTTTAATTATAATTCTTTTTTTAAGGAGTTAATACTTTACGAAAAATAATTATTGAATATTCATTGGTAAATAAAAATTATAAATTTATTTTTTTTTTTAAATGTTAAATTAAATTAATTGTTCGTATATATATGAAATCGTGAACTAGAAATTGTCAAATAATTAATTAAAAGATGTTTAATATAAAATTATTGACCACATTTTAATATAAAAAAAGAAAGTCAAGTGTCAATAATTCCACATTGAAAAAGTTAATTCGAATGTGAAAAAAAAAAGAAGAAAAAAGTTCAAAGAGACTTTACGTATCCTTAGAGCATAAAAATACACAATATTTGTTCTCCTTTTCTTAGATCATCATTTAGATTGTGGTGTACGTGTGCTGACAATGACGTCATTGGAAACGGGGGCGGGGATTAAAAGACAAATTGGAAAGCGACCCATAAATTTCGATGGTCGCCGTTTAGTCCCTTAACACGAAGTACTGCCGACTACCCCATTTTGCCGACTATACAGGAGATGCTTAGGGGTTACATCGATTTTTCGGCACAAGAGTAGCTATGATACAAATGCAGGTGTTGATATGGGAAACAGTGACATGAATTTTTCAGTAGAAAATATGTGTAAACCGACACTTATAAAGATAAATGTGGGTGATTTCAGAGATACACGTTATATGTGACAGAATAATTATTACTCTTGAATGAATTTGCCTATATCTATAAATGTCGACAAATTTTTTGCATAGCAATAACTGATTTTCTCTGTTATTCTAATAGTTTAAAACAAATTTATTCTTGAAAAAATTGCTTTTATAGTCTTTGCAACTCCAATATTTATGATGAAAATTTAATCTCTAAATATTAGTTGAAAGTTTTTGTATACAAAGAGGAGTGAAAAATGAGTTTGTGAATAGAAAGAGATGTGAAATACTTTTATAACATGCATACGTGTTATAAAATATAATAATTATTATTATATAACGATTTTTTTTCTAGATTTTTTAATTTCATTTTATTGCATTATTTACTACTTTACTAGAAAAAAGTTTTATCAACTACAAAAATATAGTAGATACAATTAGAAATGAATATCTTACCCTCTTATAACCAAAGTGAGCTCAGTTTAAATGAAATTATTTTCAAAATCAAATTATTTATAAATATATCCATTAAAATAAAATTTAATTTTAATTAGCAGTTTATAATATTTTAATAATTTATATACATAAAAAATGAAAAAAATTTTGATTTTAAAATTAATTATTTATTTCAGATATTAACAAAAACATTTCAAAAATGAATATTGTGTTTCATTCATCTTTTAAAATTAATAATTATATTAATATTTTTCAATTATATACCTCATATATATTATATATAAATTAAATCCATTTTATTTTTATGGTATTTTTTTAATAAAAAAATATTTATCATTTAATAATATTTGTTAATATAACATTGTGTGTGCTTAGTATTCAATTAGTTCTGATTAAATTTTAATTAAGTGTAAAAAGTATTTCTTAAAACATAATTCTAGGAAAAATGTATTTAGTTATACATTTTAAGAAAAACATTTGTATTAAACATTCAAATCTATAAAGGTATTTTGTTTTTTTGTTTTTTTTTCATAATCATACGTATTATATTTTTAGCCTTGCATCAATAATACAATAAATTAATTTATTTAACTAAAAATTCATGTGACACAACAGTTGCTTCATTTTCGATTATTATTCAATTTAAACAAGTCTTTGTGTAAAACTTAATTTCCATTTCAATAATTCTAGTCAGATTTGTCAAAAACAAAGGAAACATCAGAAACAGAAACCGAAAGTAGAAAAAGGGGGAAAGATAGGAGTAAATTAAAGAGAAACTAAGTAGCAAGTGAGATACATGAGTCGGAAAACTAAAAGAATACACAAATGTTACCCAAGTATTTATTTTTCACTAGTGACCACAGAGGATATTAACATAAAACAGTTATATGTTTGCTATCGTAACATATATTCGAGAAAATGAAGACACGCACACGGAATGAGTCGGTTCATGAATCGGCAAACGTTGATATTGAAAGGACTGTTGACGATATTTTCAAGTTTTATATTTATACCTGAAGGGCCAAAGCGTTTCACGTACGTACGACAATATTTTTTTGTTACGTAAAAAAGTTAACTAATGTGGAATAGTGCTTATTAAAAAAAGAAAAACATACAGTATGAATACGAAAGCTCTACCTTCTTTCTATTTTTGGAGGCATCTGGATTTTTTTAACTATAAATTAACTATAAATTAGGATTTAACAGCTTAGGCGAATAAATCCCAAAAATTAATTAGTTCATATTAATTTATTAAAAAATTACTACTTTATGATTAAAATATAAGTAATTGATTTAATTTTTAAAATTTCCATTCAAATTATATTTAATTTTGAAAAAAATGTTATTTTACTTCTTTATTTTTATTAGAAATCTCGTTTGTAAGAGATAGTTAAGTTTAAAATCAACTTCATATCGATGTCATAAAATTGATGGATTAAATGATGTACATGAATTTGCATTAATAATATGTATTACTGAAATTCTATTCTTTAATATTTATTATCGATCCATAAACTTTTGTCGAATTCATATATAGACAATAATGTACTTCTATATCAATACATATTTATCATTATTATTATATATCAATAACTATATAATTATTAAAAAGTTTAATAATTATATTATTAAAATGTTTTGATAATATTTTTATTCTAAATTGTATAATATTGTACTACACTCTTTTTAAATAAATTTTTAATTATTATATGAGGGCTTCGCAGAGTACATAATAATAAAAAACAGTATAAATACTTAAATGACATCGTTTTAATGAAATAATTTCCTTACAAATCCTATTTTTTAGTATAAAATGATTTAAAGATATTTTTTATAACAAAAATTTCAAGAATTATCCGAAAAAATTCTTTAGGATAATATTCCAATAGTATTTAAAAGAAATCTAACATTTTAAAGGCTTAATTTATTAAAATAAAGCGGTGGTCACTATAATAAATTTATTAAATTTTTTTAAATAGCTATTTAAAGAATATTTTTTCTACATAAACTCCATGACATACACATGCATGTAAAAGCTTTATAAATATTTTGATTTTTTTTTTTTTTTTTTTTTTTTTTTTTTTAAAAATTAAAAAGTATATTTGGATATTGAAAAATCATTTGAGAAAATATAAAACAAATATAATTCTTGCTATAACATTATATAAATTAAACTATTTTAAATCAAAATAATTTCACATTTTATAAAATTTTTATATTTAAAAGAATTAAGAATAAGCTATATTATAAAAGAAAATGGGTTTTAAAATTTAATTTGTGCTACCTGAAGGAATGGGACACAACGGTAGCCTAATATCTCAAATAAGTATGCATCTGTAGTGCTGATCTTACACTTACCATGAGAATAACAGATAATGTATAACAAAATATTTGGACAGAGGTACTTTAAATTAATTTTTTTTCTTTCAATTTTCAGTGTAATTAAAGCGAAAGTTTAAAAATTTTTAAGCATATTAAGCAATGCAAGTACGCAAAATATTTTGAAATATTATGAAATCGCAGATTCTAATTACTTAACTTCTGATTAAAGAAATCTTTCATATTTATTTAGGCTTCTACGAACAATTTTCTTTTATGATATATGAAATTTAAAATGTAGTTGGTATTACTACATTTAAAATTTTTATTTTTAATGAAAATATTAGAATGTTCTTTCTTTATTTTTAATACAAACTTTCTTAAAAAGTATAAATATAAAATGAATAAAAATAATTTAGAAACTTTAAGTTTTAAATTCTACTATAATTAGACATTTCCATAAATCGAGATTAAATAAAAATAAATTTTACTTTTATTTTTTTCTACAACAATACAATATAAATTTGAATTTGAAAAATTCAAGTGATTTATTGATAAAGAAAAAAAATATATATAACATCTATAATCCATATTTTTGATCTTACATATTAACAACATATTTTTGTTTAATGTATTAATTTTTTTTTTTTTTTTTAATAGAAAAATTTAAAGCAATACATTTGAATTATTAATCTTATCCGTATTTTAAATATTTTTTTATATGGTAATTTTGATGACTAATCAGTGTACATTTTAAGATCGATATTATTGCTCTATATTTCTTAACATTAATTACAATTGAAAATATTTCTTTTATTATTTTAAAATACATGAATTATTTTTATACAAAGATTTTTCTTCTATTATTAAAAAAAAACAAATACATATTACTATTTATTTTAAAAAATGTAAGAGGCAATGTAAGAAATTTTAATTCTCATCTAACATACTACTCAATTTGTTTATCTACCTGCAATCTATCAGATTTCCACTATCCAAATTAGGAATTCGAGGTTTCTTAGCAATTTTGTCTTTGTGCAGATCCTCATCCTCCTCCAACTCCGCTTTAACTTTGTTCGAGATATTTTCGAGCCAATGGTCGACGTCATCCTCACGCTTTTGCGAGTAAGACGGAGTTTCTAAAGCCATAAGCAACTCCACAGTCGCCCAAAATCCTCCACCAACAGTCATATTTGTACACGAATTTATGTCTTCAAAAAATCTTTAAATCTGACTTCTAAATATGCCCACATATTTTGAGCTCGCGCTTGAACTCGAAACAATGCTTTTATCGCAAATTTCAGCAAGTCTTTTTACAATCGATAAAATACGAGGCGTTATTTTTTTTTCTGAAGTACTTTTTAATATAAAAGAATATATGAAAAACTTTCTCCGACATTTTTTTTAGAAATAGCTAGCGACGCATAAGAACAAATATTTGGAATTAATGCACGATTTATGGAAAAGCACATAAAAGAGAATCGAGATTTATGGTGAAGATTTATTTAAAATCTTCTCCATAAAATAAATCGCAATGAATGTGCGGATAATTGCTCTTTAAATAATTATGTTACCCGAAGTGAGCACATTTTTTTTTAAGAAAGCTAAACAATTTTATTTCTGCACGTTGACAATAAATAATTCGTTTATTAAAAGTGTATATTCTTAATTGAAGGCAACGAATCTCCAGTCTAGTTCCAATAAATTTAATAAATAACTCAAATAAATAACTTGGAAAAGCAAATAAACGTCAGTAAACTTATGGCCTTTTTACTATTAAAAATATTAGATCAAAGTAGAAAATTCAATGCACGCGACCGGGAAAATCAACCTTTTTGTTCTCTTCTGGTCGGGCCACAAGGCGCGAATAAACTTGATATCCTTGATCGTAATAGGCGGTGGCGGTTATAGGGAGTGAAGAACGTCTGGGGGTGGTACAACGTCACTTACGCGTATTTCACGTGAGGTGGCTCCCACCAATTGAGTGGCCTTTCGTAAGGGTCGACCGAGGCCTCGAACATCATCTTCAGCTGCGCTTCCTCGCGCTGTTTATTGCGTAGACGAAGAGCGTTCGCCTCCTCGGGGCTGAGCTCCGACCGGATGACCCTTTCGCAGCTTGGCTTGACATTTCGGGACGACTTCTCCTGGTTTGATGCATCCTTCCTCGGGGTCTTGTCACACTTTGATTTAGCCTTGCTCTCGCTCTCATTCGCAGGCTTCGTTTTGGTGTCCTTTGGCGATTTTTTTGAGGTTATGTTTTTGTCGGAGCAGCACGTCCCCGATGCCGCGCTTTTCTTCTCAGGCATTTTTTTTAACGGTCACCTCGCTTTTTTAACCGCATTAACCCTTGGTCACCAATAATTCACCGATAATTTTCATCAAAACTTTTCGGGTCAAAGCTTGACTTTAAATTTAACAGCCGTTGCAGATTCTTTTTATGATTTACGATAAAAACAATTGAGACAAGTAATGTGAAAACGTTTGGGATCTGGACAATTTTTAATATCCATTTTTATTTATAAAACTGATTTGTTTGATTCCATTCTATCAATAGTAATACAGATGCATAAAAAATGTTCGGTAACATGTGATTACTTAATGAATATTCACTGTGACTTCTGATTCTTTTCTTTTGCGTATGATTTTCCAACATTTTTGTGTAATTTTAATCTACATGTATTGTATTAACACTTGGTGACTTTAATACTATTATTCATGTATGAATGGCCGGAAAGTCTTCGCACACTTTTTAAAAACCGTTCCCAGGCCTCGCGATCTTCCTTCTTTTGAGGTCCCCATTCTTTTGTTGGATTTACTCCATATTTGATTTTGTCCTTCAGTGTTCCCTAAATAAACAATATTAAGTTACAATGTTAACTAAATATATTATACAACTAAAATATTATTGTATTGCGTATATTAAAATACTAATTAATATTTTTTTGAATTTAATCGTAAAAATATTTTTATAAAAAAAATTTACGTAAATTTATTTATTTGCTAAATTTTTCAAATGCACAAGTTTGTTTTTATAGTTTAAAATGAAGTTTACATAATATTTAGTGGAAAATAGATAAAAACATTTTTTTGTAAAGTATATAATCCATGAATTTTACTTTGCTTTATTAGTACTAGAATTTTACAGTATCATAGTTGAACTATCTAATTTATTTTCTTTTGAAAATTGATATTGTAGATTTATATGTATTTATTTCTAAATGTATACATAAATTATAATTGTATAATTCTTTAAATAATCTTTCCATTTAAAAATTATTTAAAAATTAAAAAATATATAATCTCGATTATATTTTTTATTTTGTAAAATAATTTTTTCTTTATATTTTGTAAAAAATATAAATAATAATAAATAACCTTAAATCATAATGTATGCATACCGTCAATGCAATAATGTAATCAATAATATATAATTCGATTACGTGTGCACATCGAAGGAAAGAATGATAAAACTATTCCTATATTATAAAATCAAAATAACAAAGTATAATTTTAGATCGAGTTGAATACTTTTCATAATCAAATGTTCTTTAAGAATATCTATAAAAATTTTGAGTATTCGTAAAAATACCTTGGAGAGCGTCAAATAGCTAATCGCGTATCCTGGAATGCATAACATACTGATAAGACATGAACACCATCCGAGAGCCACAGCCCATTCCGGGTAGGCGATTCCATTATAAGTCAACCGGGTGTTGAAGAGGATCGTCGTCACGAAAATAAACTTCAGAGACAAAAGTGTATTTGAATTAATTTAGCATTATTATTTATGAATAATTGATGTTCATTTATTTAGAGACTTGTATATCGAATGCAATATATTTCGCAGTCGATATTTGTAATTCGTTATTAGTCAATGTTAGTTTAATATTAGTGTATTTATTAGGCAAAATTGGAGAATTTATTGAACTCACAGATAATATAATTGGTGTGATATATTTCCAACAAAGCGGCCACCACCAATGTAGTTTTTCACCAATCATAAATTCGACATCTCGAACGAAATTTTCGCAGCCTAATACAAAGCATTAGATATTGACGTATAAAATTAAATGTAATAATAAATTAACTTTATTTCGAATATTTTTTACCGTAAGTCCATCCAACGACAATTACTTCAACAAGACAGATAGAGATAACGGAGATCGATGCAGCGTACCAGTCCAACATTTGAAGAATATACATTCCCCCCTTGATTAAATGAATAAAACATTAATGAAAGCGAAATCAATGCTTATGGATTTGTATAAAAATGTCAACTTACATTGGTAACAAACACAATGGAACCAAGGAATAAAAGTACCATTGACATAAGAGTAACCATATGCTTTCTTTTCCTCAAGTTTGGATACGCATCCGTAACACTTGATATAATGGCTTCAATTTGTACAAACTGATGGAAATTTGAAAGTTAAGAATGTATCGGTGATGAAAAGAAACTCATAATACTTACACAGCTATCCATTCCTAAGAGGTATAGCATGAAAAAAAATAGGACAGCCCAAAATTGAGGGAAAGGAAGCATTGTTATCGCTTCCGGATAAGTTACAAAAGCTAACCCGGGCCCTGTAAGAATACAATTTCAATTACAAATTAATTCACGTCTAATGCAGTCTGCTTACAAATGAGATCCCAACCTCCAGTTGCAACAGTTGATACCGGAAGTCCAGTTTTGTAAGCCATAAAACCGAGTACTGAGAAAACCACGAAACCAGCAAAGATACTTGTGCCGCAATTGAGAATTGGTACTAATATTGAGTCCCTGAATCAATAGTAGACTCATCAATACTCACTCCTACTAGTTTGTAATAATCTCTTGCTGTTTCGTCTAATGCTCAGGTGTTAATGATAACGCTGAAAACACACAGTCGTGACAATCTCGGATACAACTAAAACAGCAAGAGATTATTATCAACTTATTAGGGAAAAACATAGTCTCTCTCTACGATTTGTTAAATACTAACAATCGATTGTTATTCCGAAAGGGATTGTAGCTGGCCATATTAACAATGCCTCCCCAACCAGGACCAAGAGAGAAAAATATTTGAATGGCAGCATCCGCCCAAACCTTACAAGTAATTAGTATTTTTATTTTTAAATTATTATTTTTTAATCAGTGCTAAACAAAAACTGTTGTCAATATATAATTGTCTAATTATACATTATGTAATCATAATTATTAACATTCTAAATACATTCAAACTGTAAATAAATTTAAAGTCTAAATATACTATAAATAAATATAAATAACAAATAAATATGTAATAAAGTAACAATTTTTGTTGTTGGAGACACCTTATTGGTATTATTTCAAATTAATTATTTTGATAAACATTATACTTTCAAATTTAGTAATTCATCCCATTTTGGCATGATGTAGAAAAGTATTCCATCCATGGCTCCGGGAAGCGTGACACCTCTTACGAATAAAACAAATAGTATGATGAATGGAAAAGTTGCGGTAAAGTAAACAACCTGTGGTAATAAATTTTAATTATCTCCCATATCGAACAATTTGAAATGAGATATGGGATTTTTATCGGTAAAACAATATACCTTGCCGACAGTCTTAACTCCATTGCATATGCATAAAAATACTATAATCCATGAAATTAAGTTGCAAACGAATAGTGGCCAAACTATTCCGCCAATATCATCAATACTGTCAGATATTTTAAGAATGTGATTACTGCAATTAGAATTAATTTATCTATAAAAACATTATATTTAAAATAATCTGTATACATTAAAAACTTTAGAGTAAAATTGTATCCCTCGAGATTGTACAATTTTTTCCACTTAAAAATCAAGTGATCTATTTGTAAAATAATAAACATACAGAAAGATAAATAAAAAAATAAGACTCACTGAAAAAATTCATCTGCGGGTGTCTTCGTCTTTTCAATCAACTGAATTTGATCGGTTGTATTTTTCTTTGTGAATACTTCACCACCTAACTATTAATAAAAAATGGCAAATATAAGCCAATATCACTGTTTATTATTTAAAATAAATAATTAAAAATGTTTACTCTACATCAATCATGTTTCAACATTTTAAAGCTAGTTTTTTAATGTAATATTTTGGTCAATATTTACTTTATGTTTTTTCTTTAAAACCGCATATGATACCACAATTATGAATAACCGTTAAACGTTATAATTCGTCCACATGACAATTATTTATCTCTTACTAAAGTAACGAAAGTGACTCATCGTTGCACACCTTCAAACAGCCATACGTATTCCATGGGTTGTCACAATCTGCCCAAGGTAAGGTACTTCTGACTGACATAACCAGGAACATGAGCGGATAAGCAATTATTACGTTATAGTACATCGTGCAAATGATGTTAACTATCACGATGGCAAACCCAGCACCTTCCAGATAAAATACGATATGGGATAGGTGAGATATACCTGTATAAATAAATTTTTGTACAAAAATAATTTCACCTTTGAATATGGGACTCATCCGGAACATCGTTATGCATCCGGTGCCTCCGAATTGACCCATAGAAGATTCCATGAAAAAGAGGGGAATCCCACATAGAAATAGCATCAACAGGTAAGGCACGAGAAAGGCTCCTGTAAAATTTAGTTTAAAATATTTCTTATGGTGAAATTGGCAGATATTGCTTATCTCTTATTTATTGTACAAAAAAAAAATTACAAATATTATTTGTGCTTTTTTATTTCTGAACAATGCGCGAATCAATGTTGATTAAAAAAAATATTTATTGTCGTTCAGATTTAAAAATTTTGATATTTTTAAATTAAATGAAATACATAAAAAGGATATACATACACTCATAAAAATAACCACAAATAAATTAAAATTTTTTTTATTCAGAATAGAATTTTTTTATAATTTTTCATTCAAATTTATTTTTTAAATATAAATGCAGAAGTGGAATTCACCAAATCAATATTTTACGTGTAAGGATGAAGTATACATTAATGAGTAAATAGAAGGTCAAGGTACAATAACAGATTTACATTTTTTGTTTAATCAGCGTGCTACTTTGAAGGTAGTTAATACTTTATTTTAATAATGTGTTGTGATACATTAGTAAAGGGTACGATTTTTCTCGACCACCAGAACTGCATACTAATGTATTTATTCTCTTTATCGTTTACATTATCGCTAAAAAATGGAATTCTTACTGGTAAAAGTTTACCTAGGAAGCATCAATACACAAAACTTTCGATTTCCAGGAAATTTACAAGTCTTTTCAAATGGAAATTTTAACTACGCCTCGCAATGTAATTCTAATTAGGAACGAATATATTGTATTCCAAGTATATTCGTTCTGGATTTTTTAATTTAGAGTATTTAACATACGTACGTTTTTCAAGGAAATACTTTCGTCTTTACTCCAAATGCTGCATTATCGTAATTAAATAATATTAATTGCCGGTATTAATAATTTATGTCAATTTGAAATACAATGAAAATTGCACGTAAAAAATAGTTTACATAAGCACAAAGCTACGGAATCTATACCATAAGGTAAAAGATTATCGTCGAAAAAAGAATATAAACTTTCTGCAATATTTACTGATTTAATATTGTTTACTAATTTTATTTTCTATACAATGCATAGCTTTAAAATCTCTGAAACAACATCATTTATCAAAAATAACTATTGAAATGTTATTTTTAAATATTAAAATACAAACTTCATGATTACATTACTGTACTGTACTTTACTTACACTACTTTTGATTACAACATTATTAGACATTCATTATTTAATATTACTGATTACTTCTGCATTAGAATTATACCTAATAATTCTTTAATAATTATAGAATATATGAAGATATAATTTAATAAAATTGAAAAAATATTTTAATTAAAAAATTATAAACAGCGAGTTTATGTATCTTTTACTGTATTAAAAATTCTCTTTAGCTTTAAATAATTATTGTTAGAAAATAAATTTAATGATATATAAATCACATTTTATTATATTTTCAAAAATATTAAATAAAAAATATAATTGATTAAAAATAATTAACCACAAGCCATGATCAACTCACCACTCACCAAATGACTTTTGATGGATTTTGCTTATCCATCAGCAATAATTTTTAAAGTGTCCAATTAAAAAAGTACTCCAAGAATTTATTATGCATACTTTTGTATGAATGGATAGAATAATGTCTTAATGGGTGAGGTACAAAGAGAAAACTCTGACTCACTTTGACATACAAAGATTACAAGCTACCAAACTACTTTTCCATTCAAAGGTCAAAGAAATGAAAGAGAAGATAAAAAAAACAAGGGGGAGGGTGAAATTCCGTACCTCCTCCATTCCTGTAGCACAAGTAAGGAAACCTCCAGACATTCCCAATGCCAATCGCGTATCCGGCACAGGAGAGGAGGAATTCGGTTTTACTGGCCCAGGAACCACGTTCCTGGGTTTCTGGATTGGATTCGACATCCGAGTCCCTCGTAGTTCTCGAACCCTTAGCTCTCACATTTTCTGTCAAAATGTATTCGACCATGGCTAATCTCGTGTCGCTTCGCACCTCCTGTTTTGTCTTTGTTGGACTGACGGACATTATATTAACATAAAATTTAATATTGCTAGTGTATTGAAATATATTGCATGTAATTTAAATAACTTTTAAATAATATTTCCAATGAACGAATGGTAGAATTCTAGAGACAACAATGAAATTTGAATAAATTATAACATTCGTAAAAAATACATTATACTTTAAGATTTTTTTTTTAATTATTATATCTAATTATCAAATATCAAAATTTCAAGGACATGATTTATTTCAACATGTAGCAGTTATATTAAAAAGGAACGACAAAATTTTAATTTTCAAAAGAAATGATATTTATTATTTTTTACTTATAATTTTCATATTCGCTACTATTTATATGAGATATTCATTCATAATATTAATTTAACAAATTATATTGATCTATTTTACAAAAGTATCGAACTTAATAAGTACAATAAAAAAATAGAACACGTATAAATCAAAGATAAAGTGAGTTTAATTTACTGACTTTATTAAAGTTGCAGTTCATATTTTTAAGCATGTTTATGGTATTTATATGATAAAAAAAATAGTGGTTTATCCAATATATTATTTAATAATGCATTTGATTTTATTATTAAAAAATTATTAAAATACAAATGGAAACTTTTATAAATAAATAAGAATAATTGAAATACTAAAAGATATTAAAAATTTTTGTTCAAAATTATTGATGAAAATAATGTTAATTTCGATAATAATTATATTTATATTCTATATAATCTTAATTTTAATAATAATTCTTCATATCATAAGTAGGAATCGTTCGAATTATTGCAATCATATGAATTATAATATAAATAGATTTATCAATTTTCCTGAATTAAATTAAATTAAACTGCCTATAAAATTTAATTTTTAAATACAAACAATTGATGCACACTAAAATATACCGACTAGAACATTAAAGTGCTAAAGTGAAAAAGGAATGGCTTAGTGCATGAAAATATTATATTATAATGTACCGTAAAATAAGAA
Organism: Eupristina koningsbergeri; assembly: GCA_018907245.1. Lineage (NCBI taxonomy): Eukaryota > Metazoa > Arthropoda > Insecta > Hymenoptera > Agaonidae > Eupristina > Eupristina koningsbergeri. The sequence continues at coordinate 36,464 of JACCHV010002769.1, read as the reverse complement.
AGTTAAATCGATAATCGCATCAATTTTCTTGTTTTGCATCTGAACAGTTAATAATGATTAAGTGGCGTTTATGTATTCAATTTTTATACGTATCTATATTTAGGCATTAATAAAGTAGGTTATGTCAAGAGTGTCACTTAACTCAACGAAAATGATTCGTATATTCTAGTGACGGCCATCCGCAACTATCCTCCCCCGTATTTTTACTTTACCAGTAGTATTTTCGGTACCACACCAATGTAAAATGCATTTTACGCAAATTTACTTCCATTTTTACCGTAATCGCTTCTATTTTTACTTTAATACCCCATTTGTCACCCAGAAATTGTTCTATGTGCATCTTACAATAATTTATAAATTATAAATTATAAATTATAAAAAGCATTATAAATGATACGTCAAATTAAATATCAATCACGGGTATCGAGAATATTTCACAAAATATGTAAAAATTTGTAAACTATGGAATTGCATGAAATGATTAATTTTTAAAAACATTTTAATTATAAAATTTGATTGATTAAATCAATAATCTTTATTGAAATAAAATAAAATTAATAATTTATAATAAATTGATAATAAATTAATAATTTTACCTAAAAATTAGGTAGCCCCCATACTAAATGTTCCTATTTCCAAGTTTGTACAATTAAATACATAATTATCTTATTTACTTGTTATAATAATTTAATAATGTTCTCCTGAAATTTAATTTTAAAAACTCCTTTTATTACAATAATTATTTAATTATTAATAATAAAGATTATCCATTTAAAATAAAAATTTATTACACAAATGTTTCTTCTTCAATAATGAATGATAAGAAATACTTAGAAACTAATCTTTGATAAATTTTTAATTATAATTGCAATAGACACCACTGTTCAAATATAAAGTACTTAACACAATAAAATATAATTTTTATATAAATATAACACAGCCTTTTTCATTTTATTTACAATTAAAATTCTATTACCTTATTTTGGTTAAGATTTAATAATAATGTAAAGCTTATATTATCATAATTCATACATGATTCCCAATATTATTAAGAAATAATTATTACCCTTTTTAAAACAATACAGAGAATAAGTACTACGGTGAATCTATAATATCCATTTTTAAAATAATTAAAAAAATAAAAGCTTACAATTTATAAATCGAATATTTACTGAATATAATCCAATTTTATAAATTCGAAAAAAATCATAAGAATAATAAAATTTTCATGTCATTAAAATTAACCCAATGTTCGAATTTTACGCTCAATAGCAAAAGCAAAATATAATCGCTGTTTTGCACCAATTAAGGTCTAATCGACCTTGCACCACATTTTAATTTACCCTCACAATATTGTGGACTAGGTTGTAGGACTTTGATCTGGTCACTCTCAAAAATCGTCAACAACCTCTGGATGAATCGACGTCACGTTGCCATAGGCCAGGGTGACTGATAAGGTCGGGACCTCGTGTTGTCCGCGTAGAAGACGGTCCACGACTGCGGTGCCTCCACGAATGATCAAGCAGATAAGCAATGATTGCGATAACGTTCAGAGACAAGAAATATTGTCACGAGTTTTACCCTTGGGGTAGAGAACGAAACTTGTGATGATGATGATGATGGGCTACGAATTGCATGCGAATGATAAACGAGCAAGCAAGAATCGTTTAAATTAAGCCCGAGATACATACGTTTTTTATTTTTAAATCATGACTATATGTATTGGACACCCTGGTTGCAGCTTCAATGCAATTATTGACCTGGCATATGAATTTTGCATTTTATAATTGAATTAATGTGTAATTCGATCGAATGACTCTGTCTTGCTTATAATTATGGCAACTGTAAATATTCATAATAAAATCAGCACTCATCAACACAAATACTTGATCCGATAAAAATTATGTTAAAAACTATTTTGAAATATAATATTTGATATTTTCAGATATTTATCATGTAATTTACCTCCTCCTTCTACATGTATTATTTACGTAGTTTTGTTTAAATAGCATATTTAAGAAGGATTTAATGCGTGAAAATAGTTTTATAAATGAAATATTTCAATGCTCAAAATTCATAATATTACATTATAAAAATGATGTCTAATCGTATTTATATTTTATTAACAAAATTTTATACATTGTAAAAAAAAAAAAAAAAAAAAAAAACGATTTATTTAGAAATAATAACTTTGTGATAAAAATTTGTGATCAATAAAAGTATGCATTTGTAAGATATTAATTACTCCAAAACTTTTTTGAATATTCAAATTTGTGTTCAGTTACTCTTTTGACATGCGTTAATATATATTGATAAAAGGTTTCGACAAAATTATACAAAAATTTTGTAATATAAAGTAAATAATTAGAAATTTTAAAATATGTAATAATATCGTTTTTAATAATAATCCGTTTTTAATAATAATTGAGTATTTTTTAAAAAAGAATATAGTTTAATATTTATATTATAAAGAAGCTTTATTATAAATTGACAGTAATATTCTTAAATTTAATAAATCAGTCTTTTGTTAAACCAATAAAAAATCAAAAATTGTAAATAGTGTCTAAAAAAATGACTATGTTTATTTATTTTAAAAAGTTGAAAAAAACGTTCTCCGTATTATATTGACATGATGTGCGGTTGTTCCTGGGTGTAAAAAATACAATTAAACTTGATGACGTGACAATTTAATCTCAGAATAATGAAAATTTGATTGAGATAATTATATTTGTTAAATATATTTGTAATATTTCGGTTGTATTTATGTAATAGTGTATCATTTGTATTTATTTTAATAGTCATATATAATTATAAATGTTTAAATAAAGGCATTTGGTCAATTTGCCGAAACGTCGGCAACACAAAAATAACTAACAGTCGTTTTTTTAAACCCAGGACAAATCACATATCATCATAATGTATTCTTAAGTTTCGTATCACAATAAGTAAAAAAAATTCAATTAAGCAGCACATATATAATTTATTTATTATTTGTTTACTGAAAAATATCATGATGATACTGTACAATTTTAGTATTAACGTACAAAATAATAACAAAATTTGTACTTGCACTTTGCACACCACTCTTATAATATCGATCCTAATCTAGGGGTGGAAACTGTAGCAGGTAAAGAAACTATAGCTCACGTTCCGGGCGAATCGATAAATTGTATGTACATCGTACTGATGGACGTGTAAGTAAATTCTAAATGAAGGAAAATACAGTAGAAAACCAGCAACTGCTGGATAACATGGAGTTCTTCCTGGCGTTGAGTCTTTTTCGAAGAAAACATTACGAGGAATGCGCAGCCGCTTGCACCGAGTTACTTCGCAAGAATCCCCTGGATCAGGTAAGACAAAATCTCCAGGTTTTGCATCGTCCTTCTTTTGAATAACGATTCGAATTCACTGGAAATATTTGTTTTTTTCCATCAATTTGAACAAAAAGTGGTACAATTTCCATGCTGACATTGATTTGAGCGTTGCTTTTTTAGGCAGTGTGGGTGTTGAAGATGCGCGCCCTCACTCTCCAGGTGTATGTGGACGATATCGAGGCCGAAGAGGATAACATCGGGGAGATAGTGCTCGACAATGACACGATAGCTGCGATGCCCAGGCCAGGAACTTCGATGAGAAACCCTGGCACCGCCGTTCCTGGACAAAGCGTTCGACCAAGAACGCAATCAGGTGTTATTTTCTAAACTTACTCAGCTGTGCATCAATGCTTTTAATTGCAGTCTGTATTAATAAGAATTATGTAGAAATCATGTTATTACAGATCAATGCGTAAGCAGATATGTTTTTAGTTATTTAATTAATAAGTAATAAGAAAGTCTTAGAGGGTAAGTTAACTATAGGATCTTTAGGAAACTAATGATAGATTACAAAGGTTAGAATATCTACACAATTTCGATAATTTTGTAGTAAAATTCTTATATGAAAATTTAAATGGGTCGTCTTATATTTTTTAATAACTTTAAGCACGAGTAGTTCAATGCGGATGCCAATAAAAACAACTATTTCTTACATTAATTACATTTGTTTTTTAAAGACAGTTTTTTTAAATTCTAAAATTTATAATTAAAATTTATACAATATAACATTTTAATTGACGGAGATTTCATAAAGTTTTGCTTCAGCTTTTATAAATTAATAAGGCTTCCATATACTTTTATATAAAATTGTTGATTCTTTCCAAAATTGCAATCTTAATAAGAAAAGAAAAAAAAAAAATTGTATTGCATTAAAAAATAAAAAGTACTTTTTAACTAATTCAGAACTTTGATCATTGTCTTCATTGTTTTTCGGATGAAAATCCTTTTTTAAAGGTGACGTACTTCTTGTTTTTTTTTTTTTTTTTTATAGGATATAGGAGAAAACTAATCGAATAGATATTGAAATGTTGCATCAATCTAATACTGCTCTTTGTGTTTTCATCGATACCCTTTAAAAAAACAAAAAGCATTTCTCTCTTGAGAAAGGGCCGTCATCCCAATATACTTTGTTTTTTTAAACAGCTTAACTATACAAAGAATTCGATTCTCAATTGAAAATCTTTTAAAAATTCATAAGTAAAATTTAATATTACAGGCAGGCCTGTTACCGGAATGGTAAGGCCAGCGACGCAGTCGGGATTGGACACAGCCAACTCCATGGAGCAGATCTTACGAACTCCCAGGACCGCGAATACCGGCCGACCGATAACCGCGAGTACAGGAAGACAGGTTAGGTGTGTATTAAAAAACGCAAGCGTTGAAATATTTTTATTTGATCTTGTTTCGTATTGGGTGTCATATAGGCTCGGCACAGCGTCCATGCTAACAGAACCTGGTGGTCCATTCATCCAACTCTCGAGGCTAAACATCGCCAAGTACGCATCTGAGCCTGCGATTGCCAAGCCTCTCTTTGAGTACATTTATTATCACGAGAACGACCCGCGATACGTAAGGAAACGCTTTTACACGCTTGCATGGACATTGCTTGAAGAAGAAAAACTTTGACTTTTGCACCAATTTGCACCAATTTGCACCAAAATTGTACCAAAATTGCACCAATCCCACTTTTATCTTGTTCGGCAAGGGCTTAAAAATTAACGCACCAAATAAATCTCAGGCACTTGATTTGGCGGTCCAGGCAACCCAAACATGCCAGTACAAAGACTGGTGGTGGAAAGTGCAATTGGGCAAGTGTTATTACACCCTGGGATTGACGAGAGACGCCGAGCAGCAGTTCCGGTCGGCTTTGCGGGATTGCAAAACGATCGAGACTATATTAAGGCTCGTCAGGGTTTTTACGAAGTTGGACCAGCCGATGGCGGCACTCGAGCAATGCAAAAAGGGACTGGAGTACTTTCCGAACGACGTAATTATTTTAAAGTCGCAATTGGCCGGTCGGTGGCAATTTTATTTTGCTTGCGCTGCTCATTAGGTATCGCTGTTGACTGAGATGGCGAGGATTTTCGAGAGCACGAATAACGATCTGATGTCCGTAAAGTATTACAAAATGATTGTGCAGGAAGATGCTTCTCATGTCGAAAGTATAGCCAGCATAGGCCTACACTATTTTTACAATGATCAAACAGAAATTGCACTTCGATACTACAGGTATTTCTTGAAATTTACCCTTATAACTTTTGCATAAAATGTCAATATTGATTTTTTTATAAATAGTGCAATTTCTTTTATTTACCATGGATCTATTGTATGACTTTTAATGTTCGTTGCAAATATTCTGAATTGTTAATACCAGCTTTAATACGTTGTTAATATTTTTATTTTATTCATTGTAAATCATGTAAAAAGAAGTCATTCATTTAAATTACTTTATATGGAAGAAATATTTAAATTTAACGTATTACTAACAAGTATAATTTTTTAGAACAGTATCTATAAAAACACTAATAGAACAAGATCTCTTTTAACCAAATGAATTGTTTTTAAAAAAATAAATATTATAAAATGGATTTGTAAGTATGCAATAATCATTTTATATTACTTTATATACAGTTTATAAAAATATAATTGAAAATATTTTTTATATCAAATATAATTAATTATCTTTTTACATAAAAAATTATACATAGAATTGTTGTTGTTTACATTAAAAAATTATTTGTAATTCATATTTTTTTTAAAACAAAAATTTTATTTTTTATTTATACATTGATGTAATAGTTAAATAATTGTTTTCTTGGTAATATTCAATAATAGATATGAAAATATTTATATTTTTAATAAAGTTAAACAACATTCTTCTTGCGATAATACGTAAATAAATGCTGTGAATAACTAGGATCTTAAAAGTAAAGATCTTGGCATCAAAAACAGTTTTGGAATATGCTTTATTTTATAAAATTCCATTCTTAAAATATTCAGTTTTTAATTAATTTAACAAGTATTTAACAAGTATTAATAATATTATATTATTCGAACAGGAGATTGCTGCAAATGGGTATTTGCAATGCTGAACTATATACTAATTTGGGATTGTGCTGCTTTTATGCCCAACAATATGATCATACAATTTCTTGTTTTGAAAGAGCTTTATCATTAGCCACCGAGGAAAATATTGCAGATGTTTGGTATAATATTTCACATATAGCTATAGTAAGTTATATTTTTAAATTATCATAAATTAAAATAAATTAAAAATTTTATTAAAATTTAATTAAAATTTTTTAGTGTTCAGGAGATCTAATAATGGCTTCAGAATGCTTAAAATTAGCTATTGATGCCGATAATAGACATGCTCTAGCTTATAATAACCTTGGTGTTTTAGAAATAAAAAATGGAAATGTTACCACCGCTAGAATGTATTTCCATACTGCAGCCAGTATTTCTGATCATCTTTACGAACCACATTTCAATAGTTCCTGTTTAGCTTATGATGTACATAAATATTACTTTTTTCTTTATTTATGCTATATGTATATTCAAATTTTTAATTTTAATTATTGTATATTTTAGAGTGGAGATTTGCAAACTAGTTACTTATCAATACAAAAAGCTTTAAATGCATATCCTACTCATACTCATAGTAAAGAACTTTTTGATAAGTTACAAAAGTACTTCACTTATATGTAAGACAAATAAAAATTGAATCAATAAAATGTCTCTATAAACATTTATTCTTCTTACTGATTTATCACCATTCTTATAAATTAATATGTACAAAGTACAAACCATTAAAGGCAAGTGGAACTTTACACAATTAATTTTAGTACACAAACAATCTTATAATTAAATCACTGTATAGTTACTTATTTCTGATCTGCAAAAAAAAATAAATACTGTAATTTATCATTTACTAATAAAAATACAATACAAAATTCTTATATTTTTCAGCAATACCACGCATCATACAAGTCAGTTATACAAACGAAATAAAGTTTGATAAATGAAATTATTATATCACTTTTTTACAGTATGTAACTTATTTTTTTTAAATCTATTATGATGAATTGATGTTACTTTATATATATTTTTAATTAATGCCTATATGCCCATATGCATCGTGTATTTTAAATTTTGTGCTATGCTGTATTATCAATCATTTCTTGTTGTTTATTTAATATTAAGAAGTATGAGATATTACCAGCCATGAAATTATAAAATAAAATAAAAATATAGGATAAACAGCCAGTGCTTTTCTTTCTGGTGTTTGACTATCTCCAAGAAATGACATGGATGCTAAAAAAAAAATTAATTTGAATTTGAATCTATAAAATTATTAATAATAATCAAAATAATTAAAAGAACAAGAATAACATCAATATTTACCATAAGTAGCCCATATAAATCCAATGACTGTAGTTATAAATCTAAGTATAAATAAAAAAATGGTTTGATTTGCTAATAATATTATTCGACAGATAATTAATGCAATTGCTGTTGGTAATAAACAATATCCAAGAACACACACACTTTGGAAAAATGATCTAAAATTATGCAACATAATATTAATTATTTAAAATTTTATTTTATAGTTTTATTTTGAAATCTTAATAATACTAACATGTTACCACCAAGAAGCTTGCTATTCAGTGTTACAACCATAGAACCAATCCATACTATTACAAAAACTTCGGCAAATTCTGGACCACCATCATTTGAATTATCTGCCACATCAGAAGATCCTTGCAGTATCCTGAAATATTTTATTTATTAATTGAATAAAAGTTTATAATTAAATTTTTTTTAAATACTTACATAGCCATAAATGTACAAAGTACTAATGGTCCCCATAAGTCCCCTATAAAATAACAATATAATAACCATTTAATTATAACTGAATATTATAGTATAGATGTTACTTACATTCTTTAAGTAAGCTCTTTTTTTCTTTTGGGTACAAAACATGATAAAATTTTCTTCCAACTGCTCGTAAATCTCGTAACTGTAACCAAAACATTTTTTATAAAACAATAAATATAAACATATGCGTTTGAATGTATTTATATAAGGAAATTGATCCATACAATAGTGTCTTTTATAGGTTCATCAAGTGTATTGAAATCTGGTTCTCCAAGAGAAGCTTGACTTCTTAAATTTGGACCAACAGTCATCTCCCCTTGGACATTTTGAGGATCAATTATGGATGACCCATCATCGTACATCTGGAATAAAAACAAATAACAATCCAAAAATCCATGAGTACATGATAAAAAATACACATGATTAAGAACTTACATCGAGTTTGGCTTCATTCATGGCCATGATTGCATGTATATTTTATATTTAAATATGTTATTATGAATACTATGAAAGTGCCCGTTGTTGTATTTAAAACTAACTGATTAGTTGTACGATAGAGTTTTTCTCCTATTACTTCTACCAATAGTTTAACCAAGTATACAAAATATGCGCGTTAAAATTAATAATCATGCTAAGGGGATTTTTTCTTTGCTCGAACCCACATTATATCAGTTTCTTTTAACTGTTTTCAAAACTTCTCGCCATATCACACTTTTACAAAATCTAAAAACGTATTCCTGTGGTCTAACCTCCGCTGCACCTTTAAATCATTTAAGAATGACGTATCAATCGAGATGTAAACATGTGTCGGTGCATACGCAAGTTGTTGTCGAGTTTGATAGAATAAAAAGGAGCTGCTACTAAGAGGCGCCGAGCCTGACCGACGACGAATGATGTAGCGCGACAAATGCAGGTTAGTTTTTCCAGATGGCAGAAAGATCGAGAAAATGTCCGCGTTACACGTGCCCGTGTCAACGAGCCGGGGGAACGCTTAAAAGCACGTTTCACGTCAGCTAGGAGTATTTCCTAAAAATCGAGCCCTCGGGTGCTTCCGCCTTGCATCATGCGCGTGTGCTGAAAAAATTCATCATGGGAGTGTCATTGAAGAACGTGGGGAGCGTGTCCTTGGCCCGCGTCCTGATAGTCGTGGCATTCGTATACCCGCTAATTGTCATTGCACAAGGGGGCTTTGATTCGCCGGCAGTCCCCTCGAATGCATCTGCGCAGGAGCAACAACCAGTTGAGGACGAACAGGTTAATCTCACCCGAGACGTGGATTTGAATTCTATTAATAAGAATTTGTGTATCCTTTTTTTGATCTATTATTGCGAGAAACATATGGAAGCACTCGGGTCTAGGGGGACATGATTCTGCTCTCCTTTTTAATCGAATTGAAATTAATTAATTAAATTAATTATAATTTAAGAAGGCCCACCCATATTTAAGTGCAAGACCAAAGGAAAAATTTCCTTTCGACTGGTCGTAATTTTTTAAACCGAAGTAGTACTGATTATTTGTTTTTTAAATAATATTTAAAGTAAGCGTTGCTACAAATCATCAACAAATGCTTTGTAAAAATCTATGAATGCGGATTTGGAAAGCTTTTTTATTTTAATTTTATATATAATTTTAATAAGGATTTTTTTTCTTCTTTTCTTATAATTGCCCACGTGTTAAGCTTATACAATATACTCTTCTTCAAACTATGAAAATCCATGAATCCATGAATCCATGAATCCATGAATTCCCGTGCGAACTCCTAAGAAAATAAGAGAAGAAAAAAAAAAGAAAAAAAAATTTTACGTTGTGCAATTATACCTTTAACCTACCATTTTTGATAAAAATTTATTGCACGTGAGTTAACACGCAGTAATAACTACTTTACAAAGACGTGAAGTCCGTTTTCTAAACAGCTTAAAATTTATTTTTAATTTCGATTAATAAATTAATATTAAAAATAAAAATTAATAGATTTACTTATTAATAAAATAATGATGATAAAATAAATTACTTTTAATTAATTATATTTGTTTAAAAAAAATAAAATAAAAATGAATTTCATAACATTTTCTCATAAATATATTTTACGATTAATTTTTAACCCTTTAATAATTAAATTTCATTGTAGCTACTACGAGCTTTATGCATTATATAGAACCACCGAAAACTTAATTATTGAGTTAATGATAATCTTAAATTATTATTAATAAATAAAAAAATAATTAAACCTACAGTAAATTTCTTATAAAAAAAATTTAGTCAAAAGGCTTTTTGTAAAACGAAGGAAACAACACCTGGAAGCTGTTAAGGATATAGAAAAGATAAATGATTACGAACGTCAGTACAAAATGATAGATTTATTGTCACAAAAAATGTTTGATGTCATAGAATCTAAAAAAAATATTTTGGAAAACTATACAGACTCGGACTTGGCCAATATCACTTTTGTAAACGTTACTGACTTTCAAAACAACGTTACGGACGGTAAGATTTATACCAAATTATTGTAATGCGTGAAATTAAAATTTAATGATTTATTTTTAATAGCCATATCGAGTGTCCTGGAGAATACTGCATTTTTTGGTGATGTAGTATTGAATTTACCAGACATAACTCATAGAGTTTTGAAGACTCAACCTCAATGGAACAACACAATGCGGTGGTCGTTCAATTTTTTAAATAAAACTAAAGACTGGGTTGATAATTCAACAATGGCAATGATTGATTTGGCATTGCAAGAACTTAATATTACCGAAAGAGAACCAAATTATATTAATCCAAAACGAGCTGTAAGAGCCAAAGTATTAAATTTGACTGAGAAGAAAAAACAGAAACGAAAGAAAGGACCGATGATTACTCGAGTAGAATTATAATTTTACGTATATGTCTAATAGCCCGTATTCATCCATTTATCTTAAAAATAGTACTTTGTTAAATAATTTTATATCGCATTGTCTATTAGTCTTTTGTAAATAATCAATAATTTAATATATCAAAAAATAATTTTTATTATTAAAAAAGATACATGTGTAAAAATTCATATTTTTTAAAATTATATATTTCGTCGAATGAGCAGTAAATCACAAGCACTAATAAAATTATAAACGGAGTGACGAAAATGTGAAACTACTTAGTACTATGAATTAAATATAAATCAAACAATTTAGTGTTTTAAAAACAAAAAGGCATTTTATAAAGAACAATCCTTTTACAGATAATTGTATTGCAGTACAAAGTGCTACTACGTAGCCATTGTAAATTTAATAGAATGATTATGAGAGAAAACATATAATTACACATGTAACTACATAAAAAGTCCCAATAACTGCAGTGTAAAATTATGAACTCTAACGGGTATTGTACAGCAAGTGTTGAGAATTAAAATTTTTCCGTTTTTACATAAACTATAAATTTCCACAATAAGTTAAATAACATTTAAAAGCATGAACTAAATTTTCTGTAGAATTTGGGAAATTTTATTTAAAACCTATATTAATCTATGTTGAAAAAGTTGAGCGATCCTATTTAGCATAAGATTTGTTTCAATCATTGTATAGTAGTATATAATTCCATTAATAAAAAAAAAAAAATTATGGTGTTACTTTGATAGCGATAATAATGAGGATGATTTGGAATTATCTTGACACTTATTCGTAAGAGTTGAGAAATTTTAATGCTTAATAAGATTTCTGAAAGACCAATTTTTCTTCTAACTTTTGATTATCTCTCACGAGATTTGTAAGTTACTCAATCTATAAACGAGGTTTACTTCAAGTTTTATTGTGACGTAATGAAATTAAGTATTGATGTTGAAAATTATATTTTGCAATACTCATTTCATCCTTTCTATTAATTATCACAATTTTATAGAAATCTTTTTTATTATTGAAGACATAAAGAAAAATTTGAATTACTGAGCTATTGCTGTAAATAGGAAAAATGGAAAATTCTGATTAGATTGATAAATTGGAATATATTTATTTCTTTAATTGTGTATGGAGATTATTCATGTCGATTCATTGATTATAAATCATTATTGGCGGAAGTTAATAGTACAGATTCTTGAGGCTTCTGAAAGGATTTTCATTAACAGAATTTAAAAACCCGTGACGGGCAAACTTTCCTTCGGTAGCTGCACCGCTGTAACTTATACTTGGCACTCTGCCCAGCCGGAGCATAAATTACGATTCGTGCATACATTAAAGTATCGTAAGCATAAATCGTGCCTCGTTATAAACGTCCCATATCTTCAGAATCATTACAGCATCGTAAATAGAAAAGAAGAAAAAATCACTCATAATTAGCGGCGAGATAATCGGCAAGCCACGTCGCGATCGCTTCCACTCTCTTGGAAAAATCGACGATATCCGCGGCCCTGAACGAGAGTGAAATCCGCGATGGTCAGCACGACGTCCGAAAGCGGTCTCGGGGTCCGCGCGGGCCTTGAGTCCCCTGGTCAGCACGTAGAAAGTGGCCAGCCAATGGGCTGCTGGAGCTCGGGTCCCGCTCTTGGAGGAAGCGAAAAACGAGAGGCACTCCCTCTCGGAGCCGGGGACGACGACGCCAAGCGGGGAGAGAGCGGCTCACTCCTTCTCGCTCCTTTGTAGCGAGTTAACGCTCCTCTGCGTCCTCGTCCGCAACAGCGCCGGTTTGCTTCTTGTGACTCTTCCGCACCTCGGGGTCACCCAGAGGGCCTCGCGACCAAGGAACCGCTGCTACGTCCAACCATTATAAGGACCCTAGGGATGACGTCGCTCCGAGCCCTCGGTGCCTGCGTCCTAATCGCGCAGGCCATCCTCTTTGGTGAGTCCATTCCCCTTCTCATACTCTTTCTCTCTCTCTCTCTCTCTCTCTCTCTCTTTGGAAGAGGAATGTCAGCCATCGAGACTCATTTCTCTTGGAATGCGCGGCAGCGTGCAGCCACGGGTCCAGCGTGAAAGTACGCGTTCGTGGGGTCCGCGTACCCTTTTGTTCGCTTTTAACACTTTTAAAGCCTATCGAGGCCATACCCTCCTCTCTGTTTCTCTCTTTTTCTCTCTTTCTCCCTGTTACTCTACCCACATATCTAAATCCTACCTTTGGGTTCGCCTGTTATGCGCCACAGCCACGATTTCTTTTTTTCTTGTTTTTATCTCGAATGAATCCACCTGCGCACATATATCAAAGATTCGCTTAATCAACGATCCGCGTGTTACACCATCACTTTCCACTTTTTCCTATAACAATTTGATTTAGAGCCTCCGGAAGAAATGTCACACGTTTTCTATCTCAATTCAACTCTGATCAACTAGTTTCTCGTTTTTCAATATGCTTTGGTATCTTCGAAATTTCTTTCCTTCTTTTTAATATGGATTTTACATTTTGTGTGTGACGAAGGATATATGAAAAAACTTGTCCCATCTCAATAGTTTCATATATTTAATTTAGAGTTTTCCATGTTTGCATTGTAGGAAATGTTATATGAAAATCTTTTCAGAATAAATTTGATAATATTTTAAAGAAAGTGTAAGTTTTGAAAGTCTTGTTCGTGTAACTGGTAAAACTTTCTTTTATTGTCATTGCTACGATCATATATGTAACTGTTCATTTTTTATCAATCCAACACAACATGTTAATTATGTTTTATAACATTATAATCAATCAGAATCAATGATCAATTTAGTTTTTCTCAAATAATATATAAAAAAAAATTAATTCCTTTCACTTATTTATGGAAACAGCTTCTGTCAAAGTTAATGGTCTTATAATCATCTCGATTTCTTAATTTAAAAAAATATTAAGTAATAAATGTATAACTTTCTACTATAATTAATACTATTAAAAATATAGTTGACAGTAGTTGAAATATGGTGGTATATATTGATTTACGTAAATGAGTCTTCAAGCAATATTTTTAAAAGTGACTTTTTAATTAGTCCATTACACGTAGAAATTTTTTTACCATTATATTAAAAAATTTGTTTTAAATAAAAATTTACTGTAAATTTAACTCAATATTATGTTAAATAACATTATAGAAGAGTTTAATACAATAATGATTAAATTTTTGTATTTGTTGTTAATTAAATTATATAGAAATAATCATGTTCTTTGAAGAAATTCAACTAAACTGCAAAAACCTGTATATGACCTTGAGAGTAAATACATTACAAGGTCTAGATATTCGACGATTTTTTGCTGAATCATTGATGAAACTAAAACTATTAAATTTTCTGCAGTCAAAAATAATTAATGTGAAATAGATAAATTTATGTAAAATCCTTTTTCTTTTTAGAATCGCACAAATTAAACCTGATTTTTTCGGAAATGTGTTCATAGAATGTTTCATTTCACCTTTAAAAAATGTTGTTTTCAAGATATTAAAAGGAATAATTTAAGTTAATGTTAAACCAGTATAAAGTACCAATAAATATCTTAAGCTTATGCTACTTTGTAATATTTATGAAATAAAATAGGTTTTTTCGTAAAATTAAATTAGTAAAAAAATTATAAACAAAATATTGTTTATATAAAAGTAACTAATATTTGTAAATTAGTTTTAATATACTAAATATAAATAATACTTACAGCCTAAATTAATTAATCTACCTTTACAATAAAATACAAGTAGAATAATTAAACAAGATCAATGGATAAAGAATAATAGAAAAAATGCATGTATTTAATATTGAATTACTGAAAGCAATTAACTAAATTTTTTTTAAATAAACTCTGCATGTAATCCTCTAGATAGAATTTTCTTTAACGAAATTTCTCTTACTTTTTCATATACTTTCCCGTAGATGTATAAACACGCTTAGATTATAATAATAAAGGTTTTTACTTTTTTATATGCG
This sequence comes from Eupristina koningsbergeri, assembly GCA_018907245.1. Taxonomy (NCBI): domain Eukaryota; kingdom Metazoa; phylum Arthropoda; class Insecta; order Hymenoptera; family Agaonidae; genus Eupristina; species Eupristina koningsbergeri. The sequence goes on along the minus strand of JACCHV010002769.1, from coordinate 21,376 downwards.
ATAGAAATTTCAATGAAAAATATTGTTGGAATAATAAAAATTCAATTGTTTAATTCAATTTGTTTAATTGAATTAATTGTCTATAAATCAATATCTCTATTTATTAATAAACACGACGTAATACATATAATAGATTTTTTTTACTGGATAAGTTAATTAACGTAATACATAACTGAGTTAGTTATTATAAAATTTTATTTAAATTTCCGATTATAATATAAGATGTTTTTCAAGTGTACATATGCAGTTTAGAATTCATCTTTATCACACTTTCTCGAGAGTACCTTAACAATTTCTCTTCACGTGCAACAGTCATATTTATCAGTTGATGAATTTTCCAAATATTTCTAATTACTTATTTCTCAAATATCATAATAACAATTATCAAAGATAAATTTCATGGAATTGTAGTGAACGGTCAAACGAACAGAAATCAGGCAGATCAAAAAAAGGAAGAGGAGTTCAAATGTCCTGAAGGGCAAGGAAATGGGAATTTTGCTGATCCTGCAACGTGCAGAAGATTTTATCAAGTAATAATGCAAAAAATTTATACATGGATATCATTAATAAGAATTTTATAACGTTTACTTTTCTTAATATATATGCATATATAAACATTATATTAAAGTATTATATCTATCATTTAAGATTTACATTGCAAATCAAAACATTTATCTTTTATTTTATTAAAAAAAAAAATTATTTTAGCTAATATCAAAAATTTATAATTATTGCTATTGTAATTGAAAATTTATTCAACTTTAAAATCAATAAAGTATGGAGCTATAAATAATAATTAGAAGCAAGGAGAAATAGAGTATGACTAAGTATCTTAGACAGATTTATTGTGATATAAGGAAGGTTTTCGTTTATGTAATGACGTGAACTGGAGTTTAGTGTTTTATGAATATGTGCAATTATGAAATACTTTTTATATGAAGGTAATAATAAGATATAAATTAAATATAAGATAAATTATATAATAAACTAATCTCATTGATTCAGTTAATTTTTTTTTTTATATGAAATAAAACATTGTTGCATAAAATATGAAAAGATTTAATCGTTTCGAATATAATTCATTCAATTTAGTATTGAAATTTCCTAAACGATCACTTGAGTGTTATATTAATTTTATATTAAGAATATTAACATAGAAAAAAAGATTATTGTCCGTAACGTTTGCCAAATAATTTTTAGGAATGAATTCATCAATGAAAAATATCAATTGACTATTAATAATGATAATAATTTATTTAAAAAGGCAGCGATTTTTACTGCTTCAAATTAAAATTCTTCCGATTATAAATTTGTACGATCATGGAATGTTTGATGAATGATAATGGTTTTTAAATACATCGAATTGAATAATATTACAAAAAATCTTTTGTATTATATACAAATACATATAATGTAATGTGGTGGAAAAATAAAACAGTGTTATTAACGATAAATCTTTGTATAATGAATCTAAATTAACATATTTTATTTTTTTTTAATTGAATTTTATTTTATTTAGTGTGTCGATGGTTATCCTTATTTAAACCGGTGTCCATCCGGTCTCCATTTCGACGACATTAGTAAATTTTGCACGTTCAAGAATGAAGCTCGATGCGGCCCCATTCCTACAAGTACGTATTCATTAATTTAATTATATTTTTTATTAAAAAAAGCAACAATTATTGGTTATTTGTTGTTGTTTTAATGCTTAGCACCAGCCCCAATAACAGAAGCACCCACAGATTTGGCTGAACGATGTGACACCTCAAAGTGTCAGTTACCCTACTGTTTTTGTTCTCGAGATGGTACAATCATTCCAGGTGGACTGAAGCCTCAAGAAGTAAGTTAATTAGCAAAAACAATATATAATATTAATATTACTTTGATTAATAAATAATGAATTTATCACTTTTTGTTTAGACACCGCAAATGATTTTAATGACTTTCGACGGAGCAGTAAACCACAATAACTTTGATCATTATCAAAAAATATTCAATTCTGATCGTCTGAATCCAAACGAGTGTCCTTTAAAAGGAACTTTCTTCATTTCACACGAATACTGTAATTACAATATGGTGCAAAGTCTTGCCCACGATGGACATGAAATTGCAACTGAAACGATATCGTAAGTGCCCTTCAACTTTTATAAATCCATTTTAATGATTAAGTTATTTAAATTTTGACGATTAATATGTTTGTATATAATAATATAATCTTGATAAATCTATCTGTGTAATAGAGTAAATTTTATATTTTTATATGAGAAAATAAATACGTTTCATATACGTATAAGAACCAATTATTATTATCATTAGATTAATTCTTCCTATGTCTCTAAATTTTATTACTAATACAATTTGTTTAGAAACATTAATTCAATTCAGTTACGAACCAATTTAAAAAAAAAAAATAATTTCCTTACTGCGCAATTTATTTCTGTTGATCTAATTCTATAAACGACAAATCTTTGATTCGAAACAAATATGATTTTTCAAAGAACAGAAGAATTTTAAAACGAATGAACGAAAGTTTATCTCATACATACGGGCGTCTTACTAAACTCGTTCCGTATCTACTTCCATGTATATTCAGAACGACGCAAACACTCATCGATCTTCTGTTTAACTTTCCCTTCAGATGGAAGAGTTAAATTTTCCTTTTTAATAATTTAAAGGCCTTTTCATGCTGTAGTCGAGTCGAGTTCCATTGTAAAGTCAGTTTAAAAAGAAAAAGAGAAAAAGCTTTAACGATCCTTTGGAGTTTAACGATCGCGTCGTTGCCGAGGAAGAAGAACCGCTAAAACTGAAAGAATTTTGTTCTTAGGCTTCAAAAAGGTTTGGAGGACAAGAGTTACGAGGACTGGGTGAGCGAAATGATCGGCATGCGAGAAATTCTGAAGCACTTCAGCAACATATCGAGGAGCGAGGTAGTTGGTATGCGCGCGCCATATTTAAAACCAGGTCGCAATACCCAGTACAAAGTTATGGAGGACTTTGGGTACATATACGACAGTAGCATTGGCGTTTCACCGAGCAAAACTCCCATTTGGCCTTATACGCTGGACTACAAAATACCTCACGAGTGCAAAGCCGGCACTTGTCCCACAAAATCCTTCCCAGGTACACATATTAAATTGCTCGAGTCGGCTTTTAATTGTTTGGAATTGCTTGCATCTTACCACTAACACTTTGTGCCCCTAGGTGTCTGGGAAATTCCTCTGAATGCTCACTACGTGGAAACATACGAAGGTGGGCATTGTCCTTACCTGGACCAATGCGTTCTCCACAGCCACGACGCGGACGAGGTTTTCGAGTGGCTGCAGGAGGACTTTAGCAGATCTTACGACCAGAATCGAGCTCCCTACATGATGCCCTTCCACACGAACTGGTTCCAAATCAAAGAGCTCGAGCGGGGATTGGCCAAGTTCCTGGACTGGGCGACCACGCTGTAAGATCGCGTTGTTATCACAATGGTAGCACAACTCGCTCTCAATGTCATAATCGTTGCATTACTTTACAGCCCCGATGTTTACTTCGTTACCGCAACGCAGGCCTTGACTTGGATAACAGACCCAAAGCCCATTAGTGCATTGCATGGCTTTGATGGGTGGTCGTGCAAAAAAAAGGAAAATCTTCCTGAGCCGCCGTGCAATAATGCAAATAAATGTGCTCTTGAGTTCAAGCCTGCTGATTCCAATTTTTCAAGTACAAGGTAAGGCCATTAAACTAAAGGAGGATGATGCTGTTTGTTCGACAGTTTAGACTTTCCCTATATCCAGCTTTAACCTTCTTTGCTTACCATGAATACCAATGAGCTACGATTTTCATTTACTCCATTTTTACAATTACTTTCAAATTCAATACTTTCAAACTCAACTACAAATACCTTGGGCATTGACTTCACAACTGATTAACTCTGGGAATGTTTATTTTTAATTTCATTCCATAAATTTCAAATGTTTAAATAAAATAAATCCTAGCATTTTTTAAATAAATATTTAACGTATAAATTATTGGTTTTTAGGTATATGGAAACCTGTAGAGAATGTCCAAATAAGTACCCTTGGTTAGGTGATGCCAAAGGTACTGGTCTCCTTAATGATAACTACAGTGTTGAGAGAGAGTAATTCTTTATTATTGATAATAAATAAAATAAACATCTCGATTCAAAGAATCGAATCTGATACTATTTTTCCTAAATAAGGTTGCCGAGTCTTGAATAATGTCAAGACAAGAACAAAGACTTGTGAATTTATGTTACAAATGTATATTAAAATAGACTCGTACTGTTTTAGTAACAAATAATATGAAGAATGCATTTTTATATATTAGGTTCTGCATATTATGAAAATCAAATGATATTTGTTATAAAAATGATGCATGAATTAAACTTATTATGTATGTGTGGTGACTTTAAATGTTGTTGAGAATGATATTGCTTAAATTTCATGTATGGAAGATTATAAAATCTACAAAGATAAAATAAATTAAAAAATTTATAGGCTATAATTTATAAATTGTGTAAAAAGAAAAAAAATATAAGAATTTATACAATCTGGAATAATAATTATTATCTGGCATGTTTACAATTAACTTATAAACTAATAACTTCACCGCTATTGTTTTCTATTATAATTTTAAAAGTTCAGGATGGTTTTTAAATTCTTCATGAATTCTCTTTTCCACAAAGGGTAAAGAGCGATTATCTATATTTAAGTTAAAACTGACGTAAACCGGTACTTGTAATTTTTTTGATAACCGGGTTGCAAAGTTGGTCGATGTTTCATCGGCGATAGATCCCATTATTTTTGTCGATAAAATAGTTTTCTTTGCATCATTATCCATTGCAAAGGCTAACGATAAATCTGCCATACTTTTTTCGTTGCAATCTCCGATCCAAAGGTATAAACTTTTTTCCATTTTTATAATTTGACATTGCATTCTAACCTCACCAACTTCCCCAACAAATTTGTGGAATTCGAAACTGCACGGCAAAGTTTCCGGATCCTCGAGCGTCGTCATCGTCCACGTTAACAAACACTCGGATGAACCTTTGAAACAAATAACGGAAAGATAAGTAAAGATAATCTTTTAAACGTGACCGCGGGAAGCTCGTACGAACCTGATGAGCAGAAAATGAGCACACGTGTCTTGAATGTGTACTGTTTTACCGTACGAGTAAAAAATAAATGAAATACGATGATTATGCGTAATGAATGTGATTCGCATTCCATTTGTTTCACGCATGACGTGGCTAAAATATTAGATGAAAATAACATTTTTCCGAATTTTTTGGAAAAAAATGCCGAGTAGGGAGAGAGGGAGGGAGGGTAAGGGCGCGGGATCCAGGTCGAGGAGTCGGTGGCTCAAATATTTCCGATTTCAAAGAGGAGTAAGGGCGTCGACGCAAATGTCGATAAGGAGCGATGCGCAAAAATCGGGTTGAATGGTTCTCAGAATTCCAAATCGGGGAAATCGTACGGGATGAGCACGGCCAACGGGAGCCGCGAGATGATGGAAATCGTCGAGGGAAACAGAGACAGGGGTGTCGTGTTTTTCTCTCTCTCTTTCTCTCTCTCTCTCTCTCTCTCTCGCTCCCCCGCGAGAGCAGTTGGATTCCGTGTTTCGAGTGGTGGTGAACCCGTCGCTCGCTTATCCTCCTCGGCGCGCTGCCTGTCCTCCGGCTTCGGTTGCCCTGTGCACGCGTCCCTCTTACATTTTCTCTTTCCTTATAACGTTGCGACGGCGAGGCGCATGCGCCCGCGACTCCCGAGCTCTTCTGGTTAGAGTATCCATTTTGATCACATGTGAGTATTCCGAGCTGTTCTCCGATTTCGACGAAAAGTAACGCCAATAATTATTCGAATGCACCCGGGACCCGAGGAGAGGATATCGCAAAACGTCTACTGGTTCGTATTGGTGGGCCGGGGCCGGTTCGCCGGGAAAAGGGCCGCGAGTGCTTCGGCGCGGAGTCGCGCGCGCCGATGTGGTGTCAATAACGGGTAATCCTGCATCCGCGTTCTCCGGGTTTCCCCGGGCGAGTCCCGGTGCACCGCCCCCGGACTTTCCATTTTTGCCTGCCCGCGCGCTCGCTTTCACCCGCGTCTTTCGGACGACTTGCGCGCCGTCGGCCCGACTCCGCCGCCACCGCGGCTTTCCATCTATGGCCCACACGCACACTAGCGCACACCGCTGCCTGAGCGAGAACGGAACACGCCGCCGTGTGTCGTGCAGAAATTCTTGGTTAGTTCATGCGCGCACGAACTGTTGACCGTCTTCTCCTTGAATCGACGCCACTTTGCACGACCTCGAACTCGTGGACAATTTCAGGCTAATCCGCTTATCCGAGGAAAAACGTACGCAAACCTTTTTTCACCTGCGGCACGAACTTGTAAAAGATAAAACTTGGACATTGGCGTGTTTCTCGCGTGTGCCACATGGTCAATTGTATCTTATTTTGTAAATCGAATTTTTCCTTAACCAAGTCAAATTTCCCTTAGAATACCGGGATATGTTTTTTTATACAATATAATTTGCGACATATTTTTTTTTTATTATATTTTTCTTATTAATAAAGTTTTTGTTTTATGCAAAACTATTATATCCTGTCTCAGATAATACATTACAATTCTATTAATATCCTTTGAAAGGAAATAATAGTAGTTCAATATTGATATAATTGTTAAATCTAAATTATTTGAAAAGCTATTGTGACTTAGTTAATTGTGTTTAAACTTCTTTGTTATTTTATTAATAATCTCTTTTCTTTTAACAGAGTTACCGAAATCAAACATGGCAGATATTGAAGATACTCATTTTGAAACTGGAGACTCTGGTGCTTCGGTTACATACCCAATGCAATGTTCAGCTCTTCGTAAGAATGGTTTTGTTATGCTCAAATCTCGACCTTGCAAGATTGTGGAAATGTCCACTTCTAAAACTGGCAAACACGGTCATGCTAAGGTCCATCTTGTTGGAATTGATATTTTCTCCTCCAAGAAGTATGAAGATATTTGTCCTTCCACACATAATATGGATGTACCTTTTGTCAAGAGAGAAGATTATCAAGTATGTTTGACAATTTATTCAATTATCTTTCAAGTATTTATAAATAATAAATTTATAATAATTTTTCTTTTAAATAGCTGACAGACATATCCGACGATGGATACTTATGTTTGATGGCTGATAATGGTGATTTACGTGAGGATCTCAAAATACCTGATGGTGAATTAGGTACTCAACTTCGTGCTGATTATGATGCTGGAAAGGAATTACTTGTAAGATTAGCAATACCATTGGTTCAATATTATTTTTAAATTATAAGAAATATTAATTTTTTTTATTTTTGAATAGTGCACAGTGCTAAAAGCCTGTAATGAGGAAGTAGTAATTGCTATCAAAACCAACACTGCCCTTGACAAATAATTGTGTTCAATTTGAACCATACACCAATCTCAATACCTGTTTAGCCAATCGACACCTTATCATTGGTAAAAAAAGGAAAAAAGAGTCAACAATTTCAACCAGCAGTAACTCGACAGCGGAGTAAAAGCATCTTTTTATCAAAGTAATACCTACTTACTTTCTTACTATTATCTGAAAGAAAAAACAAAAACCTATAACGTTAACAGTTTCTAACTATTGTAAGTGGGGGCTGGGTTTACGAAAAAACAAGTGTGCATCCCAGTTTTAGAAACTATACAAAAAACACACGTTGTTTGTTATACAAGAGATATGGCGATAACTTTTCATCGAAGAGTTGAATGAAAATAAAATTGGAAAAAGCCTTTACATATTCATCTTTTTTTCTTTTGTTAATTTCATACTGTTAATAAATTTAAAACAAAATATTGTTGGCTTTACAGTGACAAATTTATAATTTATTATTATATATATATATATATTAAGACAGATGCTTATGACTAATTAAGACCAAGAATAATTGTGTCGACTGCCAAGCGGAACAATTTTTTTGAATATCTATAAAACACGTGTTTTTCATCAGGGTGATTTATTTTCTTGTGTAAATTACTTTTGCTGTGATCAAAATAAGTTTGCATTAAAAGAACAAAGTTTTACCCTGAAATCATTAGCACTTGTAATAAACAACACAAATTTTTTTTAATATACTTTCTAATAAAATGACTCAATGCTATAAATATTATAAAATTGTCTTGGTAATTTTACGTTAAGACATGATAAATATTATGCATTAAAGTTACTTACCAACACTGAAAAGGTTTATTATGCGTCAGTGTTGGAAATGATAAGACAAAACTGCCAGAGGACTTAATTATAGCATGATTGTAAGAAAAATAATTCTGAATGAGGTTTTGCAAAGCTTTCAGATTAATAAAAACTAATTGTTTTAATTTGCCCTTATATTTGATCCTTTGGTTTATGCTTCATAAGTAACCCATTAAATAATACAAAGTTAAATCAAAATTTTCATGATTGCAGATGTATTAAGAATGTATACAAACCATACATTTGTAAAAAAAAAAAAATAATAAACAAAAAAAATGCTAAAACATAAAGACATTGTACATTATATGCTTACTAATAATAAAACATTGTCTTCTTTTTTGATGTTTTGAATAAATTTTTTTTTTTTTTTTTAGTTAACCATAAATAACATTAGTAGTGTCTGAATAAAACCGAATACATTTAGAGTTTGCCGATTTGCATTCTTGTATAAGTATTTTAAGTATTTGGTAAATGACTACTATTTTGAATTATGATATTATATGTATTAAAAAAAAAAAAAAAAAAAAAAAAAAAAAAAAAAAAAAAAAAAAAAAAAAATGAAAAAAAATGAAAGAGGAAAAACAAAAGAACATTGAAAGATTTGGCTAAATACTTGTGACTTACTAAGCATAATAATACATTTTTAGTAATGTATATAATTTATTTTTTAAAAATATTAAGGTGCCTCCTACAATAAATTAAGCTGTAACAAATTTACGCCTTAATAACAGATGTAAATTTTAAAACTTTCATAAAATTATTTTGTTTACAATTTTGTCATTCCCTTAAAGGTTATAAGAAAAAATTGTTCCGAAAGGTATGGTCATTAATATCACGTTATCTATGAATTTTCATGAAAACAAAAATAGAGCTCACGAATGCCGGGAAGAAGCAACTTTATTTTTACAATAGTATGCGTAATTCAAGCTTATATCAAATGACAGTGTACAAAACAGCTTTTTACTTTCTATTGAATAGACCAAATGTATATAGAGTATTCGTTTTTTAGTTAAATTTTCATTTTTGGTTTTTGTTAAAAAAAATTATTTCGAAATTTCATTAGAAATTTCTATTCCTATAAAAGAAAAAAAAAATACAATATAACTGGTGTCTCAACATTATCAACTAAGTATGTAACGTAAAAGTACCAAATATGAATATGAAACCAACGACGTTTGTACTACGCGTGTGCTATATCGAACCAAAATCGTATACGTATTTCGTACAATTACTTGGTTGCGACTATATCTATGGAGAAAAAAAAAAAAAAAAATTATGAGATATCAATGGTGTTGCACAAAAATGTCGTGTGAACGCTTTGCTGCAGGAGCATATTTCCTTGAGAAATCGATAACATGAGAATTGCAATGCTCAAACTTTTAAGTCATGTTACTAAAATATAGCAACCCCCTACTGTTTTTTCCTTTTTGTAATGACTAAAATTAAAGACATTTTATAAAGAAGAGATTGTGGTGCTACCTCGTTTGTCGAATTTATAGATTTAATACCTTTTATTATGTCGTTGAAGTGATACACTTCGAATTGCATCTACGTATAAAAAAAAAAAAAATTATGAGAAAGGCATGTCGCGAATGATTAATCTACATCAAATAATGTATTAAAATCATTTATAAATTAAAAATATAAAAAATTACTTAATCAATGATGATACCTTTTTTGTAAAGAAAAACAAAGTATCATCTTTTTTATACAATAAATTTAATTTTTTTTTTTTTTTTTTTTAATTATGTGAACATTAAATAAATTGTGCACGCTTGGGTAAGGAATTGTTATAGTTTATTATCAAGTATAACAAATAATTTAGGGTTATTGTTAGAATAAAGATAAATTATCGGCTAAATGAAAAACGAGAATAAATGTAAATTGTGAATTTTCGCGTAAAAAACAGCGACCAATTTACTTTTAATTATTCGGCTCAATTTTATGTTCTTTACAATTGAAATTTATTAATAAGAAAAAATGAATTATTCTTAAAAAAATAGGTGGCACCAGCGATCATTCCTACAGAAAGTATAGTGTAGGATTAATTTGAATGTTCAAATAAGATTTAATAAATGACAACTGAAATGAAATTAAATTATAGCGTTTGTAATTTTAATTGAGATGTTGAAATAACAAATCTACTGCATCTTTACAAGTGAATTAAAATTGAAATCGCTTGATTCGAAATAAATATTTTCAATATTATAATTATTATGAAAGTTATTAAATTTAAGTAAATATCTGACTCAACTGCTTTATAGACCAGAAAAACAGCACACTAAATTTAAATTTTGAGCGAAAAAATTAATCCAATCACCCCTTTAGAAACAAATTTTATATATAAAAATAAGCTGTAATCCAAATACAATCAATCGAACTTTATTTATAATTAATTCCATCACAATGGATACTGCAACAAATAACAGATTTGTTAGCATGAAAAAGATTCTCTTCAAAGGCACAGAAATCAATGATAAAAAATTGAGAGAGAATCATTAAGTATTAAAAAAAGAGTTTTCTTTACATAATACTTAAAATTAATTACTAATAATTTTCTATCAGTTACGCTTTTATAAAGCATTCAATTTTATAATTACTTCTTTTAATTGTAATGAAACTTACTTTAAAAAGTTTTTTTTTAATTTTAAGCAAATTTATAAATTAATGGACATTATTATTTTACACTCTAAAAAAAATAATTATGTACCGTCTTTCTTCCTCAGTTGGATGATTGTTAATGCATTCATATTAAATATCTATCTGTTTAAAATATGACAAGTTTCAAATACCAACAAATATTATTTTCGCATAAGTATATCACGAGCTTTTTTTACATATGTATTTCTTAATTTTTTCATAAATCAAAATAAAAGTATATTTTAAGTTTGTAAATGTATAGAAATTTCAAAGTATTTCTATCTGATCTCATATGCAGATCATACTTTGAAATTTTTTGTAATTTAATATTAATACGAAAGAAAAAAAAATTAAAATAAAATAAGGGATTTTATGGAAAAAAGCATTATTTGTTCACTTGATTAAAATCTATGATTCAACATATTTATCATTTACAAAAACAGACCAAACCTCCTCTGTAGAATTTTGTAACAAATGCATTTTATTTAATAGAAATACATCGGCTAACTATTTTTCGACTGTAACGTCAAATCCAGTACTTATACTTGTGCTTTTCAATTACCGATGTTTGAGTACCTTCAGTAGCTCAATAATAGATACCTTGTCTTTATTTCTAGACGTAATAACAAAGTTTAGTAGTTAATGTGTAAGACTTAAGTCATACTTAATTTGTATCTTTTTCTTTTTCTTTTCTAATCACAATCATAATCAAAGTTCTCTTGTTCTTCTGTAGATCAATTATTTGCATTTCGCCTTTGTAATGCTGCTGTTAGGTCTTGTCGTAAAGCAGCTTGCTGCTTTTGATCAGCTGATGGTTGAACTGATCTCAAACCATTGACAATATCTTTAGTTTTACCGAAATAAATTTCGTTCAATGTATTTCGAATTTTGTTTTCCATATCTTCTACCATGCGACCTATGTTTGCAATGTGAGGAGAGGTTTCACTTACAAGGGCATCCGTTTCAACCTGAAACAATAAGTATAATCTTATTTATGTTATATTTATTAAACTAACGAATGAACTATTTTACAATAAAGGTAAGTAAAAAACCTGTCTTGTGAGACTTCCTCCGAGGTTCATTGTACCTGAACCATGTTTGTTTGTTTGTAACCAAAGCATTGCAGTAGAAGTAAGCTTATAATGGGCAAATCTACTATGTGATTTATACTGCACTTCAACAACGTGTATAGAGTCCCAACATCCTTTAATTTTTTTCGATCCATCTCCAGCTTTTTTAATTAATATTACACCTGCGAACCCTTGGTCTAAATCCCATAAATAAACCGAAGAAACTCCACCTTCAAAATATAATTCTCGATACTGATCAAATGCCTGATTGGCATCAATTTCTAATTTTCTTAACCTTTCAGAAGGCATTGAGCCATCTTCTAATGGAGGATCGTAAGTATTGCTCCATGGTGACCTACATTAATAATGGATGTTAATAATATTATTATTGAATTATAAAACAATTAAACAAATAAATTTAATCTTATCAAACCTATAAGAATCTCCATCTCGATTATAATCACAAAGAAGATAATCTTGTCCTGACTCTTTATCTTTTGCTATTTTTAAAGGTTGATCAACCGATGAAAGTAGATCTTCACATAATAAGGGAACTAAATCAATGAGATCGCTAAGGTTCTTCTCAATCTGTTGAGGCGGTAGTCTACGCATTAAGTCTAGAGCACAATCCATTTGCTGTTCCGTCTAAAAACGATTAAAAATTTATAAAATGAAACCTTGTCAATTATTATTATTTTTTTAAAAAAACAATCCAAGATCCATCGTAAATCATCTCGCATAAGCGCCATTTTGACAGATTGACGCAAATAGGTTAAGTGCATTTTTGTTGTTCCCCGATAAATGAGTACGGGGAACACTTTTCAAGATAAAAAAGACGAGTGCAAATTAAAGGTATTCAATGGGTGTATCGGCGGCTCTGAACTTGTCGAGCCGGACCTTTTTAATTAGCTTGCGAAATGTATCCTTAAAGGGGAAATGGCTTACCATGACACACCGTTGACCGTCGTCGAGCGACGATTTCCAGGGACCGAGGAGAGCGAGACTAAAACAGTCGTAAGCTGTAAAAATAAATTCAACAGCACCACCGCACCACGATCACTTTATGTTGGGCTCGGTGAGCTTGTGCTCTTGGTCCATCCGTGACTCTATCGAAGTAATGAACATTTAAAGGGTGTGTCGGAGTAAAGGTCGCTTAGCAGCTTATAATAGGTGAGTTGGAGCAAAGCGACCCAAGTCTAAACAGACTCACTTGGTTTCGGTCCAGTGGACACGTTCCTTTCTTTCTTTGTTTCTTTCTTTGTTTCTTTCTTCCTTCCTTCCTTCCTTCCTTCCTTCCTTCCTTCCTTTCTAGCTCGGTCGGTGTGGTTTCCACTAACTATCCCTTCCTCTTGGCCCCGATCCACGCACGTAGCCGCAACTATCGGTGCGTCCCAGTCTCTGCTTGTGTTCGTTCGTGAGCGCCACATATGCAGCAACAGAGGAAGGTATTTTCGTCGGCAGGAAAACGGCGCGCGGTATATATACCAGTTCTCGGTTCAATTAGACTTTGTCGGGCCACGGCTTCATTGCATCGCACTTGCCTGAATCTTTTTCTTTTTTTCTTCTTTTTTAATTTCTTTTTTGCTTTTTTGCTTTTTTTCTTTTGATTTATTTGATTGAATTGAATTGGTGCGACGGGTTTTGTTTGGAACTGTGAATGCCTAGATCGCGTGTGTGCTAACTCTGGTCTGGGAAGGGATTTTCTTTACACGGCGGTGCGCTTTCCGAATTTTGCAATTCGTCGGAATAATGGGAAATCGAAATCTGGTAGCACTGAAATTTAATTGAAATCACTTTCCAGTGACCCGCGCGAATCATTCAAAAAACGCCATCTACAATAATGTAACTGCGCATGTGTTAAGTAACACGCAATTATTGCAAGGAAAAAATAAGAGTTTGTGTACATTTTGATATGTGACAAAAATCGAATCGAGGGTCCTCAAAATTACTTTTCTCTAATGGCTTTATTTTGATTTGGCTTTGAATATAATTACATAAATCATTAAGTTCTGGTTGCAAGTCACTCTGGTGACACACTTCTTTTTCATGTTAAGTCGCATATCGGCTTCCTGACACGCTCTTCATGTCTATAATACGTTGAAATAAGACGAAAGTACGACGTTTATTTGGAAGCACATTTTGATCGAGATGCTTTAACAGGTAATCATTTTGGTTCTAAATATTAACAAAAATTTATTTAAATCTGATATTTTAATTTTAAATAAAATCTTTGCCAAAGTTATTTTTTTTATCATTTTATTTTATTATTTTCATAAGCAAATTTATTTATTCGTAAATATTTAATTTTAAATATATTTTATTTTATCACCGAGTAATAATTTATTTATAATTTAACTTTACTTTCCTTGGATATTGTTTTCTTTTTATTTTCCAAATATTATACATAAATAATTAATTATATCAAAGAGTATACAAATTATTTTTTGATAATAATTATAAAATAAAATTACTTAAATGATATGACCACAAGTGTGTAATTTATTAATTTTTATTAAATAATATTTTTAATTTTTAAGAGATTGTATCAATTGGTACAATGAACATTTGTGCTGTGAGGTTTTTAAACTGTATAATCTTATCAAAAATGAATGTATATATGTAACACTTATTATATAAAAATAATATATACATTTAGTGTGATTATTACTATACCATTTTTACTTAATTATACATATAAAATTTTAAATTATTAATTACTGTTTCATTAAAAAGTAAACAATTAACATTTAAATTCAAAATATGCAAATATCTATGAATTATTTATAAAAATTTTTTTTATTTACTGACTAATTATTTTTTATTCATAACCTTATACATAATGATTTCAATTAAAAATTTTTATTTTCCTTTTAAATCAATCTTAATTATTATATTTTTTTTTTATTTTTTATAATATTTGATTTTATAATAAATAATTTATATTTTCTTATGGTACTTGAGTTATATAAGTATAAAATTTTTATATTTTTAATATAATTTCTATTGATTTCAGAACAAATCATCAAGGAAACTTATTTTCATTAACGCACATAAATAAGTTCAAAACCTAACAATGGACTTTTTAGCATCTTTTAAACGTTCTCGTATAGCTCATCTTATGTTTGCCATAACTTTCTTCTCATCTGGCTTAATAATAAACTTCTTCCAATGTATATTATATTTTGGATTAAGACCTTTTTCAAAATATTTATATCGTAAACTTAATTATTATCTTTGCTATTCGTTTTACAGTCGTAAGTAAATTAAAGTTTTGTATTAAATAATGTTATCATTTTAAAGTAAGTTGTTTCAATTCTAATCTTTAATTTTAGAATTAGTCTTTATGGCAGAATGGTGGTCAGGAACAGATGTGATTGTATACATAGATAAAAAAGATTTTGATAAGTATTATGGAAAAGAGCATGGTTTTCTGTTAATGAATCATAGTTATGAAATTGATTGGTTAATAGGTTGGATGTTTTGTGAACGTATTTGTATGCTTGGAGTATGTATTTATTGAAACAATTTATATACGTAATATCTTCAACTAATTGCAAATATTTTTTTAGAATTGTAAAGCATATGCCAAAAAATCTATTAAATATATTCCAACTCTTGGTTGGGCATGGAAATTTGCTGAAAGTATCTTTTTAGAACGAAGTTGGGATAAAGATAAGGAAACTATTGGTGCTCAAATTAGGGAACTGACTGATTATCCAGATACTATGTGGGTAAGTAAATGCTGAGAAAGCATTTCTATTTAAAACAAATTATGATCTTAAATAAATTTTTCTAGCTCTTGCTTTATGCAGAAGGTACACGGTTTACACCTGAAAAGGCTGAAGCTAGTCAAAAGTTTGCAAAAGAAAGAGGTTTACCACTGTTGAAACATCATTTAACACCTCGAACAAGAGGGTTTACAGCCAGTATTCCACATTTGAGAGGAAAAGTTGGAGCCATATATAATATTCAATTAGCATTCGAACCACGTGATCTTATTAAACCTACCATGACAAATCTTTTACTTGGAAAAAGAGTTGAAGCGCACATGTACATAAATAGAATACCTCTTGATACAGTTCCAGAAGGTGATGAAGAAACAGCACAATGGTTACATGAAATTTATCAAGAAAAGGTAAAGTTTTATTTTTGTATAATTAATTCAATTAATTTTTTATTTTTTTTTTTATAATAAAACAATATTTTATAGGATCGAATGGCAGAGAGTTTCATTCAAACTGGAGACTTTTTTGCAACAAGTGGTGTGCCTAGAACAGATTCATTTAAATTAGAAAGACGAGCTTGGTCTCTTATTAATACCATGTTTTGGGCCATTGTTGTTCTTGTACCAATACTGTATTATCTCGTTAAATTGTTTTTATCCGGATCAACAATATACTTCTCTGTAGGAGTTGGAATTATAGTTTTATGTAGGTATTTTTTTAATTTGATATTTATTAAAAAAAAATTTGTTTTAAATAAGATATTTTTATAGTTTTCTTATTGATGTACAAAACTATTGGAATGTCTGAAATAAGTAAGAGTTCTTCATATGGAGCTGCAGATGTAAAAAAAACAAAATAAAAACTATTCAGTTTTTTAATAATGTATAAAACAAAGCTACACATGAAGATGATTGTTTTTGATTGCTGCAAGAGTAGTGAGATTTTTTATAATACTTGTTTAACAAAATCTGTTATTGTATCCCTTTAAATAACGTACAGCTTGAATAAAATGTGAATATTTTTTTTACGTAGTTTAAAAAAGATTCTGTATGTATAATTTTGTGAAGAATTTACTGTATTTTTTGTGTTGACTTTCTACTTTGTCTGACATAAAAATTGTTATTGTTACAGTAAATAGCTGTTTCTTTTTAAAGTAAATAACTTGAATTGTTTCAATTCCTTTTCATTTCAATGCATTTTATTCTCTTCATAAGGAATATTATTTGATTCATGATGTTTTTCTTTATATCCTTCAACAGGACGAGCTAGATATTTTATTGCTCTTAATTTTCCTCTAGCATCATAATATCCATATTGTCCTTTAACTGTTCCATCTTTTAATCTTTCCTCTAATCTGAATTGACGATTTTTTCTGTATAAGTATAAAATTATAATCCAATATTCTTACGGAATTTTTAAGATTGTATATTAAAAAAAAAAAAACTCACCCATCACCTGTGTCAAAACCAAATATATATGTTTTGGGACCTTCATGTCCTTGAATTTGAAATTCTATTCGGTCACCATCTGTTGATAATTCTAAACTTCCAGATGATTCTTTTTTTGGTGATGATTTTTTAACATGTTTATTTTCCGAAATTTCCTACGTAAATATATATATTTATATGTTTGTTTATGTATAAATAAGAAAAATAATAATTATGTTAATATATTTCAAGCAAAATAAGTTTGAAAAAGTGTAATATATGGATGTTTTTGAAATATTTGTGTTTAAAATAATATAAATTTCATTATTATTCAAAATAATAATCTAAAAAATCAAATAGTTAAGTTTTTTATAACTTTTATTTTATATACATCTCAAAAAAATTTTCGTTTAATATTTTTTTATTGAATAATAGCTAAATAAAATATTTGACTTGGTAAGCAGAGACAAAAATTAGTAATTTAAAATAAATATAGAATTGTTTGTATTAAAATCCATTAATTAATTAAATTTTAGCATAATTCATTATAAATATTAATTACAAATGTTCTGTAAAAAAATTTACATTCACGAATTATATCTCAAATATAAAAAACTATTATAAAAAAGGAATATTTCACAAATAATATAAATATTGCAAAATTTACTATTTATATATAATTATTTTTCATAACATTATAAATTTAGCTTGTACTGAATCTCACAAATTAAAATGGTTAAAGTTAAATATATTTATTTACATTGAAGATTATAAAAAAACATTCAATAATGAAAAATATTTACATGTATTTCAATTCATTGTAAGCAATTGAAATTTTTATAGTTTTTTTTAATTATAGAAGTTGTAACTTTTTTTATATAAATGTTTATTTAAATTACAATTTATATGAAAGCTATTTATAATAATTGATATGCTGTTTTCTTTATTGAATAATAATAATAATATTAAAAAAAATAATAGAAATTTAAGAATATTTTACAATTATGTAATATTTAATTTTGATATTAGATATATAGAAGCTAATTATTTAAAATTTTGCCGATATTAATTTAACGTTTGGATTGTATTAATATTATATATATAAATTTTTTATGGAAATGTTGATTCTATGTACCTTCCATATTGCTATTGTAAATGAGTTTTTAAGGTTTCAATAAGGTTTAATATACATGAGACATAAGTGTTTATTCTATAAATAATTGTTGACGTTTCGACAGGGTAATCACTGTTCTTGTGAAGGCTATTTATCATAACATTTTATTATATTATTAACAATAATTTAACTTATTGTTTTTCACACGTATGTAAAAATAACAAGGTTTTATTTTAATCGAATGATACGATGAACAAACATCGCAGAATCTAGGTGGTTTTTGGGTTTTTTTTTTTGTAATTAAAATGTTATTTATATATATGTGTAAATTATAAGTTAAATTATTGTTAATAATATAATAAAATTTTTATAATAAAAAGCCTTTACGATAACAGTGATTAAGCTATCGAAACGTCGGCAATATTGTAAAGAATAAACACGTGTTTTATTTATATTGTACCTTATGGGATCATAAAAAACTCCTTTACAACAATAATTTTTCGTTTAGATACTTATAAAATGTGACATTATAATCTTAAATATATTTCTAAATGCAAATGTAAATTAATGAACGAGTATTAAAAAAAAAAAAAAAAAAAAAAAAAAAAAAAAAATATTCAGTACAAATAAAAATTTAATTTAACTCTTAAATCATTATACCTCTGATTTTGAATCTGAATCTGAATCGAATGAATTCGGTTCTACCGGAGCATGATCTCTTATGTAATCTGGTCCTTGATCATGAATCTTCTTTTTTTTTTTATTTTTCACCATTACATCAGGTCGATGATTCTTGGGCAAGAAATTGATTCGCTGTTTCTCTTCTAAGTTCATCGGATGACTTGGATAGTTTGCATAATCGGACTCAGACTCCACAGTTGGAGGCTCCAGGTACAACGACAATTGTCCAGGATCAATCGTCTTCCCAATCGGAATTCGCTGTATCAACAAAGCTTTTTTTGACCGTTTACTCTCCGAGGGAACATCATTGTATTTCCAATTCACATTAGCTAAATAGTCATCCGTTAACAAGGGCATGTAATACCAATAGTATGAGTTCTTGCTCGGAGGCTCGAGGTCATTTATTTTCTGGTAATCTCGGGGTGTGTACAGGTATTGAGTTGGTACCAACTGAGTCTGCATGGAGTCGGCTGGCAAAAAGTTACCGTAGACGCAATGCGCGATCAAGACCTGTAGAAGAAAAAAAATTTTTTTTTTTTTCAAACATAAGGAAATATCAACAAAATGCCTGTTGTGAAAGTCACACACATTTTAGGTGTACGCGAGCTTAAGATGTGATTCGACTCTTTTTGCATTTGGCAAAAAATGTTTTTGTCCGTGCGGTTGCATTGATTGAAGTGTACAGACGAGCAATTTACGCGCGGTCGACCGCGACCAATAAAGCCTAAATAACTGTTCAAGTCTAACGCTTTTTACAATGTCAAGTGAAAGCTTGATATTTAGATGAGTGTCCGGCAGTTTGGATAAGAAGATATTTAAATTAATTTGCAATAAATTTTTTAAGCGTAATTCATTCAAATTTATGTTAATTATGTTATTTTATTGCACCTTACCATGCGACATCCCCTTAATTTTTAACAAATGAGATAAGCTCACGTTTTTAATTGCTTTTATTGGTCACGCGTCGCTCGATACAATGTAAGACGTGGATTAAACTAGAGTGCAAATAAACATTTTTTTTAAATATCACAAAAATCTTACTTACTATGAAGCTCGAACGCATGGTCTTTTCGGTTGAATGGCTCGATTAAAACTGAGACACCTTTATTCCTTGAAATTTACAACTGAACTATTATTACTCTGTACCCGTTCTTTCTCTCCCCCCTACAAAACTTTTCTTACAATTTTTAAGATGTGGGATGCTGATCACTATTTCCTCATAATTTGCTTGTAGACAGTTTGAAATAAAATAAATAAAAACCCTCCATTATGTCTCTATCTTTCATAATCTAGTGCAACATTTAATTAGGTAATTAAACTTCCTGCTAAATTTGTGCTGATTTAAAGTCTGTTTGAAAATTTACATGAACGAGTAAAAGTTAATAATGAATTTAAAAATATATACATATATAATTCAAAATTCATGAATAATTTTTCAGCAAAAGATACATAAATGTGACATAAAAGAATTATTATTTATACAAACTGATGTATTTAGTCAAATGTATTGAATATATGAATAATGTTAAATATTTCAAATTTAGATCCACTTTTTATTTATTTATGTATGCAAATTTTTTATTGGTTGAAATTACATATCAACCGTTTATTTAAAAAATAAAAAAGCATAAATTAAAGTTAGCAATTATATTTAATAACAGAACCGGAAAAAACTTTTTCATATATAAAATTAAGAATAACATTGAGATTAAAAAAAAAAAAACAATAACTTTTGTCACAACTGTCAGATTAATTCACATTCTAGTTAAAGAATCTCTTGCGGAAATGTCGATTTTAAGAGAGTGACACACTAATAACTCGCGCATTATTCAACGATACCTATAAAGTCAAGATGCAAAGCTTTAAATCGGTAGTTGAATTTAGAAATTTTGTTTTTTATTATTGATTTTTAGTTATGAAACAGTATACCTTAACAATGCTTTATTACTTTATTTTACTTTTGTTGCTGCATCGAGTTTTGGTAAATTTTACATAATATATTAAATGGATTATAATAATGATTTTTAGTCATGAATATAAGACATAACGATTATGCACAAAAAATTCTTAAATTCTTATTAAAAATTTGTTGGGGTATAACTTTTATTTTCCACTAGCATTTGCAAATATTATATATTAAGTGCATAATTCACAATACATCTTTGCAATTTCTTTATTATTCGGTATTTGCTAATATACTCTTACTATGTATATATATATTAGAAACATTGATTTATTGTATTTGTGTTGATATTTTAAATATACAACATACTACGTTTATTTATTAAAATATAAATATATTAGATCAATTAGATTAAAAATACAGAATAATAAAGAAATAAAAAATAAAAACATAAATATTGAGAAAAAGGAGTTTTGTATTAAATAAAATCTAATTTTAATAAAACCCAAATTTTACATGATTATAAAGAAAACATATACTTTTATATTTATTTTTAATATGTAGTT